>CM053580.1:138166329-138188342 GCA_028627135.1 Pseudochirops cupreus | reverse complement strand
TATTATGAGAAAGAATCAACAAGGCAAAGAACTAGTATCTCCCTGGATACTATTTCCCAGGTCTTGATTAGAAATGGATAAGCCAGTTTATGTGAGATAGCAAAGATCACTTGGAATTTAAAGTGATTTCAGTGCAAACTTATCAAAAGTGTAACTTGATGGGTTTATTTGAACCAGTTAAGATGAATTTTGATACTTCAAACTAACGAATACATTCCTGTGTGCAAGGTACTGTTGGTAGGTTTTGGAAATAAAAAGAAGAAACCCAGAACAGTCCCTGTTCTCAATTAGCTTATCCTAGTGAAGAGTAATGTATGTAGATAATTATTACAAAAGTTAAGTAGAATATCTGGATCAAAAAGGGGCTTAAGAGTTAGGAATATTGTTACTTCTAGACAGAAAAGATATTACCTGAGTAATATCCCCTTAACTATCAAGGTATCACCTTGAAGAAAGAGGAGACTTTAAGGAGCAATGCAGATAATACACATCATGGAGGGGTAGTGTATATAAATCATAGAAGTATGTTGTATTTCAAATTGGCAAACAAACACCAATTTCTTTTTGTTTTTTTTTTTTTGGTGGGGAGTGATATCTCCAAAACTTGCTGTTTTGAATCTGATGGCAATTCCCAGAAAAATTAAATTTTCTCTAATGTATTAGATAGGTTTTTTTAAAATCTTTATTAATGCTAATAACATAGTGTCTCATTTACAGAGAGCTTTGGAGTTTTCAAAGTGCTTTCATAAAAATTATCTTAATCCTCAAAGCAATCCTATGAGGCAGAAAAAAGAATATTTTTGTTCATTTTTAAATCCATTTGGCATAATGGAAAAGGAGATGTCCTCAATGTCTAGAAGAAAGGGGATCAAGTCCCATCTTTGATAACTGCACGGCCCTGGACAAGTGACTTCGACTCTCAGTGGTGTAGGCTGCACATAAGGATCTCTGTGGGCTGAATATTAACTTAGAAAACCACATATTAACATTATGCTCTACTGTTGTTGATGTTGTTTTAAATTTACTTTATTAAATATTTTCTAATTGCATCTTAATTTGGTTTGGGCCATCCTTGGAGGCCAACAGGGCTAGCATTTTGACACCTCTACTTTAAGCAGCTCTCTAAGCCTTGAATTACAGAGAAGGTGAGGACTTATATTGGTAGAAAGGAATTTTCTCACCAGAAAGTTCTTTATATCAATGAATTCAATTCCTATCCCTATCTTATAGAGGAGGAGGAGGAGGTGGCTCAGATTGAGTTGCCCAAATGAGAGAATCTTATAAATCATAGCATGTCAGATTTGGAAAGGATTTTAGGGATCGTTTGGTTGAAGTGTCTCATTTTAAAGATGAAAAAACTGAGAGCAGAGATGGAGAAATATAAAATTACTTATGGAAACAGTGCAACTAGAACCCAGATTTCCTGGTTCTTAAGGGGAGAACTCATTCCCCTACACTGCCTCCTATCAATGGTGGATTTTGGAAGAAAATCCAAATCTTGCGATATCCAGTTTAGTGTATTTCCTTTACGTTTTAAAATTAGCCTAACCATGAATATAGGTCAGCAAAGTAATGCAGCGAATAGAAAGCCAGGTGTGGTGTCAGAAAAACCTATGTTCAAATCTAGACTCAGACGCTTAATAGCTGTGTCACCCTGGGCAATTCACTTAACCCTGTTTACCTCAGTTTCTTCATCTGTAAACTGAGCTGGAGAAGGAAATGGCAAACCACTCCAGTATCTTTGCCAAGAAAACCTCCATCGGGGTCCCAAAGAGTCAGACACAACTGAAAACAACTCAACAACAAATATGGACATAAGCTTATTGAATATAGGGATCTTGTGTTTCTTGACATTTGTATCCTCAGCACCTTTCACAGTGCCTGACACATTGTAAGCACATTATAAATACTCATTGTATGATTGATGATAATTTTAATGATTAAAGAAAGTGCACATAGTGCTGGAAAGGATCTCCAAGGTCATCTAGTACATCCCTTCCTACCCCCCGGCACCCCATTTATAGATGACGAAACAAAGATCTAGAAAATTATCGACTTGCCCAAAGTTATACAGGTAGCACCCATGAAATTCACTTTCTGCATCTATAAAATGGGAAAAATTCCGTTCTATCTACTTCCTAGGGTTTCAGTGTGGAAAATGTTTGATAATCATTAAAGTGTTATGTACATGGCTAGTTACACCCAGAAGGAAAGATAACTTCCTGGGATTAGGTTGTTCAGTTATTCAGTCTTGTCCAACTCTTTATGACCCTGTGAACTACGTGTCCGTGGAGTTTTCTTAGCAAAGATACTTAACTGGCTTGGAAATGGCAAACTACTCCAGTATCTTTTCCAAGGTTACCCACCTGTAAAGAAAAGATAATAATATTTTTCCCAGATTTATTCTGAGAAAAATATAGTGTAAATAAAGTACCAATGAAATAAGTTGTCAAATTATTGGTAATAGGAAGTGGATGAGGTAGCTTATTGAGCTGGAAGCAGTCCTTTTGAATCAGAGAACTCAGGCTCAAATCCTGGTTCTGCTATTTCCTGATTATCTGAATTTAGAAAATTCTCTTCCTTTTTCTGGACCTCAGTTTCCTGATCTGTAAAATAGCAAATTTGAATTAGATGAACTCTAGGGTAACTTTTTTTCCCCAAATACATTTTATCGATACATTTTGCTTTTTATTCATTATTTCTGTATATCTCATAATAAGAAAAACAAATTTTAAGCAAGAAATAAAATCCACATGGAGACCATATCTTGCAATATCCACATTATGTGAGAATATCCTATACTTTTCATCTCATTTTCTGTTTTCCAGACCCATAATTAGGTTTTTAATTTATTAGTGTTCAGCCATATTTGAGTTTCATTTACATTGCTGCCATCATTGTGGATATTGTTCTTCTGCTTCTGCTTCCATCACCGTTCATCAGCTGTAACAAATCTTCCCATTTATTTTTCTTTCTGAATTTCTCATGTTTGACATTTCTTATGGAAAAAAAGTATGCCATTAGTTTCATGGGCTCAGATTATTTAACTAATCTACTCTATGACTGGGTACTTGCTTTGGTTCCAGGTATTTGCTACCACAAAGATATGTCTAGACCCCAGAAGTGTCAAGCTCCCATTTTGGCCCAGTAGCCCTCAAAATGTTGTTGTTGTTGTTGTTTCCAACTCCTTGTGGCTCTATGGACAACATCAATGCTCCATGGGGTTTTCTTTGAAGAGATACTGATGTGGTTGACCATTTCTTTCTCTTGTGCATTAAAGCAAACAGAGGTTAAGTGACTTGCCCAGGGTCACACAGCTAGTAAGTATCGGAAATCCATTTTGAACTCAGGTCTTCCTGATTCCAGGCCCAGAACTTGATCTATCTTCCTAGCGACTTCCAGATTAAAATGAAATTAAGACATGCTCAAAAAATAAATAAAAATCTAATATGACAGATATAACTTCAATTTGTGATTTTTAGAGCTAATATGGGCCCTCCATGGAAATGTGTGCTTGTATTTGAATTTGATGCCAGTGCTCTAGAATACCTGTTAGCTTAAAATCCTATTATCTCGCATTTTCTTACACCCTGGAGAAATATGCCTCATTTGAGCCAACATTATTCCTGTTAACAAGAAATACTTCCATCTAGTGGAAGTTATTAATACAATCTTTGAAGGGTATAAAATCTTCCCTGTTTCACTTTCTCTGTTTAGTCAACTTTTTTCTAAGCTCTTGGGTTTCTATTTGGGAGTATATTAATGAAATGAAATGGATCCGTCTCTCTGATGTGAAATCCCATATCTACATGTTTGTATATAGTTTAACATTAAAACCTTATCTAAACAACCCTACTTTCCATTTATAATTGTGGAAACAACCCAGCCTCATGCTGGCAATAAGCTCTTGTAGAGGTTCCATGGCACTGAACATCTGGCCTATAATTTTACATAAACAAATTCCACTTTGACGAAATGTACACCTACAAAAACATAAACAAATTGGTGTTAGAGGGTGATTCCCAAAGGGAAAAAAATAGAGCAAAATTTGACTTTCTGGTTTGGGTTTTTTTCCTTCTGTTTTTGAAATCCAGGTGCATGTTCAGTTCTTGTCAGGTCTTACACTTAACGTGATTTGGCGAAAATGAAGGTTTTCTATATTCCAATAATTGAAAGATCATGCATTTTGAGCAGGAAGTGATCTTAATTAGAGATCATTGAATCCAACACTGTCATCCTTTGCCATTTTTCAGGAAACTGAGTCACATCCAGGCAAAATGACTTTTCCAAGGCCACATGATTAATGAATGTCTGAGGCAGGTTCTTAAGCTGGGTCCTCTTGACTCTAAGCCCAGAGCCCTATCTACTACACCACACTGACTCCAATTCAATCACATCTTTTAAGCAAGGCTAAGGAGCAACACAGTTTTAATAAGACATAAATATAGTATAAAGTCACATAAATAGCATAGTCGATTCTGCTACATTGTGACAATGAAGATAACACTGATGAAGGTGTTCAAAGAAAACAAATAAAACTGTTTGAACTTTTGCTTTGAACTTTCCATCCAGTGATCTGAGGCAGAAGCTTATATCAAATGCTGCAGAGGGATCCAGGTGGGAAAGAAGGAGGGAATAATTAAGCACCATGTTTGTCCATAGTTTGAAAAAAGCACCATTACATCACGGGATGATGTCTTGACTTGTGAGTGAATTGGATTTAAGCAAGGCACAAAGTCACCAGCCTCATTCTCTCCTCCAGTGTCATCAAAGTCTAATGGTAGGATAAAAGTCCAGACAACTGGCAATGGTCAATGATAGATGGATAACTCCAGAGTCTTCAGTGTCTGACCAAGCTCTAAGTGCTCCATAGTGCCTGCTTCAGCTATCTTCATTGCTATTGGAACAAATTGCCATTCCTCTTTAAATGCTTGAGGTAAACATCCCCCTAACTCACCAACATGTTTGAGACCTGTCAATTACCCTAAATCTAGTTCCGCCCATCTGCTGAGATGGTTTACCAGGGTGGGACCACCGTAGACCACTGCCACTCATTGCCTTAGTGATCCTGAGCAAGTCAGTTACTTAGCTCTGCTCCTCAGCTTCCTCATCTACAAAATGAGAAGATTGGCCCGGAAGAGATTTAAGGTCCCTTTCCTTTCCAAGTCTAGGATTCTATGAAATTATGGCAAGAAATAAACGTCTTAGAGCCACAGGTGAGAGATGAGAGACTGGCTGGACACCAAAGCCCTGAAAAGGGTCAGCAAACCCTTATACCAGAAGTGCTAGTCCCCCCTTAACACCCCATAAACCACACTGACCATCCGCTATATATCAGTCATTGGGCAAATTTTACCTCACTTGATACTCACAACAACCCATGAAAATGGTGCTATTATAATTCCCACTTTATAGCTGAGAAAACAGAGACAGATAAAAGTCAAATGTCTGTAGTTGGATTCGAACTCTGATTTTTCTTGACTCCAGGCCTAACATACTTGGATCAAATTTAAGCCCACCCCACAGACCTTAAGTGAATGCAGTTTACATTTGCTTGGTACCAAGTTAGCATTTTGCACAGAGATAGAGATACAAACTCCACTATCAGAGATCCTGTAAGTCTAAGCAAATCTGGACAAAGAATGCCACATCTTTTGTTTTCAAACCACCACAAGCAGTAGGTAACTCCACTTAGTCAGTAAGCGTCATTAGCACTCTATGTGCCAGGCTAAACAGTGGGGATATAAAGAAAAGAAAAAAAAAAAGAAAAACATGATAAACCATGGTCCATGTCCTCAGTGAGCTTGCATTCTTGTGGGGAGAATAATGTAAATAATTATGTACCTATATTATATAAAGAAATAGTTGGAAGGTAATATCAGAGAGAAACTACTGGGCTGAGCAAAGGAGACTTAGAATAAGCTTCTGATATTGGCCCAAGTCTTCCATATGCAGTGACAGCATTTCTAGCAGTGATAGCATTATTCCCCTGAGGACTGAAATGAAAATATTAGCTTCTCCATAAGGATACTTTTTCCTCCTTCCTGGTTTCAGCATTTACTTTCTTGCTGGAAAGTCTAAAGTTTAACCTTACTGCATTCAGAACTTCTACTTGTGTTTTTGAAATGTAAAGGAAGCCAATTAGCAAGAGTAGTAATTACACTTACATCTTCAAACATTGCACAAGATGTCACCTCTGTGCAGTGTTTCTAAAAAGGTCACTAGGAATCAGTAAGAAGATGAAATTGAGCAGAGATGATGGGAATGGAAATAAGGAAGCAATCTTGATGAATCACATAATAGGAAGGTCTTCTGGAAGGTTTCTCCCAGTTCTGCCACTCATTACCTGAGTGGTCTTGAGCAAGTCAGTTACTTAACTCTGCTCCTCAGTTTCCTCATCTACAAAATGAGAGGATTAGCATTGAAGAGATGTCCTTTTCTGTTTCAAGTCTAGGATTCTGAGAAACTATGGCAAGAAAAAAATGTCTTAGAGTCAAGAATGTAAAGTCATGGAATCAGGCAACAACAAAAAAATATTGAGAAGCAGTGTGGGGATAAAAATTATTCAACCTACAATAAGAGAAACTGAGATCTGAGAAAATGGCACTTTATTAAAAGGTCCATGATCCCCTCTAATGAAGTAGACCTCAGACTTTTCTCATAATATGAGATGTCCCCTCCTTACAGGGTCCTATTTTTATAGGGTTAGATATCTAAACATTCAAGAACAACTATACCAAACATGGAATGATTCCATTGGTTGATATATGATGCACAGACTAAAATGAGCAAAAGTGATCTGTCAGCAGGGTCACAAATTAGGTGAAGCAAGGAATATCTCCACTGACTAGGTGATCATAAGATGGTCATTAGATGAACACTTACTCATGTTGGACCAGAGAGAATGATCTGGATGTACAAAAATAGTTGGGGGATGTTCCATGTAGTTGAGTCACCTCCATCTCAGTGGACTTCATCACTATGACAAGGAAAAACAAGGGTGGAAGACCTTTAACTAACTTCCTGTGATTAAGCAAGTCATCTTACCACCTGCAACTCACAGCTCTAGAGCCAAATATATGGAACTTATAAACACTATTATTATCATATCAAATTGATTAAAGCTTATTGGAATAGAGTATGAATCAATGTTCTCAGCAATGTAATGTAAGCACACATGAAAGCACACAGAGTGCATACAATGTGATGTAAACACACAGAGAAAAAGCATGGAACTTGGAGTCAGATAATACATTCAAATGGCTTTGCCTCTAACCGACTATGTGACTTTTGGACAAGACAAATTTTCTGACCTTCAATTTCCTAATCAGTAAAATGGGAATAACACTTAGTCTATATTTTATGTTTGCTTGTTTGTTTTTAATAGAGTTATCATGATGATCAAAGAGATAATGCTATTCAAGGCCTTTGGTGGATTGTAAAGCATTATAAAATTGTAACCATTGACTATTAACTATTCTAATTATAATAAATGTCAAAAAATTTTCATTTAATTTATGTAATGCTCTGCCAATTTTTACTTACTTTACTCCCTTAAAAATATTAATATATCTTTATATTGTAGTCAATCCTGAATAAAAAAGAATTTAATAGATATAACCAGTAACCAACTAGTTTTTGACAAATAGAGAACTAGAATCCATATCCCACGACTTCAAATCCAGCATTCAGTTCCACATTATTATATTGTTATAATGTAGTTTGCAAATTTGTCTGAAAGTGAAAAGAAAAGAAATGAGATGAATATTTAAGGATAATGAAGGTCAAGGCAAAGATTCAAGGCAGGACATACACACTCAGGAAGAAAACAGCTTTGTGAAGGGGAAGAGAATGTGCCCAGTAACAAATAATGTAGATAATTGAATTCATTGAAATGGATGAGTGTCTAAGGGCAGAGTATGGGAAGAAAAATAAATACTCAGAAGAAATAGTAAATAAATACGCATTACTATATACAAAAAGCTAGTATCGTAGAGAATTCATCTTTTTCCTCCACTAAAATGTGCATGCACAAAAATAAATGTTTATGATTTTAAAAACCAGATCCATGAAAAAGAGACTGGCACATTCTTGGTGTAGTCATCTTTTTTTTTTTAAATATTGCAACCCTTTTGCTTTATCTTCATTTTCCAATATCTCCCTCCTCCTGTTCCCCAGAAGATGACCCAGAAAGTCATTCCTTAACACAGAGAACAAAAAGAAAAACAGTTTAGCAAAAGCAAGCAATATATGGATCACATCTACAAGACTTATTTTCAATGATTCACAACCATAGTCCTGCACTATTACAAAGAAAGGAGATGCATTCTCATACTCCTTCTTTGACATATATATATCATGTGTGTTTACTATATAGATACACCTGATCTTTCAATATATTCTGCACCCCAAATATTTCCGATGAATGTCCATCTTTCAGTTAGTAAAACTTCTACATCCTTCTGCTGCTCTCAATTCAGGGTTTCAGAATATAAAAGCAGTCCTTTTGAATTTCTCCTTGGATGTGTATTCTTCTGTAGACATTTCCCTCTAAGAGCAATCACTGAGTTTTTCAAATAAAAAATATTTCTATTCAACTTCAAGAAGATACATATCAGTCTATGCATAAATATCATGATCAATCAATTAAAAAGTATTTATTGAATACCATAATATGAGCCCAGGATTGTAGGATACATATAGTCAGTCAATCCATGAACACCTTCTATTCCTGCCGTGATGGTGGCAGATTGGCAAGAAAGTGGGTTAAGAGTGCTAGAATTACAAATTCTAGAGGATCAATAAACTTAAATATGACTATTGGTACTTTAAATGTGTGGTGGATTATATAGGATATATAAGGACCATGTTTTTTCCAGGTTGCACACAGAGAGCTACATACAGGGACAATGTTTGACATACCCAAGGCACCCATGGGACTTTGCACACATAAGGGTAGACATAGGGAATGTATACATACACATATATGCATATGTGTATATATGCATACTATTTATACAGACATGCATATATATTCACTTATGTGCATGAATACACAATATACACACATATGTATGTCTCATATATGCATGTGCATGTGTATATGCGTGTGTATGTACATGTACATGTGTGTGCCTTGTGTGTGCATATGCACATGCACACATTCACATACATGTATCTGTATTTCCAAGGCATATTCATTGAGGGACAACTCATAGCTCTAACACCGCAGGTTGAATTATGTCTTTTAGTGATGTCCTAATCCAGTCCTCACTGGACATGCTCCCCCATTGTTCTCATTGTTTCTGCCAGTACCATTAAGATAGATGATGTCCAGCTGGTTATTTAGTTGCTGCCACTGCTCTGCCCAATGAATGTTGTTCCCCTGGATGCTGGTTAGCTGAGTGTAACTTACCACCTCCAGGTTCTGGCTCAGATAAAACACTTGGATGTTTCTTTCTGACCTAAAGATTCAGCGAACAAACAAATGAATCAATGAATCAATGAATGAATCAATGAATGAAAAAGCATTTAAGTGCTTGCTGTATGCCAAACAATCTGAAAAATTATAAGGATATAAATAAACAAGACAATCACTGCTCTCAAGGAGTTCACATCATCATAACAGGGGTAGAAAATCCATATAAAATAGTTCAACAAGAGGGCAAATAGAAAGTCTCAGTGGTCCTTAGGGTACAGAGAGGCAAGGCAGCTGTTAACTGCTGTTAAGTGTCATTTCCATTGTTAAGATCATATCATTTCTGATTTGGAGTAATTTGGCACTGCTGAGGATTTTAATGGCAAGTATTTTCTTTACCTGATCTTCAGTAGCTATGACTGCTGAGGAGGTGGTCTATAACATCTGCAAAGAGTTATAGAATTTTGTCTTCATAAGGCTATTCCGTTGGACTTTGGCTGCAGAAGCTAGCCTTGCCTGGAGGCAAGTCTGAAGTCCTACATACTGGAAGGACTGCTTTTCCCTTTGGGTTTTGAGTACAGTGCTATTGACTTCCTCTGTCAGAGTCTGAAGAAAGGTGATAATAGCCATCATGGTTTGGATCAGTGATGTCAAACTTCAACAGTCTCTGAGTTTTTAAAAGTAATGTTAGCTATATTTTATTGTATTTCGAAATATTTTGTTAAATGTTTCCCAATCACATTTCTGTCTTGTTGGGGCTGCACTCTGGAGTGTTGTGAGCCACCAGCTGCAAGTCTGATAACTCTTGTCTGGACTAATCTAGCAAATCAGTCTCCTCAATGGCGACTGACATGCTCGCTTATATCTAATGTGTGTTTTTTTTTTCTTGCTATAGGCCTTTTTAAAAAGGCAGAAAACCTTTCCTTGGACCAGTGAGTCAAATGCTACTCAACAATTATTTATTATGCACTTACAATGTTCCAGACAGTGTGCTAAACTAGGAGATACAAAGGCAGACAAAAACGCAATCCCCGCTCTATAGGAGTTGCTATTCTAATGGAAGAGATTTCCTAAAAACAACTCCATACAGATAAGGTAAGGTCCAAAATAAAGTTGAGGTACCTAGATGACTCAGTGGAGAGAGAGCTGGGTCTCGATTCAGGAAGACCTGAGTTCAAACCTCTGTTTGCCTTAGTCCCCTGGAGAAGGAAATGGCAAATCACTCCAGTATCTTTGCCAAGAAAACTCCATATGGAGATCACAGAGTCAGATGTGACTGAACAACAACTAAGGAGAGGTAATTTTAGAAAGAAGGTATTATCAGTAGAAAGTAGGGTGAGGATTGAGTCTTAAAGGAAGCCATAGAAGATAGGAAGAGGGAACATTTCCAGGCATGAAAGGGAAAGATTTTGAAAAGGTAAAAAGCCTCTCTTTGAGTTCCTCAATTTTTACCCTCTGAATCTTGGGCATAAAACTTTTCTTTTCCTCGCTAGAAGGAGATTCACAACTGTAGGCGCCAAGGTTTAGAACCAAAAGCAAACTTCTCTATATTGGTATCAGTGCCTTTGATCTTATTTTTTTTCTTCTGAATAAACTTCTTGACACTAGATTTAACATTTCCATGAACAACCCCACTCTGATTCACAGTGAACATTCCATCTTGCTCCCAATTTTGAACTCTAGAGGCTAGACTATAAATTTGGTAATGATTATATTCTCAGTAACTATAAACAGCTATGGAGGTTAGGGTTCCCCAGGCCATCCATTCTTTTTCTCTAAAATTTTATCTATTTTATTTTGAACTTACAAAAAAAAGCATTTCCATAACATGGTAGAATAATAATAATTTTTTTAAAGATTATTGCACATGGAACTATAAATCTATCGCATACAACTTGCTATTTATTTTATATATACAATAAAGTTAATGAAGCTTTCTCTTTTTTTTCTTTCTTCCCTCCCCCCACCCTGGAGATGGCTATCATTAGACACACACAATATACACATACATGTATGTATATGTGTGTATATACATACGTAGACACATATACGCATACATACACACACATATATATGCATATATAATGTAAAATAATTCTATACACACTTCTATCTGTCCATTCTTTTCCTAGATACAGATAGTGTCTTCCTTCATAGTTCCTTTGTGGTTAATGTGTGTATTTATAATAGTCAAAATGATTTAATTGTTCAAAGTTGCTCTTAAAATAATATTGTCATTACTTACTGTATACAGCATTCTCTTGGTTCTGCTTATTACACACTTCATTATTTAGTGCAAGTCTATCCATCTTGTTTTTTTTTAATCAACGAGCTCATCCATTCTCCAGTTGGCTGGCATCCCTACAATTTCCAGTTGTCTCTCGTAGATGAATGAACAAACACACCTAATAGATATAATACCTAATACCTAATAGTTAATAGAGTCAACTTCATTGGTTCTTCTCATTGGAGCTGAATTCCTGATCCTGTCATACTCAGATAAAGCTAGCAAAAGAATTCAAAAGGGCTTTATGGTATACATGCTTACACACACACACACACACACACACACACACATACAAACACATATATGTGCATGAAATATCAGTGTCTTTTGTTATTACTGATCTTTCTTTCCTTTGCAGAGTTCACAGGTAACTATGGTTCTTCAAAAGTGGATAAAAGTAATCACTATATATTTTTTTCTCCTGCCTAAGATTGCCCTATATACATGGTCAACCTTAGGATAAATGGCACAGTGAGCATAGTTCGCTCTAAGTTTCTCCAAGCTATCCTCCCATTTAAGTTCTTTCTCTTCCACTTTTAGTACTTTCCCATGATCTTTGGATGTTTTCAATATGCCTGACCTAATTCTGCCCTCCAGTATTTTAGACCTTTCTTACCTCTCATCCCTTCACAAAATTTGTCTGTGTTATCTATTCCCAAAGGGCCCTGTTCTGTTATAAGTGGCAGGCAGTTTATCTGTTAACTGAATCCATGCAAATGTGTTGGTGGGTGCTAACATATGTGCATTTCTGAAGGAATATGAATCTTAATAGGAGTCTTCTAAGGACAATATCTGCAACCACATGAGTAACTAATGGGGGAAAAATCATGCACTGTGGGAATAACTAAGGGATAAACACTTTGAAGCAACCTCCTCAGCTAGTGTTCTATTAATTATGCCTATGTTCAAAACCAACTTTATTTACATTGAGGGTTAACCATTCCGCTCTAACTCAATGTCCTCCTAACCTTATATTCATTGCCATGGAAAGGTAAAAGCAGGAAATCTGTGATGAGTATAGTTATGTTTCATGAACACATACACTTCAGTCCTGGAGGACAAAGTCCAGGATGGTGGAGAGCAAAAAGAAAATGGATAGAAAAAAAGAGTATTACAATAGTTTAGAAACTCAAAAAACTTGAACAGAATGATTCATTCGTGTAATATCTCCTTTTCCTTTACCTCAAAGAAGGCATATAATTTCTATTCCTATTACCTTGTTTAGTTGTTGCATTCTCAAAAGTGACATTAAGTTGAAAAGGACAGAGGTCACAGAGAAAAGAAATTCAAAAAAGTCCATAAAAAAACAGTAAGGCAATTTCTGGAAATTTATAAGGCTGATCACTCCTGCTAAATTTTCATATTAGATAAAAGTAGACACAGTAAATATAAGGTCAGCCACAGTGGGAATTGAGAAAAGGGTTTATAGGCACAATTGTAAAGTCTAGCATTACATCACAAGTAAACATGGGGCCTGTTGCCTTGTAATTCTGGACATGGCAAAATTAACCAGGTGGCAGCTAACAATTGATCATGAACTAGAAATTTTACCTGATAAAGAAACTAAGTAGAATTTTCAGGATACACTGGAACTAGATTCATATGCAAACTTGTCAAAAAAGATTGTTTCTTAAAAAAAAAATCCACTTTAGACTTCCCATTGTCCATGTAGGAATTAGGAAGGCTATAATGAAAAGGAAAAGCTATTTTTAAAAAATGTTCAACCAAAAAAAAATTGCTGGAAGGCTTATGATAAAGATTATTGTTTTGACAATATATAATATATCAAGGAATTATAATATGAAAATAACAGCAATGACAAACAATAAATTGTTAATAAAAAAGACAGAAAAAAAAAAACCCTTTTCTCCTATAAGGAAAACCCTCAGATACATGGTCCGCATCTCCTCTATAATCAGATTACTATTCTAATCATGGATATTGACACGTGTTACTCAGAGGACAGAAGAGTGCTTATTCACCTAATAAAAAAAAATACTCAAGCTCTTAGATATTTCAGCACAACAGCATTATGTAGTTTTTCAAAAGAACCTGGACTTCCAGTAGAAGAAATCCTGTTTCTCTTACATATTACCTGAATTAACTTAGCATGTCACTTGAACTTGACTTCTCAGTTTCTGATCTGAAAACGAAGGAATTGCATGATATCTATGGTCCCTTCCAACTCTAAGTTTATGATCCCAATGAATCTCAGAATGGCATGGACTGTCATGGTGTGAGCCAAGTCCAAATAAAAATGGTGAGTGGCATGATTGGTCCTTTGAGAGCAATCTGCTAAACTTAAGGTTCCAGTAAAGACAGAGACTTATCTCCTAGGTCCTGGAGGGTAGAAAAGGTCATAAAAGTGGGAGCTGAGATACAAATTTTAGATCAATATAAGGGAAAAGTCTCTAATAGTAAACAGAAATATTAGGTAATAGTAAACATTAGGTGATAGTAAATAGAAAAATTCTCTAATAATAAATAAACTCTCCAACCATGGTAAGTCACCTCCAAAGGCAGTCAACTACATCCTCCTTCCTCATCCTGTCACCCATATCACAGCAGACCCTTAAACAGAGGATTCATTAACACTTGCTACAGATGTAGTGCAATGGACTTAATCTCTGATATCCTTTTCATTTCTGAGATTCTGTAACTCTCAGAAAAGCAGCTGAGTGGCCCTGACCATGTATTTAACTGTGGTATGCTCACACATTTCTCTTAGTATCAGGAAACGTATTGAGGTCTAATTATGTCAGAACCTCTTCCTGTCTACATTGCTACCCCAGTGATGGTTACCTTCCATTAAGCATAACAGCACTTTCCTTCCCTTCCCCCAGGAAGTGTTCAGGGCAAATTCCACACCCCTCTGGTCATCCACAATCCTGCCCCTTTGCACAATGAAAACTTACAGGCTTGATGTGATTCCTATCTCCCACCTCTTCACCATAAAGGGTATTACTTTCTTGGAAAAAAAAAAAGCTCTGAATAGAGGTCTTCATTCTGACTACTTTGATTCTGCTCTTTTGGTGGAATCGCCTGATATCAAGGGAAATGAAGTAAATGGAATTCTGGGGTTAAGGTTTTTCAGCATCTTACATCTCAGATGATATCTCCAAGCATATAAAAGCTGTTTGTATACAATAGGAACTGAGAGAAACATGACGAGGAGACAGGCCTATCATAATTAAGGCTTCTTCTTCCCCTAAATGAGAGCATTGTCTTCAGTTAGGGTGAGCTTTAAGCACTTTTCTTCATTTTCCTAAACCTCATCCCTTGGAAACCTAAACTGACCCATGCCTTCCCAAGCCCCATCTCTCCTATACTGGGGAGAACAATGGCATTCTACTCTTTGTGGTCTGTGATTATGTGGTATTTATGTGCTCACAGTTCAAGGCTATGTGTAATTGCATCCTCTTGCTTCTAGTCCACCTTACACAATAGACGCTCCTTCAGATGCACCTCGCTTGTCACAGTCAGCAGACTTCCTGGGAAGATACCCTGCTGTCACCCGGCCCGATCTCTCCTGGACCAGGGATACCAGAAACAATGACAGGGCCTCTTTCTCGAAGCCAAGCTGGGGAACAAACTAGATGGTTTGTTAGAAGGCAGCTGCTGCTTTTAACCCTTCTTAACAGAGGAAGCTTTATTTAGGTTCTCCTCTAAAATAATTATCTTTCTATAAACATAAGTTTGATCTCATCCATTATTATTGCTGTAGTTACTTCAGTGTTGTGTGCTCTGTTTTTACTCTGAGTTACCTTCTGGGCCTCCATCTGTCAATAGCAAAGTGTTACAATTTACTACGTCCCCTTAGTCAAATCTGCTGGTTTTCTCATAGTCGGTTTCCACAGCACCCCGGCCCCATCTAAACAGCCTTGCTTTTAATTGGGCACATTTTTTTTTGGACTATCCATTTACTCATATTCCAACACAGATTTGTGTCAACATGTTACTGACTTTGACCCTTGACAGTTTTCTGAAGTCTTTGCTAAGTAAATTGAAAATTGGTAAAAAGCAACAGGAAGTTAACATGGGTCTGAAGATAGGGCACTTATGTTTCTTACTCAACTACACGGACAGTCACATTGCATTTCCTTTTCACTGGGTAGTTAATTGTTCAGAGCACAGGGTGACAGGCTACCTATGTCCAGTTTTACCTATTTTTCCCTGTTGTGAATCATCACCATGCTCTAGTTTTTACATTATCTAAGCTTTTGATAAGAGAAAACCCAGAAGCTTTAATTAATCAAACCATAAATAGATTTGGAAACATTAACAAGTCCTTATTACTCCTCAAACCAAGCTGCCATGATACAAGGGGACTAATAAGAAACACAAACTGAAGAACAATTTATTCAATAATATTCTTCGTTAAAAATACAATTGCAAACTTGAAAATGTGAATATTTCACATTTCATCCAAATGAAGTCATGAATGTGTACTTAAGATTTGCCTTGAAAATGGCAAAAACTCACTAAAAATCACATTTTTTTCAATATTTTAGCTTATAGAGAAAAGCTCTATAATTTTTCAGTAATGGTTTTAAAGTCAATTTTTTCTCCACTTTAAAAAGCATGCAAAAACTCAAAGCTAATGAAAGGAATGGAATTTTCTTCTTTGAGGATCTTTTTTGCCATACATTTGACCTGTTAAAGAAGAGTTTGAGCTGCTATTCTTTCAGGGGAAGTAATTCAGATATTAAATATGCATTTAGAAATTTCTGAACAAATTCAGTTCATGTTTGCAAAATTGGAACTGGAGAATCACCATTACTGAGCAAAAGTAATGAAATAAATGCACAAACTTAAATATGCAAAGAAATATATGAAGAAACCAACAGAGAATGAGAAAGACAGGTAGACAGACATAAATAGATAGATACCCAGATATATAGATACATAGAAAATAGACAAATAAAATAGATAGATTTTAAAAAATAAATGCCACTTCTATGTTTTCCAAGCATAAATTTCCCCCGAAAATAACAAGATCCCAAGAGACAACAGCAACAAATATTTTCCTTGTTCGCAGGGTCTTGTGAATTCCTTAATGAGTGAATGGATTTCTGGATTGTTGTTGTTGTTGCTCTTGCTGTTGTTGTTCGGCTTCTTTGTCCGTTTTTCATGCGCAATAAAATACTTTGTGCTCCCATATCCCCAGAAGATTTAAGACTCCATTTCAAATTGTTAAATTGCACAGGAAGGTGATAGCACATATGGAGACTTTAATTCTCTTTGTAATGAAGAAATGGAGCTAGTGTATTTAATTTTGGAATCATATTTTAGTGAGAGCAACCTGGTTTCGATTGACCTAGTGGATTCTTGTCATATCTAATTTACTGAGCTAGAGTTTTGTAAAAGCAAATATATATAAATGTATAAGTTTCATCCGTAATTGGGAAACATAGATAAAAATAATTTGACATTGAAATTTACACTTAAGAAATAGTGCACTTCATTGCAATCAATTTTTCATTATGTTGTTGAGATCGATAGCTACAAATAAGATATAAAAACTGTATTATTGATGGGGCACATGTCAGTATAAAATGTGAAGTTTTCTATAGCATTTCAATGGTAGAAAATTGTATTAGATAGCTTCCAATGTTATATACATTGGTCTGTAGAGAATGCTTATTAAAATCAATGTACAGTAGGTCAACTTGGGAATATTTTACAAAATCAAGCAAGGTCAGAGCATTTACAAAGGGGAGAAATATTGTTCCTTAATCATTGCTTTCAAATATTTTGTTCTGGTCTGGTTTTGTTGTTGTTGTTCAAGGTATTAGTCCCCTCCATTTCCTCAACTCCAAAGTGATGATGAGAATAGCTGCTACCCCACAGTGTTATAGTGAGCATATGTACATTGCCTGGCTCATAGTAGGTGCTTGATAAATTCTTCTTCCTGTCATCTTTTCTTTCCTTTCCAAGATTATTGTCTGTCTCACTTTCAAACAAATGTATGCTCTTCAAAGGAGCCATACCTCTCCATTGTCTGTAAAATCAAGTTGACAAAACAGAGCACAATATGCTGATAGTATGGGTCTGAACATGGGCACTACTTTCTCTTATACAATTGTATGGGGAAATCATATTACATCCACATAGCTATTGATTTGGCCCCAAAATTCATTTGATCTGTGATTTCTCAATGTAGAGTGTTAACTGTTGATGAAACTTTACATAGACTGACAACTACTTTGCAACTTACAGTCCTAAAGAAGTTCCTGTATGAAAAGAGAATGCCAAATAGACCACTTACTAAGAAAGATTGCTTATTGTATGGCATTAAGTGGGAGACAAGGTTAAAGAAAAAATAGTACTAAATGGTTTTTTGGGTTTTTTTTTGAAATTAGGATGTCACACAATTGAAATGATGCTTTTGGAAAAACTTGTACAACATATTGGACATCAGTAATAGTTAGAAAGGTACTGTTCAGTAGTAATCATTCACTGGATATGCTTGAATCAGTGGCTAATATAAGGAAATCAAGAATATACACTCACAAGGTGCCCAAATTTCATCATAAAATGTGAACATTTTTTGGTTTTCTCCTATACAGTGAGACAAGTGGGCTTAGGCTGATAACATGAAATGACCTTTTGGGGATGATTAATTCCAATGTGTCATAAGAAACTAATTGGAATTATTATACATTATTCTCTTTCCTACACTGAGACCTAACTCAGTTGGTCTTCTTGTTATTCTCCACATATAGCATCACAGGTCCCATCACCATGTCTTTGCATTAGAGATCACTCCTTCCTCATCCTTGCCTCAATGAGTCCTTTTCCTTCAATATGTAGATCAAGCACAACATTGAACATGAAACTTTTCCCGGTCTTTACAGTTGCTAATACCCTTTCCTTAATTACTTTGTATTCAATTACCTTTTATGTATTTGTATTCATTCTCCTTATGTTGATTTGTATGTCCTGGCCCTCAATATCTCTCTTTCCTAGGACAGATTAATCCTACATCTCTTTCTTATTTTGCTGGTTGTCCTTGGGCTATAGTTTATTTCTGGGCCAGTTGCTTCCTCTCTGCTTCTAGATCTCTGAAGTATCTATCTTGTTTCATGATAATTCCTCTTTTTTAAAATAGAGATTCATGAGATCACATCCAGTGGCTTTGATTGATTCAAATAGGTATATAAGTACTTTTCATACAGTTCTCATTGATTTATTCAATCAAGAAGTATTGTTACTTAGCAAAGCTAATTTATTTTAAGTGGAATGAAATAATCAGGGTAATGTAAATTCCTTGGGAGCACTGATTAATTCTTTGTATCTGTATTTGTGGTCAGTTAGTGCAACATAAAAGGTGCACAATAAATGCATGTTGAGTGATTGAATTATGTACTGATCAATCATCTCTCATTTCAAATGAGCTACAGAATTTTTTCCAACAATGACCAATGGTCAAACATAAGGGATATCACTAAAGAAATGTATAATCGAGAGAGTATGTGGATCAGTCATGAAATGAGAATGAGGGACAACAAGAGAAGAGCTTGAGTGCTGAAGCTGAGAACCCCTGTTCAATGGAAACTTTGTAGGAAAACATGGACAAAAATACCCAAGCACAGGAAGGTATGAATGGGTTGCCATCTTCACTGAATAGGTATTTGGCAACATAGATGACTCTCAGATCCACCACTGTACTGAGGTAATGAGTGCAACATTCCCCAACACATATAGCCACATTTCCATGTTTTCATAGATAATCTTCATAAGTTGCTCTTATTGAGAAAAATGATCAAGTTGAGGCCAGCTAAATGATGATGATCCTCTCCAAAATTAGCAGGACTGCTCCTCAATTGACAAGCTTAGTAGGTTATGCAAACTATACTGGAAGCACTTCCAGCTTAGAAGGATGAGTCAGAATTTCATTTCATAATATGGAATTTTGGTTATACCAGGATAAAGTATAGAAGTAAGGTTTTCAAATAAGGAACTAATTCAAAATACATTACAAATATCAAACTTATGGAAAGTACAAGTCTCACCTCAAAGTATATGTTAGTCTCTCTTTTTTATTTGCAGATAGCAATTAAGTGACTTTCCCAAGGCCACACAGCTAATAAGCTTTTGAAGCAGGATTTGAGTTTGAGTCTTCCCAACTCTGGCCTCAGCATTTTATCTACTGTGCTACCTAGCCATCTCATTCAAATTCGAAGGTATTCTAAATTTCTATTCTATCTTAACAAATCGCAACTTTAAGCTTTGCACAGAAATAGTAATTTCTCAGGTACAGATCCTTCCTTTCATGGCTCCCTTGCTTGTTAAGATAGATGAGTTATTATTCTCTATTGCATTTAAGCTCCTTCAGGTCTATGAGTATAATGTACTTTCATTTTTATCTTTCTGATAACCTCCTACAGCTTGCTGTCCAGTGTAGGTGCTTAATAAGTCACAGTTTCATCACTGACCACTGCCAGGTTCAAAATTAGGTATTGTTAAAACTACTTGTGCTTGGGGAAATGAGTGAATAAAATGAACATAAATTTCTTATCTCTTTGAGCATGATTCTTTATTTTAATGTAAAACATTTTATAGTATTCAAACTTATTTTTAGGGTTAAAAAATAGAACTTTGCTTAAGAAACAATACATATGTTTGCTTATGTGAAGATTTTAATACTGAGTTTCTGAAATTATATGTAGAATAAAAATGAAAATACAAGCACAAGATGAAGCTCTCTTTAAATAGAATTGAGAAGTTTGGCTCTTCTTTTAATGCTAAAAATGGAAAAAAAAAAAGGAGGGGGAGTCAAGATGACAGAGTAAAGGCAAGGGCTGGCCTAAACTCTTCCCCAAACCTTTCCAGATAACATTAAATAATGATTCTAAACATATTCTAGAGTTGCAGAACACACAAAAATAGAGTGAAACAGTTTTCTTACCAAGGACAACTTAAAAGGTTGGCAGGAAAAGTTTATTACATCAGGGTGAGAGAGGAACTCAGTCCAGCGCAGGTAATGCCAGCACAGGCCAGGCCCCAGCAAACCAGAAGCAGGCCTTGTGGCAACTGACTCAACAGTAGTAATGGAAATTTTCAGATCTCTGAGCCCATAGAAGTCAGACATCTTGAAAGGTAATCAGGAAAGGTCTATCTCACCAAGTTGAGAGTGGAGCACAGTCCATTGCAGGCCACACCAGCTCAACTTTGGCTATAGCAAACCAGAAGACCTTGGGAGCCACTGAAGCAGAAGTTGCTTCTAGAGCTCTCTCATACCATATGTGATAAGAGAGCCAAACAACAAGTCAGAAGGAGAATACAAGGGTCTCTTTGATAGTACTGAGTCCAGACTCTATCAATTTTCCCATATTCAGATCTGAGTCACAGTCTTGAGTGGTAGTCCAAGGGCAAAAAGGAACACTTGCATAGCAGAGCTTGAGGCCGCAGTGGAGCAGGGACCCTCCTCAAAATTCTAGAGTAGGAAAAGGTGTTGTAATTACTCACAGACCTGAGCCCAGGCTAGTAGAGTAGTAAGCACCTCTCCTTAGATCGTACCAACTTGGAAGAAATGAAAACTTGAAAGGTCCCTAGAAGTATCTCTGAAAGCAGCTGCACAAAACCCCTGAAGTTTGGGACAATGTGCCCTCCACCCTGGAAACGGAACCCTACTTAAACAAAGAATTCAAAGTCAAGAAACAGACTGGGAAAATAAAAGCAAACAGCAAAAAAAAGTAATCTGACCATAGCAAGTTGCTGTGGTGGCAAGGAAGATCAAAAAATGTACTCAGAAGATGACAAAGTCAGAGCTCCTACAAGAGTGGGAGCTACAAGACTACAAGAAAAATATAAATTGGTCTCAGACCATGGAAGAGATCAAAAAGCATTTAGAAAATCAAATGAAAGAGGTGAAAAAATTAAGAAGAGAAATGAAAATAATGCAAGAAAATCATTTAAAAAATGAGTCAAAGGCTTGGTAAAGGAGACACAAAAAAGTACTGAAGAAAATAACACCTTAAAAAACAGACCATGCCAAATGGTAAAAGAGGTACAAAAAGTTTCATAAGTTACAATCATTACTTTTCCATGTTGGCATGTAAATACTTCAACTTCGATAAGTTCCTTATGATTTCTTTTCCATGCCTCTTCTATGAGATGATTAACCCCATTCTGTCTCTCCCTGTCTTCTCTCATTCTAATCCTCTTCCACCTCAGAATTTCACCTTTTGGAGTATTGTCCCTTCCTATTCAATTGATCCTGTTCCCTCTATGTACACATATATACACATACTCAGATATGTATTCATACACACATTTATATATATACACACCCTCCTATATACA
>CM053580.1:138087304-138165829 GCA_028627135.1 Pseudochirops cupreus | reverse complement strand
CATTTTTGTATTTCAAAATGTTCTCTATCTCTTCTTTGATCATAAATTCTTCTCTTCTCCATAGATTTCATAGGTAAACTATTCTTTGTTCTACTAGTTTGCTTATAGTATCAGCCTTTATATCGAAATCATGTATCCATTTTGACTTTATCTTGGTACAGCATATTAAGATGTTGATCTAGGTCTAGTTTCTGTTATACTGTTTTCCAATCAGTTTATGTCAAGTAGTGAGTTCTCATCCCAGAAGCTGTAGTCTTTTGGTTTATCAAACTATAGACTGCTATAGTCATTGACTACCATCTCTTCTGTTCTTAACCTATTCCACTGATCCACCATTCTTTTTCTTAATCACTACCAAGTATTTTTGATGATTGCTACTTTATAATACAGTTATAGATCTACTATAGCTGGGCCACCTTCCTTTGCATTTATTCTCATTATTTCCCTTGATATTCTGGACCATTTGTTCTTTAAGATGAATTTTATTATTATTTTTTCTAGCTGCATAAAATAACTTTTTCCAGTTTGATTGGTAGGGCATTAAATAAGTAAATTAGTTTAGAGAAAATTGTCATTTTTCAGTTATATTAATTCAGCTTACCCATGAGCAATTGATATTTCCCAATTATTTAGATCCGGCTTTATTTGTGTAAAAAGTGTTTTATAATTGTGTTCATGAAATGAACATGCTTTTCAGGTAGGACCAATAATTCCTAAATTATCTCTCTTGGATTGATTTTTCCAGGTCAGTTGTTTTTCCAATGGGATATTTTACATTTTCTTCTTTTTTTTTTTCGTTTTTAAAATTGTATTTGACTGATTCTTGATTTTTCATAGCATTATTAGCTTCCACTTTTCCAATTCTAATTTTTAAGGAATTGTTTTCTTCAGTTAGCTTTTTTACTGCCTTTTCCATTTGACAAATTGTTTTTAAGGCATTATTTTCTTCATTCAGTTTTTGCCCTTCCTTTTCTAAGCTGTTGACTCTCTCTTGCATACCTCTCATTTCTTTTCCAAATTTTTCTTCTTTTTTTAGACTTTTAAAATCCTTCTTGAGCTCCTCCAAGAATGTTTTGGGGTTTGGGACCAATGCGTGTTTCCTGCTGAAGTTTCAGATGAAGGTATATTGACAATGTTGCCCTCTTCTGAGTTTGTCTTTTGATCTCCCCTGCCACCAAAATAATTCTCTTTGGCAGTGTTCTTTTCTGCTTCTTGCTCATGATGTTTGCGCATGTTCTCACAACATCAAACACAAATACTATCCTGATTTGGGGAAGTTTTTTAGTGATTTATTTTTAAGTAGTCAGTAATAATAAACTGTTCACTTTGAATTGAATGAGTTTGAAGTTGGAAAATAGTAAAAATATATTTTGTTAAACCCAAATAGAAGGAAACTGTTGTTTCTACACTACAGTTGGAGCATCTGAGGCCCCAGTACACAAAACCAGGGACCAGGCCCTTGGCCACCATCTCAAGAAGTGTGAGATAGAGCCTCCTGTGCTCTAGCGTGAGAACTCAACATTAAAGGCCAGGAAATACTCAAATATCATGAGCAAGAAGCAGAAAAGAACACTGACAAACGGAATTATTATGATGACAGGAAAGATCAAAACACAAACTCAGAAGAGGACAACATTGTCAGTATACCTCCATTTGAAACTTCAGTGGGAAATACGAATGGGGGGCCTCAGGTGCTCCAGGCTGGGGTTTCTAAAATCTGGTAGTGTACCTGGTGCTGATCTTGGGTCCTAGTGGTGGTGGCTAGCATGTGCTGAGGTCAGATATGGTTTTTCTGCCTTTTCTGGGGGCTGAGCTAAAGGTTTGCTGGAGTATGTCTACCTGCTCTGGGCTGCACTGAAGCATTTGGAGGTTGACTGCTGGAGATGGACGGCAGCCTGCTTCGGGCTGCACCAGAACACAAGGAGATCTGGCATCTGGAGGATGCTCACCAACCTGAGGCTGCACAGAATTGCATGAAAGTCCACTGGGGAGGCCTATCTACTTGAGGCTGCAACAGAAGCAAGTGGTAGTTCTTGGACCTGGAATCTGCCACTTCCCCAGGCTATGATAAAGTTCATGGGAGTGTTAGCATTTGCCTGTTCCACCACCCTGGAGCTCAGGATCTTCCTCTGGTTTGCTGAGATGGACCTTGTTGCTGGCTTGCTGTTACACTTCCTGTCCTAGAATACATTCCCCTTTTAGTTTAGTGGAATAGACCTTTCTTGCTGATCCTCCAAATGTCCCTGCCTAAGAGACTGCTCAGGTCTCATCTTTCTGCTGACTCATCTGCTCCAGGATTTTTCCTGGAGTACTATTTTCTGTTTTATTTAGGAGGTCAAAAAGGGAGAGTGACAGTGAGTTACTTTTCACTCCACCATCTTGGTTCCCAGAAGTACCCTCCACTTTTTTTTCATAGCATACTAGTAACTATCTTTTTTTGTTCCCATTGGTATATGGAAATTATTATGTATTAATGTTCAGTTTAGTAAAATGTCTTTATCCCTTAAATGGTACCAGTCATGGTACCAGTCAGTGATACCAGTCTTATTCACCAGTCATTGTATAAGATACAATCATTTCCATGGTGAATTTTTTGTTTATGATCATCATGGATACTGCAAGACAAGATGAATCAGCTCCCCATGAAAATAAATGTTCTTTATTTCCTTTGAGTAAATAATACCAGCTCTAAAAATTCTTAGGAGAACCTGTGAACCACAGTGCCGTTAGATGCCAGTTTCATTTTATTTGTTGTTTTAGCATGACAATATTAATATTAATCTCACAATTAACATTCTTACTGATAATGTTTATAGGCAATCAAGAAATTGTGAGATTTTTAGGACCTTCATTGTTTTCTTGTGGACATGAAGAGGGAAGCATATAACTGTGTTATTATGATTTGTTTTTTTATTTCATAGGTTTCCATTATAAAAGAGTTCATCCCTTAGTAGCCAGCTTCTGGTGATAGTTCTCTCCATACTTATATATCTCTCTTTGAACAACAGTCTCATTGTATTGCCAGGATAACGTTAAAAAATCTTTCCAAGCATGGTCAGACAAGTCAGAACACATACTCTGCTGGCCTATTTTTTTTAAAACCTAGACTTCTCTCCAATCCATAAAGAGGCATTGTAGTAAGAATTTGGGGGATTTAATCAAGCAAATCATTTTAAAAGGAATGGATAATATTAGTTTTCTTTTCCATAATAAAAGTTCAAGACTGATTTGCTTCTTAGGAATCATATATAAATATGAGAGTCACACTGTAACACATTATGGGTTGAAGGTATTGTTAGAAAAACTAGAGGTTATATAAACCTTTAGTATCAATAAAACTCGCATGAAGTAAGCGGCGTTAGGACATTGAGGTAATAAAAATTAAAAGGGAAAATCAATTTATGCTCTACATTTCTAAAATTGTGGAGGCAATATATTTTGGTTTTGATAGCAGGCAGATTGCAGAAACATAGATTGGGACTTGGAAGGTACCTCAGAAGTCATTAAAATTAGATCTTTCATTTTTCATATGAGGAATCTGAATTCTTGAGGTTGGATGGTTTTTCCTGAAGAGCCATGAGTAGTAACTGGAAAAACAGTAACTGGAAAAGTAACAGCATTAGAAACTCATAACTCTGGTATCAGTTGCAGCAATCTTCTCACTGATCTATATTGATACATCATGTGACTATCACTTTACCAACTCTAGTATAGAAACAACAGTTTGCTTCTATTTGGGTTTAACAAAATACATTTTTGCTATTTTTCCAACTTCAAACTCATTTAATTCAAAGTGAGCAGTTTATTATTTCTGACTAATTAAAAATAAATCAATAAAAACTTCCCCAAATCAGCACAGTGTTTGTGTTTGATGTTCTGAGAATATTCAAGAATCATAAGTCAGGCTGTTCATTATTCATACATTAAATCTTGTGGCTCTCCAGTCCTTCCAGTTCCACACTTGAAAACATAGACAGTGGTGCAGGCATATGTTGGGATTCATCCTCTGTTAGAGGGGCCAGAATTCTGGATTTCTGTCCCTAAAGCTATTGAGCAGGTTCAAAAGAATCTGAGGGAGAACCTAAGTGGCACTGACCAGACTGTGACACCCCACTGTCCTCATCCACCAAAAGGGCATTGTGATTAGGAAAGTGTGCTATAATCATTATGATAAAGAGAGATTGCCATACCTTGCCCAAATGAAGATAACTTCAACCAGGACCTAGGGACTTCCTGGTATATTGGTAGGTCAATTAAGGTTCAGACATGGAATACTTTATGTCGTCTGTGGTCTAACAATATGCCAATGAAATTATTCTTTATCTTTTAACTGTGACAAGATATCTCAGAAACAATACAAGGCACATTAATAAGCAGCATTTATCATTTTAGGATGAAGATATCGTCTGTAAATAAATGATTAACTTTCTTTATCTGTTCATTCAACCATCATTTATTAAGCACCTACTGTGTATAAGTTGCCATTCCATGTTCTGGGGTACAAATATGAAAAATGACACAATCAAGGAGTTCACAATCTAGTAGATTTAGTCTTTTGTGTGGTACTTCCTCCTCTAAGCTATTCCCATCATGCAACTTGGGACCAGGAAAATCTGTTTCATTTATTTGAAAAGTTCTAAGACATTACACATTAATAACAATAATGAGGATGAGTGAAAAATAGTATACTAATTGATATTTATATAGCACTTTTCCCACAAAACATTTTATATTTGATTCTCCTAACAATTCTGTGAGGTAGATGCTAATACTAGCTTCATTTTATAGTCAAATAAACTGAGGCTTATGGAAGTACATTACTTGCCCAAGCAGAAAATGTCTGAAGTAGGATACTAACCTGATTACTCTTCACCAAAGATTATTTTTTTTAACAGCAGTCATTTAGCTTTCCATTTGTTAGACTATAATTGTAATAGGTACTACAATTATATAGCATCAGTACTATAACTCTTTTAAAAATAAATTTACATGTCTTTTGCACTTTTTACATTGTAATTCCTAGTGTAATCTCCTCCCTATCCTAAACATTATGTAATCTTAACAGCACTCACAAGAATACCTAATCAGTTCTTTTTATGTAACAAAAAAAAAAATAAGTCGGGAAGCATTTATCAAACACCCATTGTCTGACCAATACTGTTCTAAGCCCTGGAGATATAAACACAAAAATGAAAAAGTCCTTGCCCTCCAAGAGTTTACATTCTATTAGAGAATACAACAGATATATAAAGAATGTATAAAAAGAAGATAAGGAAAGAGAGACACCAACAGCTGGATTAATATCCTTTAAATTACTCAAGCCTTTATATAGTTCCTTGATTTCATTGTGATATGTGAGAAATATGTTGACATGAGAAGAAGGAAAAATAAACAACCAATTGAAAAAGGACTTCCATAATGATTTAACCAAAAAAAATTCTCTCAAGAGGAAAGATAAAATAGAAACCTTCCCAAAGGACCAGCAGCCATTCAAACATTACATCTAGCAACAGAATTCTGTATTTGCAACTTAAGATTTGATTACAAAACAGATTCCCATTATCTCCATGGGGACATTCTTTTATTTTCCAATATTCAAAAATAGGATTACAAAGGATTACACACTATGAATCATTAGAGACATCAGGAATCCTGTAGTAGAAGCCTCTCATTTTAGAGAGAAGAAAACTGAGGTTAAGGAAAGGGAAATGACTAAGTCAGGGTCACAAGATCAGTGAGGCAAAGGTAGCCAGCATTGAAGCAGACCTCTTAGGGGCAAGAGAAGGGGTCGATCAAGGGTTACATTTGAATCCTCTCTTGGCCTTGAGATGGGGCCTGGATGAGCACCCAGGAGGATAGGAGGCTGATGATCTTTGGTTTGGGACTGTTTGATCATCTGACTCAGACTGATATAGGCCCGTGGACCCTGGATCTATCTGGGCCCCAAGTCCAGCAGGAGCTGACCACTAGAACAGCCAGAACTCTCATACTTTTCTGTGCTGAGTCCTACCTCCGAGGGCTATAAGCATTGCATGATATGAACCTGGACTAGACCAGGGGAACTTTGGGGGGGTCTAGTCCCAGAAAGCTACTCCCAGTTACAAGTGAATATCTGACTTCTTGTCCTCAGATTTTGGTACTATAATCTATATACTTCTGAGCTGAGAAGTATCATAGAGCTTCTTAGGTGAAACTGGGACTTTTCTTGCTAGAGTAGATCAAGAGGCTTTTCATCTGGGAGATGCAGGGAGGATAGAAGGCTCCAGCAACTGTTTCTGTCTCTCTCCTATTTTCACAGGCCATAATCACATCATTTACTTCCCTTAAGGCTGCTGGAAGAGTGGCAGCTCCTCAGTGTTTGATGGTGGTTTTGGTCAAGGACATCAGGCCCCTTCTCCACAAAGACTGTTCCCCCAATGAATTTAGCAAGGGCCACCTGCTCATTCAGGATCAAGGTGCACTCATGTTATATTACACATGAAAGTGACTTAGGTTAGGATCTGATGCCTCACTACTATATCCCTCAGGTAGGCCAGAAATGATTCTTTGTTTTTCAATCTTTACTCTCCTTCTTCTCTAATGCCTCACCCAATCAAGACATTTTAAACAGTAAGGGCTTAATCAATGTTTTTTAAAGGAGTGAACACGTCAAATAGGCTGCCAGTACTCCATTAACTTGGACTTTCCAAAGTAATATACTTAGGGGCTTTCAGGGGGGATAAGACGATGCTTGTTTGCCTCCTGGATGGGCTGAATGGCTTCTGCAGTCTTTTCTGAAGGCCTGGAATGCTGAGAATTAATGAATGAAGGGAGGTGCTGGCAGTGATTGAGAGAAGTGCCTGAATTCTTCATCAGCAGGCAGAGAAAGAGAGAGAAAAAGAAAGAGGAGAGAGAGAGATAAAGATAGGACAAACTGGGGGAAGGTGCTTCATCTCTAATTTCAAATTTCCTTGTGTCCTATAGCTTTGCATATAATTCCATATGGTTAGAAAGCTATGGAATTGAAGATAGCTCTTAGTATGACACATTTATGTAAAAGAGAAGTCTTTAAACAAGCTAAGTTTAATGAGTATCAGTCTGGTACAAGCCACTAAATTGCTTCAGTTCAGTATACACTACAGAGTGGAAAAGTTGAATATTATATTGGTAGAGGAAAAAATTTAATGGCTCAGAAAGTTTTGGAATAATAAAAGTTTTGTAATAATGTCATTTCTCTTTTACTTGGGACTCTGCCATACTACCATTACTTAAGCAGGTATATCTGAGAGAAAAGGGTCTATAAACTCAGCTCTTTACCAAATGGCCAAATTCCATTCCACAAATAAAAATTTGTTTCTTATTCTATTTTATCTAACAAAGAAGATAAACAAGGATCCTTATATTTTTATTTGTCAGTTTTCAAAGGCAGAAGCTATTATCATTTTTGTGTTGTTCAGTCATATCCAACTCATCATGACTCCATAGACCATAACATACCAACCCTTTCTATCCTTCACTATCTTTTAAAGTCTGTCCAAGTTCATGTTTTGTTTCCATAACTCTATCTATTAATTTTTTTTTCCTTTTGCCTTAAATCTTTTCAAACCTGTCCTATATTGCCATTATGTGGCCAAACCATGTAAGTTTCAACTTCAGTGTTTGACCTTCCAGTGAACTGACTGGGGATCCACAATATTTAAATTGTTTCTTTATTACTATTTGTGATATTTTCTGGAGCTCTGGAATTTGACAATAATAATCCTGGGAGTCTTCAATTTGAAATGTTTCTCAGGAGGTGGTCAGTATTCTTCCAATTTTTATTTTAGTCTGTGATTCTAGAATATCAGGGTAGTTTTCCCTGGTAATTTCTAGGAAAAAAAAATCATGTCTAGGCTCTTTTTTTTGATCATGACTTTCAAATAGTCCAATAATTCCTAAATTATCTCAACATGATTTTTTTTTCCAGATCAGTTTTTTGTCCAATGAGATATTTTCCATTTTCTTGTTCTTTTTTTTTGCTTTGTTTTATTATTTCTTGATATCTCATGGATTCCTTAGCATTCACTAGCCCAGTTCTAATTTGTAAGTAATTATTTTCTTCAACTAGGCTTTGTAACTCCTTTTGTATGTAGCCAATTCTACGTTTTAAGGAGTTCTTCTCTTCAGTGAATTTTTGTGCCTTTTTACTATTTGGCCTAGTCTGCTTTTAAGGTGCTATTTTCTTTAGCATCTTTAGCATCTCTCCTTTCCCAAACCGTTGACTCCTTTTTCATGATTTTCTTGTAACACTCATTTATTTTGCTATTTTTTTTCTCTATCTCTCTTATTTGATTTAAAAAATCTTTTTGAGCTCTTCCAGGAATTCGTTTTGTGCTTGAGACCAATTCACAATTTTCTTTTAATCTCTATATGAAGCATTTTTGGCTTTGTCATCTTCTTAGTTTGCATTTTAGTCTTTCTTGTCACCGTAGTAATTTTCTACGGTCAGGTTTTTTTTCTTTTTGTTTGCTCATTTTTTCTAGATTATTTCTTGACTTTTAATTTCTGTGAAGTTGGGCTCTGCTCCCAGGATGAAGGGGCTACTATTTCCAGATTCTGGGTTGTTGATTTTTGTGTGTTTGTTTTGTTCTGTTTTTTAGTTGTTTTCAAAGTTAATTTGGGGTGTGTATAAGTTTTGAGTTCTTTCAAGGTAGTATGAACTAAGGAGAGGTGTCTTTACTACTCAATTACTACTCTCCCAGCTTGAGTGACCACAAGCATTCTTCTCCACAATGAAACTGTGATCAAGGTTCTTTTCCCCTGAGGTTACAAACTCTCATTTGTTAATGTTCCTCCTTGCTCTGGGACTGCAACCCAGGATTGCAGCTCAGACTGGCATATTGACAATGTACCTAGTGCCATTAAAGGGAACCCTACAATCTTCTGACCAGTTGTCTGAGCCCCTTATCATGTGCTGGATGAAAGTTCTGAAAGCCACTGATGCTGATTCAGTTTCCCCCAAAATTTTCAGGTGGCTCGCTTGTGTTTTTCCTGAACTGAACCGTGCTCCATTTGGGTGTAACAGACCTTTTTAGCCTATCTTTTAAGTTGTCTTGGGTTAGAAATTTGTTTTACCTAGTCCATTTTTTTTTTTTGGTCACTGTAGAATTTTTTGCGGGGAGAAGGCATGTAATGCTAAGGGAATTTGAAGATCTTCCCTGCACCTTGCTGGGCCTCCCTGGGAAAAAGAGAAGCTTGCTTGGGGAAGGCTTATTTTTCAGGAAGGCACATATCCTTTGTTACTTTTCAATTAGGCAGTGGGTCACAAAGGTTGTGTTGTTCTCTAACCCTGGAGAAGGCTATCTATCTATCTATCTATCTATCTATCTATCTATCTATCTATGTACCTATCTATACTCTGAGGTGAAATTTTGCTTTGAGGTTCACTTATGGGAAGAGTTGTATAAAGTGGCCAGATGAGATTCTGGACAGCTCTTGAGCCTCCTGGCTTTGAAAACTCAGATATTGGTGCTCCTCTCTCTGGTAACTAACATTGTATGTATGTAATGATCAGACAGTTAGAAGCCTTGTCTGTTTGTCTGTTGAATTGTTGTTGTTTTCTGTGCCTGTATTTTTTGTTTGCTTATAATTTTTGTTTGTACTTTGTGAAGTTCAAGGTGCTGACTTTTTTCCCTGAACTAAGTGAATGATATCTATGCTTGATTAAAATAAGATTGTTAACCTCTTTTGAGTTGCTTTCCTTTAGAAAAGCAGATCAAAGAACCTATGCTAGCAGCCATCCTGGGTATGCTACAGTGCTTGCTGTTACAGGGCATTATTTAAAGTATTTGAGAAGAGAGTTTGGGAGAGCTCAGGTGAGTCCATATTCTTTCCCCATCATATTAGCTCTGACTCTGATTTTTTTTAAAGAGCAGGAAGAGCAATCATGCTATCAGGTAGAGCAAAAATAAGAATGTACAATATCAAGTTATAAATAAACTTCATTAGGTTTAAGAGAGTTTTAGCTAATGTATCAAAGTTAATATAGCATCTTAATAAAAGAATAGTGAATTGAATTATTTTTTAAAGGTACTAAAAATAAGTTTAGCAAATTTTAATGCTCCTTTCAGATCTAGAGAAATCTAGCAGAAAAACCTCTAAAAGGAAAATATAATAATCAACAAATTGTTAGGGAATTTGAAACTGAAAGATTTGATACATTTTATGAATGGTAACATAAAAGTACATCTTTGTCCTTTGTAAGCAGAGCATTTTAACCTTTAACAAAAAGAGGTCATTTGCTATGACATAGGGAACGTATGATAGATAATAAAGATACTAAAGTTATACTTTAGAATGCATAACATCAAAAATAGTAGGACTGAGTTCACAATATACAATTAAATGGAAATTTAACAACATCATTTTGAATAATTTCTGGGGGGAAAAGAGAATGGAAAAAATATATGAAAACAGAGGCAAAAAGAAAATCAATGGAACAAAATTTTAAAAATAGAAACTTTGCATTGAACACCTTATATAACAAGAATGCTGATAATGATGATAGGGTGGGAAGATATAAGCAGTTGTATGGTTAAAGATGTTACAAGAAAATAAAATCATGAATCGAAAACTCAATTACAATACCTCAAAAGTAATACAGGAAAATAACCCAGAAATGGTAGATGCAAAGAGTAAGTTCAGATCAGGAGGATCCCATAGAACATACATAGAAAATTATTCCAAATTTAATTCATCAAGGACCATCTAAATCAAACTCCAGATTTACACCAAACAACAAATTTGTTGACAAGTGAGACAGCAAAGAAAAAAAGAAAACAACTTTCAAATTTCAATAATTTAAATAATTGCAATATGACAGGGTTAATATATATTAAAAGAAATCAAAGGAAAATTAGAAGACGATATCTGAAAATGGCAAAAATATCATTACTTGACCTCAAATTATGTCATTAGTCAATGTCCATCAAAACTACTTAGTACCAATAAAAAATAAAAATAAAAATAATGAAAATCATATAGAAATGGGCAAAATAAGCAATATATAGACTCAATCCAATATTCTATAAACTAAGAATATGAATTAATAGCAAAAGCACTGATTCCCTTTTTTGAAGAAACTACTAAATTTTTTTTGAAAGCACTTTAATTTCTTAGAAATTCAATTGAGATCAATTCTTATTACTATATACCAACATGTATTTAAATTTGATATGTGACTTGAATACATACAGTCTAATCTTAAAAAAAGAAAAAGAAAGAAAAGAAAAAATTTTTTTTCATGACTAGAGATTCCTATCCCTAAGGATATCATAAAAACAGACCATTCTAATTATATAACACGCAAAAACATTGCATGAATGAAATTAATGACTCCAGAATAACATGGGAAAGATTTTGAAATGGGAAAAGTTTTTCTCATCAAATCTCACCAATGAACGTCTGATATCAATCTCATACTTTATGTGCACATATATCTATGTATGTGTGTGATATATGTTTAATTATATATTTATATGCATAAAACTATCTGTAACATATATAACATGTAAAAACATATGTATGACATGTAAGTTATATACCCTCATACCAGGAGTCAGGAAAAGCTTAGCTCAAATCTAGCCTCAGATATTTACTAGCGGTGCAATACTGCCCAAGTCACTTTACTTCAGTTTCATCAACTGTAACATGACTTGGAGAAGGAAATGGCAAATTACTTCTGTATACTTGCCAGGAAAATCCCAAATGAGGTCAAGAAGAGTTGGACATAACTGAAACAACCAAGCATGTATACACATATACATATGTGTGTATAAGAATATATACATATGTGTATGTATATTTGCGTGTTTATGTATGTGTGTATACACACACACACACACATATTCTGCCTTTATATATCTACATAAGTGGTAGGGCATGGTGGGTTATCCACAGCTGGTAAAGGTAACTCAGATTCCTCATTTCTACAGGGCATTGGCCCCTCTTCTTACAAGGATAGACTATCATAACTCATCACCCTGGTATGTACTAAGTGATTCAGTAATATAGTGCATTGTCTTTTCTGGAGATATAATATATTTACAAGTCAGGATGAGTTAAAAAAAAAGTGATTCCTATCACTCCTTTTCTAAGAGAGTCAAGTGTAGGGTACAAAAAACAGCACTACTAATATAGTGAGTTGCAGCCTGAGACCAGAGAAGAGCATCCTAGATAAGGGTGTGGTACAGAAAGTTTGAGATTGAGGTACCCTGAGTTTATTCCACTTGTGATTATCCTGGATTAGCTTTAGTTCAGCTGGATGATCGGGTACAATTCTGACCTTCCCTAGTTAGAAGTGTTAGGAGGGAGAAGGTAAGGATAGAACTCTAGCTGCCTGAGTAGATATGGGACCAGAAGCCAACCTGGGAGGTAAAGTAGGATTCTAAGACAATAGCAGAAATGTCATGAAGCTGGCAACCAGGAACTGGAGTTCACCACAGGTTCCCTTACTGGCAGCATCATAGCATTATCTATGGAGTAGGGACATTGGCAGGGCTTGAGGAGGGGATTTGTCCACTTGGTTACAGAGGAACCAACTAGAGATCTCGGGGGAGGGACAGAAGAATTGACACATCTGCAGTATAGAGGGGTCAGGTAAGAAACTGGGTAGAAAGACCAGTGGGGCATAGAAAGTGCTTCCATCTGATAGCTTATTTAATTTTGCTGTTGTGAATGATAGAAATTCATCTAGAAATGACGTTTTTAACTAAAGTAAGCCTAAGGCAGCAGATGAGCCAAGGGTTAAGTGTAAAATGTTGGGCAGTTGAAAAAGCTACCCTCAGGGGGATATATCTGGAAATAGTGTATTTTCAGATATATCCCACTGAGGGTGCCTGGAGCTCACACTTTCTTCATCACACTCTGTCTAAGACCATGTTCTTTGGTGTCACAGGCTACAACTCAGTGTACTAGTAATGGTGTATCTTACACCCTACACTTGGATCCCTCTCAGAAGAAGGATATGAAATATTTTTATCCACTTGTCCTGATCCATAAATGAACTCCAGATTGCCTGGAGTTTCAAGACTCTTCTAAAAAGATCTGTAACAAGGAGTGAGGAGGTCCTGAAGGTTTGACCTCTAGGAAATAACGTCTGGGGCCCAGGCACTTGGATGTTCGCTCAGTTAAATCAAGACCTGAAGGGAGCAAATCCCAGTCTCAGGGCACTAGAACTGGAACTTTGGGCCCAAACTCAACAAGTTCTTTTTGTGGTTTTAAGGTTTCTTCCACCATCAGGCATAAATCAGAGTCTTTGTCATTGACTTCAAACTGGTTTTAAATTGAGACCAGGTCTGAGTGGGGTACAGATCTGATCACTGGCATTAATAAAGGGAGCAGGGATGCTTCCATCTAGTTCCCATCAATGAAGGCAGGAGGATGTGACTTGGAGAGTCAGAGAATTCACTCTGGGTTTCTGAGGCTCAATTTGCATGTTGGACCCTCACCAGGAGTGAAAACCAGGCCATTTATTATACGGAGAATTTATTATTTATTACACAGAGAAACTCCAGAATACTGCATGTACCTTATATTTGGGGGCAATAGTGGTTTTTGATAAGTTCAAAGAACTGATAAGTAGAATCAACTAAAGAGAATTTCATACTCTCAGGAGTGAAATTCAAACACAAATGATTCTGAGGAGGAAGAAAAAAGGGAGTTCTTTATGGAGACTAATAAGGATACATAGCCATCTGATCAAATACAATTAGATTTGTTAAAACAACAGAAGATTGAATCAAGGGTAAGTAAATGATATGAACATGAAAGGGTGACAACAACCTATAAAATTGTGTTTGGAATACTAGAGCACAGAAAGAGCTGAGATTGATGATGCTTTTTTAAAAGCTATTTTGGGGACAATAAGATGAAAAAGAGATAGAACAGCTATCATAGATAGATGCGACAATGGTAAAGAATGACCAAAAGGAAACAGAAGTAATCATTTCTTATTTTGCTTCCATTTTTTTTTCACCAATAGGAATGACCTTTGGACTGTGAAGAATAATATAAAATGGTTAACCAGGAAATAAAAACAAAGACAAGAAAAGAGAAATTAAGGAAGTGCCTACCTGGTCGCATGCATTCAAGTTTGCAGATTTCCGTGACCTACGTTACAAGATTGAATAAATCTTTTTGGGCCCCAGCTTTGTCATTTTTAAAATTCAGTCATTAGATGAAATTAGATCTAAAAGCATTTCCAACTATTTTGAACTAAATATATATTGATATTTAGCGTCTATAGCAGAGAAGTTAAAATTGCAGCCTCCTAATCCCAAATTACCTCCCTTAATGGATTATCATTTTCAGTGAATTTGGACACTGATGTATTTAGCATTTCTTTTTTGTTTAGCTTTTTTGGTAAATGTTTTAATTTCTTATTTCTTTATTTTTTTTTTAACATTCTTTTCTTTTCAAATTTCAAATTCTTGATCCATTCATCCTGGAGAGCAATTTGGAACTATGCCCAAAGGACAATTAGACTCTGTGTGCTGTTTGATCCAGCAACAGTACTATTAGGTTTATATTCTTAAAAAGATCATAGAAAGGGGAAAAGGACCTATAAATTATACATGTGTATATACACACTTGTGTATGCATGTATGTATATATGTGTGTATATGTGTATATATCTATATAGAAAGATATATCTATATCTAAATATCTATATCTATAAGTAGATATGGATATACATTCTTTTGTGGTAGTAAAGCATTGGAAACTGGTGTGATGCCAATCGTTTGGGGAATGGCCAAATAAGTTGTGGTATATGAATGTAATAGAATACTTTTACACTGTAAGAAATGACAAGTAGGCAGATTTCAGGAAAAAAAAAGCTAGAAAGATTTACATGCACTGATGCAAAGGTAAGTGAGCACAACCAGGAGAATGTTGTATATAGTATCAGCAACATTATGTAATGATAAACTATGATTGACTTAGTTCTCAGCAATACAACCATCTAAGTCAAGTACAGAAAAACTCAGGATGGAAAATGCTATTCATATCCAGAGAAAGAACTTATGCACATCTGAATGCAAATCAAAGTATACACTTTTCACTTTCTATATTTTTCTTCGTGTTTTTTCTTTTTTCACAACCTGACTAATGCAGATACATATTTTACATGCTTGCACATATATATCCTATATCAAATTGCTTACCATCTTAGGAAGGGCAAAGAGAAGGGAAAAATTTGGAACATGAAATTTTATATTAAAATTAATATTAAAAGTATCTTTACATGTAATTGGAAAAAAAACCCCTACTGGAGAAAAATACACTGTGAGTTCCAAATTCTCTCCATCTTTCCCACACCCACTAAGAAGGCACACAATATGATATCAATTATACATGTGAAACCATGTAAAACATATTTCTACATTATCCGTATTTCAAAAAAAGCAAGAAACATAAAATGATAAAATTATACTTCAATTTGCACTCAGAGTTCATCAGTTTTCTCTTTTTTCACTATGAATTCTTTGGAAATGTCTTGGAATATTATATTAAGCAGAGTAGCTAAGTCTTTCATAGTTGATACTCATTGTAATATTGCCATTACTTTGCACAATTATGTCCTGGTTCTTCTCACTTAACTTTGTATTAATTCATAAAACTCTTGTCATTATTTTTTTGCTGTAAGTATTTTTGTACATAGAGGTGCTTTTTCTTTTTCTCTGATTTCTTTGGGATATAGACCTACTAGTGGTATTGCCAGGTCAAAGGTTATGCACAGTTTTTTACCCCTTTGGGTATAATTCCAAATTGCCCAAATTGTTTGACCAGTTCACTACTCCAATAGCAGTTCATTATTGTACCTATTATTTCTTCATCCCCTCTAGCATCTGTCATTTCTGATAGTTGTGAGGTGGTACCTCAGTGTTGTTTTAATTTGCATTTCTCTGACGAACTCTGTTGCTCATATGCAGTTCTGGGTCTCAGTTCTAGGGCATAAATGAGCATTGGCGATCAGTAACAAAGAAACAGGAGCCATGGTCACAGTACGAAAGCAAGGAGCAACATTAGTGCTTGCAGCTACAATGGACCAAGAGCCCTTCCTGAATAAAGAGCAGAAGAGATGTAAGGAGAGCAGTGACCATATTTCTCCCCAGATCACACCATTCTGAAAGCACCAAAAAAAAACATCTCTGAGAACAAAACAAAAAAGACTGAAGCTTGGGACCTTGCCTTCCCATGCCTCAGGTGAGCAGAACCCAACTTCAATATAAAAGTCAAAGTCAAGAAATAGGCTGGAAGAATGAGTAAACAACAACAACAAATAATTTGGTCATAAAAAAAGATGAGAAACAACAAGCCAGATGATTTTTTAAAACCAGAAAAGAATTGTGTGAACTGATAAAAAGTGAAGTAAACAGAACCAGGGAAATGTTGGACATAGTAACAGCAATATTGTACAATGAAGAACTGCAGATGATTAAGCCACTCGGTGCCAGCAAATGATCCTCCGTGACCTTTTTTGACCCCCTTACCATCTCTCTTCTGAGAGCTCCCAAAACTACTGCTCATGTGTATGGACTCATGACAGGCCTCAAGTGTCAAAGACTTCTCTTACTGACCTTGTAAAGTATTTTTAGGTTGAAAAAAAATATCTCACTGGGACCTTATCTTGGCTCTACCACTTCAAAATTTTTATTTGAGATGTTACTTTGAAGTTGTTTGAAGGTGAATGTTGGGAGAATTTAGTTAGGTGGTTGTTCCTAAACTGCCATCTTGGCACCACCTCCTCAGCTCAGCTCTTACTACATTAACTTTTGATCTTTTTCAATTTGTATTTCAGTATATAGGCAGAATGGATAGAGTGGTGGACTCAGAATCATGAAGACAAGGGTTCAAATCTCACTTTAGATACTTCCTAATTGTGTGACCCTGAGTAAGTCACTTAACGTCTGTCTCCATTTTACTTAAAATGGATATAATGCTCTTTTCATCATCAGTACAAGACCCCCAACAAAGCTGACCAAGGGTGAGCTAGAAATAAAAAGGATGCAAGATAGATAATTTTTGGAAAAATGACAGAAGAAGAGCATGTTTAGGGCCAATGGTAAGAGGATATCCTTATTTTTGTAAAGCTAAGGCAGTTAAGAAAGAGGAATTTTGTGCTAGGGAAAGCCTTGCCTGTGGATGCCACTTGTTTCAGACTTGCCTTCACCTAAAGAAATCTACATTTACACACTGTATGTGTGAGATTAGGCCCCTCTATTTCTCTTCTTCTGTACCAGTGGGAAAACTTTGGCTTCTAGGAACATTAATGTTGGAAGTAGCGAGCTACAGTGTGTACCAATAGCTAATATGGAACATGTGGCTGAAAAAAATGTAAAAATGATTTTTATGCAATTTAAAAAACTAATCCCCCCAAATAAAAGAAAAAGTCTGACATGGGTTTGTAAAGAATAGACTAATCATTTATTTTTTGACAGATTCTAGATTGTTGATAAATGGAATACTTTAATCATAGCGTACCTAGATTTCAGCAAAACATTTGACCAAATATCTCAGGTCGTCAAGCTAGAAAAATGTGTACTAGATGATTATATGGGTAAATGAATTTAGGATTTGTTCAATTCCTGGATCCCAAAGTAGTGATTAATAAATCAAAGTCAGTTTGGAGGGGTGGCTCTTAGTAGAAAAATCAGAGGATGTCAACATTTAGTCAGTAAATTTGATATTTAGGAGTAGCATTTACTCAAACATATCACATCATCAACCTCTTATTCATACTACTGAGAAAATTAACTTTCTTCGTATAATTTTTTTTAAACAATATTTTATTTTATTTTATGTAAAGGCAATTTTAACGTTCATTTTTTAAAATTGAGTTCCATATTTTTCCCCTTTCTACTTCATCTCCCCCTTCCCCGAGATGGTGATCAATTTATATAGGTTATATATGTGCAATTATGCAAAATGTATTTCTGTATTCGTTATGCTGTATATAAAACATTGAAGGAGAATTTCATACACTATTTTTCCCCATCTTTTCAGTGTTCATTACTTCAGAGTTATAATGAGGGTTGTAGGGCTAACACAACATCTTAGTATTTCCAGTAGTTGAATTCATTAAAACATGGATGCAAGAAATTAAGTGAACACACAAGGAAATCAATGAGAAGTGGCAGATAGTGCTAGAATTCAGGAACTTGGGGTGAGAAATGAGGCTTTGGACACCCGCATGTAGTTGAAGGTAAATTTAGGAATTAGTTCCATTTTATTTTATTTTTGTTCATTTTTGTGAGCCAGGGAGATTTAAAAAAAAATTTTTGGTGGGATAGAGTGCAGCTTTTCAGAATCAGTGGAAATTCCCTCCATTAATGAGATTATCAACAGGTCTGTAACTGATTGGCTTCCTGAATTGCACAGGGGAAGGAGGAGGGGTGCTAAGAGGATAAGTGACTTGCCTATGGACATAGAGCCAGTACCTACCATCGCTCCTATCTGAAATCATTTATTTCCCAAGGGCAAGTCACTTAACAGTTTTTGCCTCAGGGTCCTCATCTGTAAAATAAGCTAGAGGAGGAAAGGGCAAACCATTCCAATTTGGGTTTTTTATTTGTTTCTTTTGGTGTTTTTGCAAAGAAAAACCCAAACAGGTTTGTGAAGAGTGGGAGAGCACTGAAAAATGAGTGAACCACAGAATTTCTTAAATGCAGTCAGGTGAGTAGAGCGCTGGGCCTGAAGTCAGGAAGACTCATTTTTGTGGGTTCAAAATCAGTCTCAGACACACTTATTGACTGTGTGATCCTGAACAAGTCACTTAACCTTAGTTTGCTTCATTTTCATCATCTGGGAAATGAGCTGGAGAAATAAATGGCAAACCACTCTGGCATCCTTACTAAGAAAACCGCAAATGGGGTCAAAAGGAGTCACACATAACTGGAAACAACTCAACACAACAAAATTTTCTTAACTTCAAATAAGCCATTCGATGCATAAAGCTAACTGTAGGAATTTTCTGTATCTATGTATGCTATTTATATGAATCTGGACTCCCACTCCCCATAAAAGTAGGAAAAGCCAATTCATCTATCAATAAGAATCCCAAGACCACAGAGTATCATAAAGATCATAGGTATAGATAGAGTTGAAAGGGACATTAGAGGTCACAACTCCAACTCTTCAATTTTACAGAGATGGAAACTAAGGTTCCATAGGGGTTAAAATATACACAAGTAGTAAATAAGTGACAGGGCAAGGTTTGAACCAAGAAAATGCAATTGCTGTGTACATTTCAACAAGACATAAATGCAGAATGTCTCAACACATTTAAAGTGAGAGAATTCACAGTTAAAATTTATTTTCCTTACTTAAGGAAAGACTTAAAACATCCTACATAAGACAATGTTGCTGCCTGCTTTCCTTAAACAGGTAGCTCATTCCAGCTGTTCGAAACTGCAACCCAGAAAGATTTTCTTCCATCGTCGGTTTTGGCTCTAGGCGTTTCAAAATTAATAGACTGGGTCGAGTGAAGGGCATATTTGCAGTCTGTGTTGGATAAAAGTGAACATAAATATTCTGGTGCCAAGCTGCTTCAAGGAAACATTTATACTTTGGGAGAAACAAAGGAAAATTCGAAATCTTTGGTTGGGGAGGGATGACAAATAAATAATTGGAATTATTGAATGCATCGATAAATACTGAGATTTTTACAGAAGTGTTAAAAAAAGCATTTTTCCATTATTAAGTTGAAAACCTAAACTGCCAGCTTTGCTTTGCAAGCTCTCAGTGATAGTATTCACAAAATGACACTCATATCATAAGAGGTATCCCCAATGGCTTATATTAATTTCTGTATGAGAGCATAAATGCTTCTTGTAAATAATATCAGTGAACAATTATGCTGACCACTTAATAAAAAAATGCTGGTTATAGTGGAGTATTAAGAGGGAAAAAAATAGCAATCATGGAGAAAGATGCAGGTTTACTTAGATACTACAGCAATAAACACATTTTCTTTACTTTTTAAATATAATTTTTTCAGAAACATGCAACTTAAATAATTGTTACAAAAATAGTACTTTCATTACAATATCAAATAGGTCTCTGTTGTCCATTTTGAAATTTTTCTGTGCATATGCAGTGAAGAACAGAGTTTATAGAGCTAGAAGGATGTTATTGGTCTTCTAGTCCAACATTTTCATTTTACAAATGAGGAAACTGAGGCCTAAAGAGCTTAGTAAATGACAGGTGCAAGTTTTGAACCCAGGTCTTCTGACCCCACACTTCAGTGTTTTGTTTTGCTTTGTTTTGTTTTTCCCCTTTGAATCATACTCCTTTTTTTGTGGGAAAATTGGAAATACATTTTTAAAAAGTGACATTAAAATATTTTAATTTTTTAAGGTCCCTAAAAGTATAGTAATTGTTTGTTGCTATTATTTCCCTAAAGAATAGAGGAGAAATCTTCCTGATCCTGAAAAATTTTGAACTACTAAGATTTATTTCTAATTTTGCAATAATTCAGTTTTAATTCAAAAAGCATTTATTAAGGACTACTTTCTGCCTAGGTAATATGATTCTATGACAATAATGAAAGACCCCCAAATAAATCTAATCTAGAGTAAAATAGAACAAATATGAAGCTGCTGTTTCCCTCTGTGTCCTTCATTCCTGCAATTTCTATTCATGACATCATGTTTCAGACGGAGAGTGGGCCTGAGTCACTATCGAAAGCAAACAATATGCTGACGATATCAGCATGTGGGTATGTAGGCAGTATGGGCAGAAGAAAGAAGGAGAGGACCCAGGGCAAAAGAGAACTGATTTGAAACAACGACCTACACTACGTTGGTATGGGGCAATACAGAAAAGTAGGAAAAGAAGAGTCAGTTGTTGTGGTTCTAGAATAATTCACTGATGTATTTATTCAGGCTGGTTAGTGTCCGTGTGAATTTCCAATTCTACACATCCTTTCTTCTCTTCCACTTTCAATTTTTAAATTATTCTTTCACTTTTCTTTTTTCCCTTTCTTTTCTATACCTATTCTGGCCTCTCTGACTTTTTTATTTTCCCTTTAACAAGTAGCATGGCTCATTGGGTGAAAGAGAGGAAAATAACTTTTGATATTGATTTAGTTATTCAGTCAGTCAATAAACAGTATTTTTAAGCACCTACTATGTTCTGTGCGCTATGGTGAGTTTGGGGGGATAGAAAGAAAGGCCAAAGACAGTCCCTAGTCTCAAAAAACTCACATTCCAATGAAGAATACAGATTGAACAATTAAGTATGAACATGATATAGAAAGAATAAATTAGATGAGCAGTCAAGAAAGACACTAGCATTAAATGGGATTGGGAAATGCTTCATATAGCTTGGATTAGAAAGATTCTAGGGAAGCCAGGAGGCAGAGATAAGGAGGAAGATTATTCCAGACATGTAGGACAGGCAGTGAAAATGTCCAGAAACAGAAGGAGTACTATTACTTTTCCACCTGTGTCCTTCTGGCTGTAGTAGGTGGTAATTCTTTACTCCAATGAATTTTTGTGATGCTATTCCTATATTTTCCTTAGGACACTTATCACATGGTATCTTACACAATAATTGTTTTTAAGTATTTGCCTAATTCTATTAGATTTTATGTTCCTATGAGAACAGAGATAATGCCTCATTTATCTTTTTTAGCACTTATTGTCTAGAGTGGCCAATATTTGATATGTATTTATTCCCTTGGGTGAATGAGCAAATATAATTATAATTATTTGAGATTATTTTTTGTTTTATTTGAAATGATGGCTTTAATTATTTATGTAAAATTAAGAGACAGTGTATTCTAGTGGATAGAAAACTGGTCTCATAATCGGGAAAACCTGAACAAGTTCCTTAATCACTCAGTATATTAAGAAAATTTTCAAGGCTCTCAGTGGGATTGTAGGTGTGATCCACATGGATAGAGCAAGTTTACTTACTAGTAATTTCCTACATCAACAAAATCATAGATCTGGTTGAAAGAAGTAACTGGCATTTTTCATCTGAAAAAGTGTCATGGAAGTTGATTAACTGTGAGGATGTCTCCCCTTTTAATAAATTGTAGTGGTTCTTTGCCTCCTGGGTTCATAGAAGGAGGACGAATACATTTCTTGGAACCTACTTCCTCAGTTATGCAAAGAATTGAGAGAATCATTTGTAGTTCTGGGTGTGTGTGTTTCTTTGGCAGAGCTACTCAATACCATTGCTATTTGGTAGTGGCATTATAACAGCTCGGCCAAGGTGAAATTGATTTACCCAGTCCTAGCACCTCCCTGTATTTCTGAAATTCTTCAACTTTCTCTCTAGTGAGCCATAAGGTAGGTGAAAAGAGTAATTCTCCCACATTTTAAAAGATCAGATAAAAATGTCTCACGTTCCCCATTATATGCAAACTCTTTGTTCATGGCAGAAGGGGAGACCTATATAACTCTTCCATTTGACAATACTGAAGTAGGGACATGCCATTAAATTGCTCTATTTCCAGAGAACCAGAAAAAAAAGTTGGAGACAAAAGAAATTGGTTGCTATTATTATTCTCAAAGATACAAAGCAAATGAGTTGCCAAATGAAGACTATAATTCAGAAGTTTCTGATTTATTTTTTTCCTTTGGGATTTATCCAGAATACTTCTCCATTAAAAATACCGGCCTATTTGAAATTCATTTTAGTGAATAGTTACTTCTGCTTACTCTGAACCACAGCCTTCAGAAATGGCAGCAACATTACTCCAATATAAAGAGGAGTCCTCAAGAAAGCACTGGACAGTCCAACTACAAGTAACCAAAGGTTGTATGATGAACAATATAGGTAAACATTCACAGAAATACTTCCCCAGTTGCCAAATATGCAGGCATGTTTGTCACTTCCTTGAAATGATAAGTCATCCAACATAAGCCTGTCAAAAGCACTTTGTTGAAAATTTACCTTGCCTTATTCTTTATAGCTTCTTATATACAAATTTGAATGTATTCTGGGAAACCTATGACTTGTTCAAACATTTTTAATTATCAAAGCTTTGTAAGTATAGTTTTAGCTTTACAAATGAAATATAGCTCTAGCAGCAAATACCTACTCTCTATAGATTGCTTGACAGGATTTGTTTTTCACTTTTGGGGGGAAAGCTATTCTTTGCAGAATATTCCCACACATGCCTAAGTTTATTTCTCAAAGAGGAGTCACAAAGGATTTGACCTCCTTACTCCTAGTAACCTTTCATGGTGCTGAATTGACTTGGACGTTGCTGCCAGTCAGTCAGCCCAGCTGGATTTGCTATGGTAAGAATAAGATTATATCTCCCAGACTATGTCATTTCCAGGTTCAGTAGGCACAGATTTAAAACTAGTCCTCTCTTTGACCCTTTGGATTCTCTTGAACTATTGCACCTTCTTTGACAGTGTTTGTGAATGAATGAATTCATGATGATTCAAGGTGATTTTAATGATAATAGCATCACTGGGACAAAAGAAAAAGGAAGGGCCGGTTGTCCCCTCCCTAGTGCTTCTTCACCACAGCCGACTTCCTTTTTGACAGACTGAGTGGGGAGTGAATTCCTGTTTATGGTCAAAGGCTGAGAGCTGTTGTGTGTCTGCAGCAGTGCCGCTGCTGCTGATCTGTGAACATGACATGCCTGATAATATTGCATCACCATGGCAACGACAAACATGGGGCAAAATTCTATTAGCTAGAGTGACTCAGTGAGTCAAACAGATAATGCGATGGGCCTGGCCAACTGCCCAACAAAGGCTTATGTGAAAGTTGTGATGAATTAACTTTAGCTTGTTTTGCCTGCTTTGGTACAAATTCTCTCACTTTTTTTTTTTTTGTTGTTGTTGTTGCTACCTAGGCCCATATATTTATGACCTTTAGTAAATAAACGCTTATAACCAATTAGCCATTTGGCCCCCCAACACACAAACTAGACCACCTTTCTGCTTTTTTTGGAATAGGAGAATCCTTCCCTGCCTGATCTGATGACTTTCCTTCTCTGATTGTCCTTTTCCTTTCTGTGGTTTTTCTAAGGAGAGGAACACATACTTCAATTTTATGTACAGGTTTTAGAAGTGTCATGAAAAGCATTGAGTAATACTATTCCTTGGGACTTTCTAGAAATTATCCTTACCCTTTTCTTCATTAAAGCCAGTGGTAATAAGGCTTTTAAAAGCCAGAAAATGGGGCAGCTAGGTGGCCCAGGGAATGAAGCACTGACCCTGCAGTCAGGAGGACCTGAGTTCTAATCCGGTCTCAGACACTTAACACTTACTAACCATGTGACCTTGAGCAAGTCACTTAACCCCCAGTGCCCTGCCGTCCCCCCTCCAAAAAGACAAAACATAAAGGCCAGAAACTAAGGAAAAGCAAAAAACGCAACTATTAGTAAATTAAGTAATATAGTCCAAATCACTGGGGGTAACAACGCTAGGTAGGGGATTAAAGAATGCAAGATTTTTTCATAATCTCCTAAATTTTTTCTCTGGATGATCATGCATCACACAACCAAAGCGATGGTGTCCCAAAAGTCTTAGTGCAGTTCTAAGCTCCATTACCTACTAAATAGCAAAACTTTATTCATTCACTTATTATTGCCTTATCATCAGCATAGTACAGTGGTTATAATGTTCACCTCACATGAGAAAGGCCCCTGGTTTGAAACTGGGCACAAACAATTCTTTGCCGCGATTCCCTTTGAGAGGCAGTTAGGGGGCTCATTGGTTAGAGTATATAGTGCCTGGAGTCAGGAAGACCGGAGTTCAAATCTGACCTCAGACCCTCACTAGCTCTGTGATCCAGAAGGAAATAGCAAACCACCCTGGTGTCTTTGAAAAGAAAACCCCATACAGGATCATAAAGTGTCAGACATGACTGATAAGTGAAAAAAATAATTTAGAGCAGAACTTTTAAAACATCACATCTACTCCAAAGAGAAGCTCATGAACAGAGAATTTCAAGGACTCATTAGTAATTGAATAAGCCGATAATCACCCAGAATCTCAATCAATTCCGTGACACCATGTCATCTTCCTACTAGTCCCACAATGCAGACTTTATTCCTCATTCTCTGTATCTCTTTTTTCCACTACCATTCTATATACCTACACATGCAAAATGTACACATAAGATTTAGGAATACTTGGGGAGTAATTAAGGTCTACTAGAAATTATTCCAAAAGTGAATGTTTTAAAGTCATAGACTGTCAGTTAAAGTATATAGTGCCTGTTCAAAACACTAGCTTTTTAGTAGGCCACCAATAGACAGTAACTACTTCAGTTATTTCAATGAAAAGCAAAACTTCATCTCTTTTTTTTTTTAAGGCTTTCTTGGTAATCCTCTTATATTGCATTCAAATCAATGGAGAAGATATAGACATTAAAAAGGGCCATATTAAGTATTCCCTTCATTCTTGCTTGTTCATCTAAGAGCTGGCATATTTCTCGGGTGCACCATGCTAGCAGCTTTGTGGGATGTTACCAACACACAAAACGTGGGCCCTGACTTCCAGGAACTTGATCAAATCAAACACGCATAATAATCACACCAGATATTTAAGCTTCATTTTAAAGTTTAACAAAGGCATTACAGACCTTGTTTCATTTCATCCTTACAACTATTTCATGAAGCAAATATTATAGACTTTATTATTCTTTGTTTACAGATTGGGAAACCAAGACTCAATGAGGTTAAACTGTTTTGTTAGGGACAACCAACTGACAAGTGTCAGAACTGGGATTCAAATCTGAAATTATTTGACTCTAAGTATAATGATTCTTTCCACTAGTCCACACTGCTTCTCTACATGAAACCAGACTGTGGCATCCTGGAAAATCTATTGGAATTATAGTCAGAAGAAATTTAGGTTTAGACTCTCCAGCATTTGCTAGTTTATTTTCCTAGGAAAGTCACGTAATTTTATTCACTTTAATAAAGTATGAGATCGAATGTCTATTGTATAGTAACAATAGTGTGTTAGAGATCTGAAAAAAGTGTCCATACTTAGATGTTTGCATGTTATATCTCCTATTAGACTGAGATCTTTGAGAACAGGGACTGGGTATTTATCGTCATCATTATCATCACAATCATCACCCTTATCATTATTAGCTTGTTTTTACGTTTCTTTGTTATCTCTGGCACTTAGTAGGGTATCTGGCACACAGTGGGCACTTATTAAATGCTTGTTAACTTATTATGGTGTTGGATGGGTTTCATGCAAGAAAAGAATGGCTAAGCTGGTCCCCATACCCTGACTTTCATCCTAACCCCTAGAAAGAGTCTGGGTAGAGATATTGTTACATCACACTAGACTTGAACACTGAATCATGCTGAAAGAGACAAATATATCTCAAAAAGAAAGCAATTGGCCTCAAAATCCAGCATATGCTAATTCCAATATAATGTTAGGAATAGGTTTGAACATGAATCCTATATTAAGGAACAGAACAGAATATATTTCTGGAGCCTATCAATTGAAAACACATAGAGAATTTAAGTGCCAATCTAACTAGTAAAAGTGGATTGGGTACTTTTGCTGCTGAGAGATGGACCTAAGAAATTCCAAGTTACCCAGAAGATATGAATTTTTTTTTAATTGGACATGAAAGTAAAGGAAAAGCTTAGTGAGGAAAATGAAAAGACAGATGAGAAGAGGAATGTTTAAGTTCATAAAAAAGAGAAAATTCAATAGCATAACATGTTATTAAACATCATCTAATTTGTGTTGTTTATGACACCTGAGTATATGTAGAACAAAATTTGAATGAAATATGACATATGATTTGAAAACTGAAACAAACATTAACTACTTACTCAAAGATTAAACACTAATCGTTAGTTTTGTTTTGTGACAGTTGAAGAGATGAAGGGGATCATGGGGAAATGTACAAGGGAACCTCACAGAAAAAAATTAGATGTAACCATTACTTTATATCATACTGTCTCAAGTATTATAGCATTTTTAGCATAAGCCAAGGAACTACCAGATAGAAATACTTCCTCTTCTGCTGTTGATGTAGTTGCAGCTCTGTCCAATGTAGCTTGGGAACTGTTCAGCAAATCAGCACTTCCTGGAGAAGAGTATTGTAATAGTGGGATAGAGGGATTTGACTTTGCCTCGCACTCTGAACCTGTGGAAGAGGATGATTATTAAGGCAACACACGGTCCTACCTCCCATTTCTTTCTCTAGATAGTAACTCCTACCTAAGAGGGTCAAATAATACTTTTCATGTTCAATCCCACCCATGCCTTCATATAACTACAAAAAAATCACACATTTCTATAGATTTTTTGCCTGCTGGTTAGATATAGGAAAAGTCATTTTTAAGGTGGATTTTGAGCAGAGATAAGAAAGATTTTTAAATGAAGTGAGTCCTCTCTCAAAAAAGTTATATTATAATTTTAGTTTTATATTATTAGTATTTTACTTTTTCTGATTACATGTAAAGATAGTTTTCAATGTTCATTTTTGCAAAATTTTGAATTCCAAATTTTTCTCCCTCCTTCCCTTCCTTCCTCTCTCCCCAAGCCAGTAAATACTCTGATATAGGTTATACATGTACAGTTTATGTTAAACGTCTTTACACATTAGTCATATTGTGAAGGAAGAATTGGAACAAAAGAGAAAAAAAAGAGAAAAAAAAGCAAGAAAAAAGAGAAAATAGCGTGCATCAATCTGCATTAAGATTCCATAGTTCTTTCTCTGGATGAGTATACATTTTCCATCATGAATCTTTTGAAATTGTCTTGGATCATTGTATTGCTGAGAAGAGGTAAGTCTATCTGTTATTCATTGTGCAATATTACTGTTAAGGCATAAAATGTTGTCCTAGTTCTGCTTACTCCCCTCAGCATCACTTCATTTAAGTCTTTCCAGGTTATATTCTGAAATCCGCCTGCTCATCATTTCTACTGCACACTAGTATTCCATTACATTCATATACCACAACTTGTTGAACCATTCCCCAATTGATGGGCTTCTCTTTAATTTCCAATTCCTCGTCACCACAAAAAAGAGTTGCTATAAACATTTTTGTGCATGTGGGTCTTTTTCCCCTTTTTTACAATCTCTTTCAAATACAGACCTAATAGTGGTATTGCTGAATAAAAGGGTATGCCCAGTTTAGTTGTCCTTTGGGAAGAGTTCCAAATTGCTCTCCAAAATACATTAGTGTTTTAATTTTTCCACATCTTTTCCAACTTTTAACATTTTCCTATTTTGTCATGTTAACCAATCTGATAGTTGTGAGATGGTACATCAGAGCTGCTTTAATTTTCATTTTTTCAATAGTGATTTGAGCATTTGTTCATAGGCCTTTAATTAGTTTATCTGAAAAATGCCTGTTCATATCCTTTGACCATTTATCAATTGAGAAATTACTTGTATTATAAATTTGATTGAATTATCTATATATTTGAGAAATTAGGCCTTTATCAGAAACACAAAATTATGTCCCAGCTTTTTGTTTTCCTAATAATCCTGGTTGCATTGGTGTTGTTTGTGCAAATACTTTTTTTGAATTTAATTTAACAAAAATATCCATTTTGAATTTTATAATGATCTATATCTATTGTTTGATCATAAATTCTTCCCTTCTCCATAGATCTGAAAAGGTAAACTATTCCTTTCTTCCCTAATTTATTTAAGTTATTACCCTTTATGTCTAAATCATGTACTCATTTTGATTTTATCTTGATCTACTATGGCATGATGTTGGTCTATGCTTAGTTTCTGCCATACCATTTTCCAGTTTTCCCAGCTGTTTTTGTCAAATATTGATTTCTTATCCCAGAAACTGGAGTCTGATTTAATCAAATAGGAGATTACTACAGTCATTTACTACTGTACCTAACTTATTCCCCTGACCCATCACTCTATTTCTTAGCCAGTACCAAATACTTTTTGTTATTGGCACTTTTTAATATAGTTTCAGATCTGATATGGCTAAACCACCTTCCTTTTCAGGTTTTTTTTTTTCATTAATTCCCTTGGTATTCGTGACCTTTTTTTTGTTCTTCCAGATGAATTTGGTTATTATTTTTTCTGACTCTATCAAATAATTTTTGATAGTTTGATTAATATGGTATTGAATCAGTAGATAAATTTACATAGATTTAAAATTATTGATCATATTAGCTCAGCTTACTCATGAGCAATTGACATTTTTCCAGTTGTTTACATCTGACTTTATTTGTGTGAAATGTGTTATGTAATTTTGTTCATATAGTTCTGAGTTTGTCTAGGAAGGTAGATTTCCAAATATTTTATGTCATCTAAAGTTATTTTAAATGTACAGTTTTGTTTTTTCATTGCCTGTTCTAATTCCGTTAATTTCATTCTCTTCTCTTATTGCTAATGCCAACATTTATAGTAAAATATTGAATAAGAGTGTCAATAACTGGCATCCTTATTTCACTCCTGGTATTACTAGGACTGCTTCTAGCTTAGGTCCCTTGCTGATAATGCTTGCTGATGATTTTGAATAGATACTACTTCTCATTTTAAGGAAGGCTCCATTTATTCCTATGCTCACTAGTTTGCTTGTTTATTTATTTTTACAGGACTAGGTGCTGCATTTTGTCAAAAGTATTTTTTTTTCTGTGTCTATTGAGATAATCATATGATTTTGGTTAGTTTTGTTATTGACATGATCAATTATTCTTATAGTTTTTTTCTAATATTGAATCTTCCCTGAATTCCTAGTATAAATCCCACCTGTTCATAATATATTATTTTGGTGATGAATTGCTGTAATTTCTTTGCTATTATTTTATTTAATTTTTTTGAATCAATATTCATTAGAGAAATTGTTTTATAATTTCCTTTTTTTGTTTTGGCTCTTCCTGGTTTAGGTCTCGGCACCATATTTGTGTCATAAAAGGAATTTTGTAGAACTCCTTCTGTTACTATTTTTCTAAATAGATTATAGAGTATTAGAATTAATTATTCTTTAAATGTTTGGTTAGAATTCACTTGTAAATCTATCTGACCCTAGAGACCTATTCTTAGTGAGTTCATTGATGGTTTGTTAAACGTCTTTTTCTCTAAAATAGGGTTAAGTATTTATTTCCTCTTCTGTTAATATGGGCAATGTATATTTTTGTAAATATTAATCCAAGTCATTAAGATTGTCAGAATGTTTGGCATACAGTTGGCTAAAATAATTATTGCTTTAATTTCCTCTTCATTAGTGGTGAATTTACTCTTTTCATTTTTGATACTGCTAATTTGATTTTCTTCTTTCTTTGTTTTTAATCAAATTTACCAAAGATTTATCTATTTTATTGTTGTTGTTGTTGTCATTATTGTTTTATAAAACTGATTCTTAGGTTTTTTTTATTAGTTTGATAGTTTTCTTAATTTCAATTTTATTGATCTCTTTTTTGATTTTCAGTATTTCTAATTTGGTATATAATTGGAAGTTTTTAATTTGTTCTTTTTCAAGCTTTTTTAGTTTCATATCCAATTCATTAGGCCTCTCTTTCTCTATTTTATTCATATAATCATTAGAAATACAAAATTTCAGCTAAGAATTGCTTTGACTGGATCCCATAAGCTTTGGCATATTGTCTCATTATTTTCACTCTCTTTGATGAAAATATTGATCATTTCTATGATTTGTTGTGGGATCCTCTCATCCTTTTTATTATTATTATTATCATTTTTAGTTTTCAACATTCATCTCAACAAGATTTTGCTACAATTTTTTCTCCCCCTCTTTCCCCAACTTCCCACCCCAAATTAGCAAGCCTACTGAATACCCCTTCTCCAATCTGCTCTTAAACCCTCCCCTATAATCCCCCTAACTTTCTAATATGACAAGATGGATTTCTACACCCCTGTGCCTGTATATCTTATTTCCCAGGTGCATGTGAAAAACAATTTTTTCTAAAATATTTGTTCTGAAAATTTTGAGTTCCAGATTTGTTCCTTCTTCCCTCTTCACAAGCCCCCACTGGGAAGATAAGCAATTCAATATAGGTTGTATATGTGTAGTTATCCAAATCACTGCCACAATGGTTATATTGTGAGAGATTAACTACATTTCCTTCCATCCTATCCTGCCCCCTACTTATTCTATTTTCCCATTTCACCCTACCGCTTTCCAAAAATTTTTGCTTCTAACAACCCTCTCTCCCAATCTGGCCTTCTTTATATCACTCCCCCCCCTTATCCCGTACTCCCCTATTTTCCTGTAGAACAAGATACCCCATTGAGTATGTATGTTATTCCCTCCTTAAGCCAAATTCAATGAGAATAAGGTGGTACCATTCTCTTTCACCTTCCTGCTCTTCCCTTCCATTGGAAGTTTTCTCTTGCCTCTTTTATATGAGGCAATTTACCCTAATCTATCTCTCTTTTAATTTTATTTTTTAGACATCATCCCTTCATATTCAACTCATCTTGTGTCCTTTGTCTATGTATACATGAACATACATATGACCACATTGACATACATATTTATATACACACACCTCCTATACACACAAACACAGATGTATGTATACATGAGTGTATATATACATATACATACATATGCATGTATGTGTGTGTACATACATATATTCCCTACAACTATCTACATACTGAGAAAAGTCTTATGAGTTACAACTATCATTTTTTCCATGTAGGAATATAAATAGTTCAACTTTAATAAGTTCCTTATGATTTATTTTTCCTGTTTACCTTCCTATGCTTCTCTTGCTTCTTGTATTTGAAAGTCAAATTTTCTGTTCAGCTCTGGTTTTTTCATCAAGAATGCTTGAAAATCCTCTATTTCATTGAGTGATCATATTTTCCCCTGAAGCATTATACTCAGTTTTGCTGGGTAGGTGATTCTTGGATTTAATCCTAACTCCTTTGACCTCCAGAATATTATATTCCAAGCCCTTCAGTCCCTTAATGTAGAAGCTGCTAGGTCTGGTGTTATCCTGATTGTGTTTTCACAGTACTCAAATTGTTTATTCCTGACTGCTTGAAGTATTTTCTCCTTGACCTAGGAACTCTGGAATTTGGCTATAATATTCCTGGAAGTTTTCTTTTTGGTATCTTTTTCAAGAGGTGATTGGTGAATTCTCTCAATTTCTATTTTGCCTTCTGGTTCTAAAACATCAGGGCAATTTTCCTTGAGAATTTCTTGAAGGATGATTTCTAGGTAGTCCAATAATTTTAAAATTATCTCTCCTGGATCCATTTTCCAGGTCAGTGGTTTTTCCAATGACACATTTCACATTGCCTTGTATTTTTTTCATTTGTTTGGATTTGTTTTATAGTATCTTGATTTGTGATTAAAGTCATTAACTTCCAATTGCTCCAAACTAATTTCAAAGGAGTTATTCTCTTCAGTGAGTTTTTGAAATTTCTTTTCCATCTGACAAATTCAGCTTTTTAAATCATTCTTCTCCTGATTGGCTTTGGGTCTCCTTTGCTATTTGAATTAGTCTATTTTTTAAGATGTTATTTTCTTCAGTGTATTTTTCGTTCTCCTTTAGCAGGCTGTTGACTCACTTTTCATGATTTTCTTGCATCTTTCTCATTTTTATTCCCAATTTTTTCTCTACTTCTCTTACTTGATTTTCAAAATCCTTCTTGAACTCTTCCATGGCCTGTAACCAATTCATACTTTTCTTGGAGGCTTTTGATGCAGGAGTTCTGACTTCCCTGTCTTCCTCTGGCTCCATGCCTTGATCTTTTTTGTTCTCCAAAAATGATTCTATGGTCTGTTTGTGCTTCCTCTGCTTGCTCATATTGCCAGCCAATTACTTGGCTTTTGAGCTCTTTGCCAGGGTAGAACTCTGCTTCCAGAATGGAGGGAGCTTTGTACCAAATTTCTGGGATTTTCACAGCTGCTGGAGCTATTAGGAGGGTGCCCTCTCTACAGCACCCACAAGCTCTGGCACACTGGTCACACACACCACGACCACCACCCAAGGCCACAATCCAGATCCAAGCAGTTTAAAGCAAGAGCAATTAGCCTCTGAATGGTCACTTGCTCCTCCTAAGCTCTGTAGGCTAAGAGCTCCTGAGGTAACTTCAGGTAGGTGGCTGCACAGTTACTGCACCTCATCTGCTTCTTGCCCTAGGGGTCTGTAAGGGTTATTAATTTAAATTTGAAGACTCCTTTTTGTTCTGGCAAGTAAGCAAGTACTTAGCCCTTAGTAACTAATCGAACCTCTGTGAAAGAAGCAGAAGGTGTGAACTTTTATGTCCTGTTACTGACATAACAAGAAGGGGTTGGCTGAAAGAAGAAGATAATTCTGTGTGTATATAAGAAAAACCACAGAGAGGCACAGTCACAATTTCCTGAGAACTTGTGGTGGCAGAGCTTTTTCTGACAGGAGCCTAGGAGGCCAGGAGGCCCAGAGCCCAGGAACCCAGGAACCCAGGTGACAGAGGAGCCCAGGAGCCCCAGAGCCTAGGAGCCCAGGAGAAGACAGAGGAAGCAGAAGACCAAGGAATCACCACCAGGATGCTGACACTTTGCCTGTTTGAGGCTTGATTGAGCCTTGAATACTTTGGAACAGAAATTGTGAAGGATTTGAGATGGACTGGACCCTGTGAACTCCAGTTTGGAGCAGGACCTACCCGAAGAACTGGACAAACGAACTGGGAGCTGTCTGCCATTGAAACCAGATGAATCCAGTTTGGTGAATACAGGTAGAATCTGGGACCATGGAAGGGGATCCAGGAAATCTGAGAACCAGCCCCAAGTAAAGATGAAGAAAAGACCTCTCCTTGGGTATTGAATGCTGTGATGATAACTTGGTTTACTAGTGACCTAGGGGTTGGGGTTTGTGTATTTTCTAATGATTGTACTTAGTGATTAACAATACTTAGAAACTGATTGCTAAATAAGTAACTGATTGAGTTAACCTGGTTGCCTCATGAATAGAAGACTGATTATTGTGCTCTGAGATGACTGAATGACTGAGTAAGGAGGCAAACCTCCTTAGGGATACCAGATGATTGTTCTTTGTTCAAAGCTATTATGACTACTTTGGTGAAAACTATGTGGCCATTCTAATGACAAGCCATTGTGAACACTATATTGTGATTTTCTGAGATAAGTTGTAATATTGTGCATGCTTTACTTTGATTGTGAATGTTTTGTTTGATTTGTTGTGGAATAAATGGAATGTTCTCTACACTGTGTAATCAGAACCTTAAGAGCTGTTCTCAGCAGCCATTCTTCTGGAAAGCTGTTACTGTATGGCATTACACTTTGTTGATAATGATGTGGCCATTTTAATCACAAGATGTAGAGAATACTATATTGTGATTTTCTGTGATAAGTTGTATTATTGTGAATGCTGTGCCTTGATTTTCTGTGAATGTTTTCCTTTGATTTGTTATGGAACAAATGGAGTGTTCACTATACTGTGTAATCAGAACCTTAAAAGCTGTTCACAGCAGCCATTCTTCTGGAAAGCTGCTTGTGAGTGGCATTAAAGGGTCAGGGGCTGGATCGTGCTCTTCTTCCCCACCTCCACCACCTGTTCCAACAGAGTTCCACACTGACCTTTTACTTTGTCTTTGGCTATTTATGGGTTCAGAAGTCTGGAAACTGCCACAGCTGCCAATGATTCACTCTCCTGAAGTAGGCTCTGGCCTGTCTGAGACACCCTGGAGCCAGAACTATGGCTCACTTGAGACTGAGCTTGGCTCCCAGCCTGGTGCAATACACCCTTCCTGTCAGCCTGCCATGCTACCTTCAGTGGGAGATTTGTTTCTCTCTGCCACTTTGTGTATTCTGTAGCTCTAAAATTTGTTTAGAGTCATTTTTTTGCATGTATTGGAAGTGGGTGGGGTGGGAGCCCAAGCCAAGTTTGTGCTTCTCCTCTGCCATCTTGGCTCCACCCCCTACCCTCTCATTCTTTAGGATTAGAATATTTAATTTCAAATTAGTTTTTACCCTATCTTCCAATGGTCCCTTATTACATATAATTGTTGTTGTTGTTGTTGTTGTTGGAGGGGGGAAGGCAGGGCAATTGGGGTTAAGTGAGTTGTCCAAGGTCACACAGCTAATAAGTTAAGTGTCTGAGGCTGGATTTGAACTTACGTTCTCCTGACACCAAGGCTGCTGCTCTATTCACTGTGCACCCAGGCACCCCTAACATATAATTTTTATTGAATCATTGTCTGAAAAGGATACATTTAATATTTCTGCCTTTCTGCATTTGATTGTGAGGTTTTATGCCCTGATACATGGTCAATTTTTATGTAGGTGCCATGTACCACTGAGAAAAAAAAAGGGATACTCCTTTTTATCCCCATTCAATTTGGAATAAAGCAGTCCAACGGGAGTGGAAAGTTTGTGTTGTTGATTGATTTGCAAATGTAGCTTGGGTCCAGATTATAGATCATCTTGAATGCTAAAATGTGCAGTCTACTTAGATTTTTTTTTTCCTATGAGCAACAGGGAGCTACTGAGAAAAAGTGACCAATAAGGATATTCAAGGAAAAGTAATCTGATATTAGAATGTTAGGAAGAGCAAGAAACTAGACACAGTTTGAAAGCAGTCTGCAATAATTTAGTCTATTATTTCTCAAGTCTGAAAACATCTTATCACATGGCTTCACTTCTAAAATGAAATAAATGGTTGAACTGCTTTATTCCATATTTGCTGGAACCTGACCTGTTCCTTCCATTTCTGAACTTTTGCTTATACTGTGGTCTCTTCCTAGCCTGTCTTTTTCCTCCCTCTATACTTTTCTATATCATAACTAAACTTTAAAAATGGCTTAGCTACCCATTTCTTCCATGAAGTCTATCTTAGCTACCACAACAAAATATTTAAAACATTTTTATGTTTCTTAGACTCCTGAAGCATTTTCCAATTATGCCACACTGAATCTTGACTTTTGTAATGCAGTGTGTACAGAAAGTTTTTTTTTCTTATTTTTCCTTAAACAAATTTTAAATATTTAAATATAAAATAAAATAATATAAAATATTTGGACACATATCACATTCTTGTTTCCTAGTCTTCTGTCTTTTTCATCAACCTAGGGTTGTCATGCCTTGAATCGCCAAAAGTCATTCATAATGGTGCCATAATATCCAATGATTTAAGAATATAGTATATGCTATAATTTGGGTTGGGAAACATTATTCTCAAAACGAGTATTTTTTAGTATGAAAATGAGTTTTTGCTTCAAAACTTCCCCTAAACTATTTTTTCCTAGTGTTAGTCTATCCCCGTCCTCCAGGTCAGCATTTATAGGCTCTTTGACCATATGTTTACAATAATATTTAGAACTTCAAAGAGCCCCCTTCATTTTACAGTTATGTGAATTGAGATTTAGAGAGGTTAAGGTGATTTCCTCAAGGTCACCAAGGCAGAAAGTGGCAAAGATAGAATTCCAAATTTTTTTCCTAGCATTCACTTTTTATGTTTTATTAATTTATTTATTTTTAGTTTTTCAACATTAACTTCCATAAGTTTTAAATTTTCTCCCCCTTCCTCTCTCCTTTCTACCCAAGATAGCCTGCAATTTGATATACATATACATAATACTCTACACATACATTGGTACTAAATATATTTTTGCATTAGTTATTTTTTATAGAAGAGTTAAAGTGAATGGGAGAAACCATGAGAAAGAAAAAACAAAATCAAAAAAAAAAAGAAAGAAAGAAAAGAGAATAGTCTGCTTTACTCTGCATTCAGACTCCATAGTTCTTTGGATGTGGATGGCATTTTCCATCATGAATCCTTTGGAATTGTTTTAGGTTCTTGCATTGCTGAGAAAGGCTAAATCTATCAAAATCAGTCATCTCAGACTGTAACTATTACTGAATGCAATAATCTCCTGGTTCTACTCACTTTACTCAGCACTGGTTCATATAAGTCCAAGTTTTTCTGAAGTCTGGCTGTTTATCATTTCTTTTAGCACAACAGTATTCAATTACATTCATATACTACAACTTGTTCAGCCATTCCCCAATTGATGGGCATCCTCTCAATTTTTAGGCTTGGCCACCACGAGAGTCACTATAAATAGTTTTGTACATGTAGGTCTTTTCCAAATTTTATGTTCTCTTAGGCATACAGCCCTAGAAGTGGTATTGCTGGGTCAAAGGGTATGCACATTTTTGTAGCCCTTTAGGCATAATTCCAAATTGCTTTCCAGAGTGGTTGGATCAGCTCACAGCTCCACCATCAACGAATTAGTTTTCCAACTTTCCCTCATCTTCTCCAACACTTCTAATTTTCCTGTTTTGTCATGTTAGCCAATATGACAGGTGTGATATGGTACCTCAGAGTTATTTTGATTTGTATCTCTCTAGTCAATAGTAATTTAGTGCAGTTTTTCTTATGACTAGAGGTATCATTAACATCTTCCTCTGAAAACTGCCTGTTTATATCCTTTGACCATTTATCAGATGAGGAATATTTTCATTCTTGTGAATTTGACTCAGTTTTCTATATATTTTAGAAATGAGGCCTTTTTCAGAGACACTAAGTGTAAAAAATGTTCCCCAACTTTCTGCTGTCCTTTTAATCTTGGTTGCATTGGCTTCATTTGTGCAAAAACTTTTTCTATTTAGTGTAATCAAAATTATCAATTTTGCATTTCATAATGTTCTCTATCTGTTCTTCGGACATAAATCCCTCCATTCTCCATAAACCTGACAGATGAACTATTCCTTGCTCCCCCAATTTGTTTATAATATTAGCCTTTATATCTAAACCGTGTGTCCATTTGGACTTTATTTTAGTATATGGTGTCAGATTTTGGTTTATGCCCAGTTTCTGTTGTAATAGTTTCCAGTTTTCCCAGCAGTTTTTGTCAGATGGTAAGTTCTTATCCCCAAATCTTGAGGAATTCCAAATTCAATATTGTACCACGATATTATTTAAAGATACTTTAAAATTTAAAGGTCCTTTTGCTTGATTAGTTTGCAGAATTCTGAGATTCCTTAATTTCTCCCAAACATCCCTCAATTTTCTAAATGCTCATGATCTTCTCCTTTTATTTTCACGACTCTCCTGAAATGCTACTCATCCTTCAAAATCCTATATCAATTTTCATAGAGGTTTTGTGATCCCAACCCTATTGATTTCTCCTAATGGTGAATTCTCATGTCTCTTTTTCTCCTTCCTTATTATTTATCATATGAAAACATTAAATCAGTTATGTTTGTTAGTACACTCAGAGTAATAACTAGAGTGTAATGAATTGGGTTTTGTCCACTGAGTAATGACTTTAAAAAAGCACTTGATTTTGGAATATGTGATGACATTCACAATCCCTCAGGAGTAACAAGCACCTAAATAGCAAGAATAAGTCATTAAAATAGTAGGCTATCAGGTGGTAGACAGAAGTAAATTCCTCCTTCATAACACTTTCTGAGGCAGTTGCCTTCTATTATTGTCCCTGGGTCTTTCCTGTTACTGTCCATCTTTTTGTCCAAATGTAACTGAGAATGGGTATCATTTGCCTTAAGTACAATTAGAGATACTTACCACATGTTCAATACCTTTATTTACAACTCTGAGTATATGTTCTTACCTCTCCCTCTTTGAAAATAATGACTATATATTTATTTGTACATATTGACCTGAGTTCCTAGAAGTTTATTTTCTCTACAGAATTTACTTTTAAAAAATTTATTTAGTAACTAAAATCAGATGGCAAGTATTCTGCTGGTGTTGAATGATAATAACAAAGCATGGAAGAAGGAGATATTGAGGAAAGGATCTTCATTCTGTTAGGGTGGCATTCTTGGTCACTTGGTCAACAAAATCATGTTTTCTTTTCCTAAGAGTTTTGATTCATGTTAAAGCTGGAGAACTACTATATCAAATGAATCCTCCTTCTTAAGAATAGACTAACCCTTATGCTAAACTAGTGATGATTTTTGATAGCTGTTTAACAGCAAGAAACCCATACTCCAAATTCACAAGTTGCTCATTTTGGGAGGAGGAAAAAAATAATGCATTTTTTATCCCCTCCTTTTTTCTCACAATCATAACTGATTTCTTGTCCTTTGTAGAAAACTGAACAGGGAAAACAAACAGAATTTAAGTTTTCTAGTTACTAAGAAAACCTTAGTAAATGCTCAAGAATTTTCTACCTTCTGAATTTTCTTCATGCTTGATTTGGGTATTTAAGATATATGGGCATATATATTGGATATATAAGATATATGCCATCTCTTTTTAAGTTTTTTCCATCTGATGAGATTCGTACATGAATGTAAAAACCACAAAAAGCAAAGTTCTTGAAAATTTAAAAAGACCTACTTTAAATCAACAAAAACTAGAGGCATTATTATTTTTAACCTTAAATCCCATATTATAACTCCAACTAAAATTAAAAAGTCCTCATGATCCTTAAGGGATATTATTTAACAAAGAGATTAAAATTATTTGAAATTAACATATCAATTCTTTGTACAAAATTGAGTGCATCTAAAGTATTTGATGATGCTTGAAAAGATTCTGTTCTCTTTAATACAATAAGCAATTCGCTGAAATCTCTTATGACCTCTCCATGGGGGAAAAAGTTTTCTAAGCAAAGGAAAATTTCATTCGAGCAAGTCTCTTTCTTAAATATCACAAATTCCACATCAGTTGAATCTAACTGAATAAATCTCTATAATACTTGCAAAAATAAGCTAGGAGGGGAAGAGGAGGTTATGACCATGCAAAATAGATTAATCTTAACTCATAAATGAATAGCTGTCTTACTTTTTCCTCTTCCTTGTAAGTCATAAGATTTTGTAGCCGGCCACTGGTTTTTATGGTAGTACCTAAGGAAATCTTTTTCTAATATAATGTATTTTATAATAAATCTAGAATCCCATTCTTTTGTTTTTGGACTTCTAGAGGTCAGCAAAGTGAATTTATCCCCATTCCCAATTTGTACCTCACCTCTCTGTCTGTGTGCTTTCCTGTTACCTTTCAGCATTGCAATCATAACTCTAAAAGGTCAAAGCTGTTAGAAGCCCATGTCATGTGTTGCTCTGAAGTACTATGGCTTTCTTTTTTTTTTCCTTTGCTGCCTATCTCATATCCTCCTGTTACTTCTTATTATGACCACTCTTCCTGATATCCATCATGTCTGCCCTCTCATCAGTATCAATGTCATTGAATGTAGTAGATGATAATATTGTCAGCGAGATCAGTGTTGTCCTCCCACTAGACCAGTGTGTCAGCATCTGACTCCTGCTCTTCCTATGAGTTGGTCTTTGGTAATACTCTAAATTAAAATTCATCTTAAATGCAGGATCTTCCCTGCTATTTTGAGAAAAAAAATGACTAAGGAATAGATAACAGGTGATAATTCCATGTAAGGTTCAAGAGAAAAAGATCACAAAGGAGATGGCTAACCTGCTAACTTATTTAAAACAATATTATAAAAATCACAAATCTAAAATATCATATTTGCAGTGATCTAAGAGATCATCTAGTCCAAAGCATGCCAATGGTAAAAAACTAGGAAGTCTGGTCCATATTTAGGAACTTCAAATTTGGGGAACATTCTTTTTTCATCCTGAGTGAAAAATCTGTCTTTCGTTTACTCCAGTTATTTTTGGCCTTAGGTACTGCCACCTAGAAACACCTGGAATTAGATTAATCACTTTTCTAGATGACAACCCTTCAAATATTTGGAGATAGTAATCATGACTCACTCATTCTCTCCCAAAATAATCTTCTCTAAACTAAAAATTCCACATGTTTTTGTACCATTTTCATGTGACCTATTTTCTAATGCCTTGCTATTGTGATTGTTCTTTGGATGAGCTCTAGCTTGTCAATATTTCTCTCCAAATCTAAACTTTACATATGGAATGACCAGTGCAGAGTTAAATGGAACAATATCCTCTTCTGTTCAAAACACCCCATTTCTTTAATATTGACAAAGATGCTTTGGAAAAATATTGAAGATCTGTTGAACAATTTTGTCAGGCACATCACATTGTTGATTCACACTGAGTTCACAAGCCGCAACATCTCCTAGGTCTTTATCAAATGAAGTACCACTTAGTCATATTTCCCCCATTTTATACCTGTTCAATGGTTTTGACCTAAGTTTAGGAATGTGCAGATATCGAAACTGGACTTTATATTTAGCTTGATTAAATTTCTCCCTTCTCATAACTATGTACCAAATGATTCTGTCACTCAACTTTTAAGCTATACCCTTCCTCTCTATCAGTCTCCTATATTTATGCTCATTAAGACTTCATACCATTTTTGTTTAAGTTTCATAAGAATGCCACCAATGGTTTTATTTAAGTCATGGATGAAAAATGTTATGCAGGAATGAAGACAAATCTCTTGCAACAATCTATTACAAATTTTCCTCCTAGTTGGTGTCAATCTATAAATCAGTTCAAAAGCATTTGATAAATATTTGTTAAACACTTATGTGTAATGCATTGTGTTAAGTGTAGGGGATATATGGATGAAAAAGGAGCATAGTTTCTTGTGCCATTCCTTGGGCCACTTCCGATAGCCAGTTCTTAATCCCTCTAAATTTTATTTTACCCTACTCAAATTTCTCTATCCTCTCTATATAAGAGATTTTTCAAGTGTAGCACAAGATAATAAATGGGGCACTGGGCTTAGAGTCAGGAAGATCTATGTTCAAATTCTACCTTAGATATTTACTAGGTTTATAAAAAATGAAAAAAACATACACCAATTTTCAACACTTAAAATAGTATGCAAAGTTAGTAATGGTAATATTAATAACTAGCAACGGCAGTAATTTTAAGTAATTCCTGTAATGCTAATGCCTTCTTCTGTTGATTAACTCTAACTTATCCTGTAGATATCTTGTTTGTAAATAGTTGTTTGCATGTTGTCTTGGCAATTAGACTGAACACTTTTAGAATGTGGATTTTCTTTTGCCTTTTTTAATATCCCCAAAGCTTAGTATGATGCCTGGCACATAAATGTTACTTGACCAACTGATTAGAAATAATATTGCTTGGTTATTTATTTCTAAATGCAAGTCAAAGTACTGAGTTAACCTAGTAAACCTTAAATGGCTTATCCCTCACTGATTTCAAGATGACTCCCCCTCCTCATTTATTATTATGAAAATTAAGAATCATTTGATGATCTCAAAGTTCCTAATTTCAATTGATATCTTTCCCATTGGTACCATTTGGGATTTATTCACTCTCCATTCTCTCTTGTGACTGAAGAGATCATTCTGAGTTTTAAGAATAGTGTATTAATAGAATCTTTTTGTCAGTTAAGGACTTCCAATAAATGTTGCAGTTGTTGGGGAATGTCTTACAGGGTGGCTTTTGCTTATACAACTTGCCTATTATGTTTTCTGTTTTTGAAAAAAAAAATAAGAACAAGTACACAGCTCTCCAGTATTTGAGTTACAGGTTATAAGCTTTGTTTTAAAAATAAATAATGGGTGTCATTTATTTTTAGAGAACCTTCATTTCTGCACAGATTTTTCTCCCTCATTTTGCCAGATTCTGAAATGAGACACCCTTGGCTATCCTGCAACAAAGAAGAAAAAAGTAGAAAAAGAATAGTTTAGATAAATCAACAAATTCATTAGTCAATCAACAAATATGTACCAAGGATGCATTTTGAGTCAGGTATTATGCCAGGTATTAAGAGGGTACAAACATCAACATGGAAGTATTCACTAAAGAAACATTCTGTGGGAGGGAGGCAATATGTGCATATGTGACTGTATGCAAAATAAAGTTTGAAATGGGATACTTTGTGAGGGAGGACACTGGCATATAAAGGGTTCAAGAAAGATTTTATGTGGATGGCTGTGCTTGAGTTCAAGTTTAAAGAAAATAAGTAGTCTAAAATATGGAAATAAGAAGGAAGTGCTTTCCAAGTATGAGAGGGCATCCAGTACAGTGATAGAGATATTGCAAACAAAGAATCATGTCTGAAGAACAAGACAAGAATGTGAGTTTGGTTAAATCATGAAATATGGAAAATGGAATAATATAAAATAAGCCTGGAAATATATGTTAGGGATAGCTTGTAAAGGCCTTAAAGGACAAAGAGGAGTTTGTATTTGACCCTAGAGACAATAGGAAATAATTGGATTTTAGGAACATGAGCACGCTTATACTTTTGGTAAATTACTTTGACAGCTGTATGGAGGGTGGATTAGAGAGGGAAAAGATATGAAGGAAGGAAACCAGTTAGAAGACTATTGAAGTAATCATGGAAAGAAGTGATAGGGCCTGAATTAAGTTTATGTTTGTGTGACTACAAAGAAGGAAATGGCTGTGAGGTTATGTTGTGAAAGTAGCAAAGATATAATTTAGCAACGGATGGAATATGTGGCATTTGAGAGAGTGAAGAATAAAAAATAATGCTAGAATCATGAACATGGATATTTGATAGTATCAACAGATATAGTGGATTTCAAAGAGAGGTTAGAGATGTGTTCTGTTTTGAACATGTAAAGTGTGAAGTGTCTATGTGACATTCAGTTTGAATTGCCAAATATGCAGTTGGTGATATGGAACTGGAGTTCAGGAAAGAGACAAAGGATATACATAGAAAGTTGCGAATCACGTACATACGAGATAGCTATTAACTCCATGGGTGGTGGTGAGATCACAAAGTGAGGGATTGTAGAAAGGGTAGAGAAAAGAGCCTAGGACAGACAGAGCCTTGGGTTATGACTACAGGTTAGGGGAATAATATGAATGATTAAGTGGCAAAGGAGTTTGTGAAGGAGTGGGCATTACAAATCTGGAAGAGACAAGCATGTGCCTGTAGAGAAAGGATATGGTTGGCCTGGGCATTTTCCTCAAAATGGAGGTTCTGGAAGGAATCAGCCAATAAAAAGGAGAAGTCCAGGGACAGAATGAAACATTGTAGAGAAGGTCTGGAGAAGTCAAGCACATAATCTGATGAGGAATGAAAGATTATAAACATAAACTGCTTTATAGGAGCTATATTATAGGAGCTTCCAAGTATTATCTGTTCTTGGGATCATTCTGTGTGACTCTTGGACTCCTCAAATACCAACACAACACAGGTGTCCAGTGGTAACCAGACAGGCAGAACTATATGGCAAATGCTGATCTCATGCCTATTGGCAAATTAATTATCACAATTCATATAATACTTTAGTACCAGCTTCTGTAAACCTTAGTTTCATACATTAAACCCGTGATTAGCCATGCCCTTACATGAGAAACATGTCTAAACTGAAGTCCCAAGTTATAAAACCATATGAATCATCAGAATGTAGTGGAATATTTAAAAAAAATAATGTAACTTTAATCTGCATTAATAGACTATTGTAACCAGAACAAAGGAGGGGATGGATCTACTGTCCTTTGCACTAGTCAGAACACATTACAAGTTCTGGTATGTGATTGTGATGGGATACTACTGTGCTATAGGAAATGATGAGTTCAATGATCTTAGGAAAACATGGAAATATTTGCATGAAATAATGAAAAGCAAAATGAGCAGAACCAGGAAAGCATTGAATACAATAACACCAATATTATTTTAAGAACAATTTTGAACAAAGAAGTTATTTTGACATTACAAATACCCAAATTAATTATGAAGAATCTATAAAGAAAGATGCTGTTTGCATGCACAGAAAGAACTGATAACTAGATTGTATATATAGAAAAAATTTACACACACACATATATATGAGTACGTGTGTGTGTGTGTGTGTGTGTGTGTGTGTGTGTACCTACTTGTGTCTAATGGTCCATCTCAGGGGAGGGGGAAGGAGGGAGAAAAGGAAAAAAGAAGTTTACATGATATTTTTGTTGCATATTTGAAAGGAATAGCAAGTTGTGCATAGTAGATTTGTAGTTTCATGTGCAATCATCTTTTTTATTGTGCCATGTTATGGAAATTCTTGTTTTACTTGATAAATTAAAAAAAAATAAATTTTAAAAGATAGTACTTGAGATGCTACATTAGGAGGGACATTGAACCATTGGGTCCAAGATGTAGAAGAATGTAGAGCCAGTCAGATGAGACTTAATTGAAAGAACTGAAATTGTTTATCAGAAAATAAAACTTTGAAAGTAAATGAAATTCAATATTCAAGCATTCAGCAGCAGACATTTGGAAGATGTATATGGTACTTGTTCTACTTGGCCCTAGAGGGGAGAAAGATTGAGACATGATACAAGGACTGAAAGAATGAGTTTCTAAGTTAAACTTTCCTAACAAGAAGTCTTTTAGAAAAAGTTGAATGACCAAATGAGACCAGGTGCCTAAATAAGAAGAAAGGAAAAAAAAAACATTTATTAAGCACCAATTGTGTGCCAAGGGCTATTCTAGCACTACCAATATTATTTCATTTGATCTTCACAACAACTTTAGGAAGCAGATGCTATCATTATCCACATTTTGCCATTGAGAAACCTGAAGCAAAGAAAGATTAAGTGACTTGAATAGGTTCACAACACCAGTGTCTGAGACAAGGTCTTCCCAACTCCAGGACCAGTACTCTATATACGGTGCCAACTAGCTGCCTTGAAGTGGAAGACATTTTTGTTCAGGGTTAGTTCTCTAGACAAGATAGCCCTGGAGTCCCTTTGCATTTCTGAAATTACAATAGAACAAAAGCTTTCCAAAGCCAGAGGCTATTTTGTTATTGTCTTAATATCACCAGTTCCTAGCATGAGGCTTGGCACATAGCAGACACTTAACTCGTTGCTGTTTTTCAGTCATTTTTCAATTGTCTCTGACTCTTTGTGACCCCATTTGGGGTTTTCTTAGCATGGATACTTAAGTGTTTTTTTAATTTCTTTCTCCAACTCATCTTACAGATGAAAAAACAGGCAAATGGGTTTAAGTAACTTGCCCGGGATCACACAGCTAGTAAGTGTCTAAGACTAGAGTGGAACCTATGAAGACAAGTCTTCCTGACTTCAGGGCCAGTATCTTATCCACTGCACCACTTAGCTGCACAGATATTTAACTTAGGTTTGCTAAAATGAACTGAGCCCCTGATTCTGGCATAAGTAGTGTACCAGATTCTGTGCAAAGAGTGATATGAACTAGAATCTGGAGCAGTTTTGAAAGATAGACTTCAAAGCAATTAAAAATCTGAGATTTCTTAAGGGGAGTTGAAATTGGTCAGCCAAGAAAGTTGAGGCAAAAAAATCATACCTCTAATAATACATAAAAGATTTTTATGTGAAAATTTCAATTTAAGTCAAATCAGCTATCAGATAATAAAGAATGCAATTGAGGAAAGTTTGCATCTCCTCTAGAAAATTCTATTTTAAAAGAGGTAGAGGGAGGATTAGATAATCAGTTGTCTAGAATGAGTCTTGAAGATATATTAAATGATTGAAGCTCTTTTAATATCATTATCCTATAAACTAGATTCTAATATACTACTGAATTTTATGTTACTCAGTTTTGAATTCATTCAGCTAAAATAATTACTGTCACATATGTGTGTATATATATATTTTTTCTTTAATATTACTTTCTAAGTTTTACATCCTTACAGGGTTTTTAAGTTTCCAATCCTGTTAAAGGATACTGAAATAAAAAGGGATATGTTTTATGGAAACTTTATGGAACTTAATAAAAATCACTCTGTTAGTGAGTGAACAGGTTTTCTTCTCCTCTTCACATTTCCACTTCTCTATTATGAATTACAAAGATACTCTGTGAAGGAGTGTGAAGTCAAGTGGCTTTTACAGAATCCTAAAGTTGGTACTAAAACCCATTCTTTTCTGTGTTTTATTTGGCATGATAATCTTTCCCTTTTTTTTTAGATGTGGAATAGAAAGTGGTCTAGTCATACAATAGACAATGAAGCATCATGCTTTATGGCTATTGATTATATCCCAGACCTGCACAACTGAAGATATTGCTACGGGTATTGATCACAGCACATGTGTTGACTACATGGAGATGGAAACATTTTGAGTGATGCTAAAGATGCCCATGGATCACCATGTAGCAAGGATAAATTAGTCACTTGCATATGTTGGTAGACATCTTAGAGAAAAGTAACTGTAATCATAAATTATATAACATTATTATTTAAATGAATATGTAAAACAAATTAGTTTTTTCTCACAAATACATATTTCATTGTATCTATATCGGTATTAATTATGTAGCTGTCTAAATAGATAAAGAATAAATTTTAATAGGGTGTACAAAGGTTGATGATTTATTTCGAAGATAAACAAAATGGAAATTTTTTTCAAGATGTTGAATACATTAAGTCAAAATGTGTTTCCTTTTAAGTTGACGTTCCTTATGTACAAATTTCTTAAGTGTTTCAGGGATTTTTAAAACACAAGTGTATTAAATATAAATATAATTTATGAGAGAAGTTACTTTAAATTTTAATGACATAATTAAGTCACATTACTTTAACATTCTTTATTTTTCAAATTAAACATTTCTGAGAACTCTCATCCCTTTCATCTTTTGGACAATGTGTTTGTCATAATTACTTGGTACATATTTTGATAAACATTTCATGAATGTTAACTATTTAAAATTCAAAAGTACAATTGGTTTTTGCTTCATTTTACTGTGAGCAGAGTTAATCATATTTTAATGTTTAAGTTCTTCTTGAATGATCTGTGAAAATAAACAAGACGTTTGTTAATGTTATCATGTTGACGTTCCCAATGTTTTTGAGAGCCTCTTGAATTTAAGTATTGCTATAATGTAAGAAGAGGCATCATTGTGTAGCAAGGTCTGGAAGACAGGAAGACTCATGTTCAAGCCATTCCTCTAATACATAGAGACTATGTGATAATGAAAAAGTTATTTAATGTCTCAATGCTCTAATTACTGTCTTATATGTTAAAGAGAAGGGATTGACCTGTATTGGCAGAGGGGATTTCCTCACTTAGGAATTCCCTATGTCAATAAAATCACGTCATTCTCTATTCTTAAAATTCAACATTTTTCTACATTTTCCATATTTAACCTCTTTGAATTTTAAAATATTTGTGCCATTTGTGGAAGATACACATGCGAAAGGACAGCTAATAAAGAAATATTTGAACTTAAAATATTCAAGGCCCTCTACTATGTGTTCTCAACTTAATTGTATGTAACTTATGCTCCAGACAAATAAGAAGGTTCATCATTTCCAAAATATATTTTATACTTTCTGACTTGAATGACTTTAGTCCTGTTATTCCCTTCATCTGGAATAACCTCTCTTTTTCATATATCAGAGAACTACTCTTTCCTCAAAACCTGGTCATATACCACCTCCTCTGTGAAGCTTTTCTTGATCATTCAAGTTAGAAATTATTTCTCCCTCCTCTAACGTTCAATAGTATTTGTCTGTCTTTCACAGAACTTATCATGTAATGATTGGTTATAGTAATTTATACACACTCAATATTTTCTATTAGAGTAGAAATTGATAGAAAGTAGGAACTAGGTGGGGCTTGCTGGGATGCTTCCTATTATGGAATGCATTTCCCTTTCACCCAAGTGAGAAGGATCTTTCTTGCCAATCCTCCAAATCTCCCAGACAAAAAGACTTATCCACTCCTTCTTTTCAATGGCTCTGCTGTTCCAGGATTTGTTCTGGGGTGCTATTTTATGGTGGTTTGGAGGCGAATTTGGAAGTGTTACTGCAATTTACTGCTTACTCCACCCTCTTGGCTTCCAGAAGTTCATCTCATTCATATTGAAAGTTACTGTGAATATTTTATATTTCCCTCAATCTTATTTTCTTTTTTTTTCTTCCCTCTCTCTTTTCATTTTGTCCATCCTCAAATAAATCTTAATTTTTTCCCCTCAATCTATTATCCATGTCACTCTTTTTTTTCTGATGAGATATCTCACAATTTATTTTCTTTTCATTCTTTTGACCTTGTTTTATTGTATCCTGATGTCTCATGGAGTTATTAGCTTCCGCTCACCCAATTCTCATTTTTAAATAATTATTTTCTTTGGTCAACTTTTGTACCCCTTTTCCATTTGACCACTTCTGCTTTTTAAGGGGTTCTTTTCTTAAGTGAATTTTTGTGTCTCTTACTCTTTGGACAATTCTGGTTTTTTAAGTGTTATTTTATTCAGTATTTATGTGCCTCTTTTGCCAAGCTGTTAATTCTAATTTCATAATTGTCTCACATTACTCTCATTTTTTCCCCAGTTTTTTATCTACCATTCTTCCCTCTTTCTTTAGCTCTTCCAGTAATTCTTCTTGGGCTTGTATCTGAATTGCATTTTTTTTCCTTTGAGGCTTTATTTATTGCTTTTTACAAATTGTTATCCTCTTCAGAATTTGTGCTTTAATCTTCACTGTCACTATAATTGATTTTTATGGTCAGGTGCTTTTTTTATTGTTTTCTCATTTTTCTAGCCTATTTTTTGAACTTTATGCTATAACTTGGCTCCACTCACTTAGAGATAGAGACACACTGCCTCAAGTTTCAGATTTTTTTCAAACTACTGTTTTCAGAGATAGTTCTAGGGTTGTGTAAGGTTTCAGTTCTTCCAAGATGGTGTGAACCATGGAGAGGAGTAGATACTCCTCCCCTGATCTTCTGATCTTTACCCAGGAATGGTCTTTGTTCCCCTAAAACAACACACTACTCTTTGCTCTGGATTTGTGAACAGGTCCCCTGATCCCTTGCTGCCAGAAGTGCTGGCACTTCTCTCTGCCCTGCACTTGGGACCCAAAGTGGGGTTTGGGCAATGGAATTGTCAAAATTGTACCAGGTTCTATACTTAATGCCAACAAAAAGGGCCCCAGTATTCTCTGTCTGAGCAGTTCTTATCCTCTTTCTGTCCCTGGGCTGAGAGCTTCCAAAGCCCCTGCTGATGCTGCCTCAGATTCTTCAAAGGCCCCATGCTGGTGTTGCCACCAAATTTACTCTGGACGAGTCCCATCTTGGTGCCACAGATCTCTCCTTCTGACCTATGTTGTTTCAGGTTGGAAAAATGTTTTACTCTGAACATTTGTTGGCTCTGCCACTCTGAAATTTGATTTGACAAATTATTATAAAGTAATATGTAAGGCGATATTGGGAGAATTGACTTTTTTACTTTATTGACTTATTTACTTTATTGGCCATTTTACTTTATCTGGGTTTTGTGGAGTTAAAAAAGATTAAAAAACATTTTTCAATATAATCAGTGTCTTTTTTTAATCCTATAGACTTCATTTTATGTTCTTCAATACATTTTTCTGAGAAGGGTTCCATAGATTTCATAGATCCAAAGGGATCCATATCACACATACACACACAGACACACAGACACACAGACACACAGACACACAGACACACACACACACACACACACACACACACACACACACAGAATCCCTGCCTTAGAGGGAAAGGCTCTAGCAGCTAGGACGAATGGGAAATACTTCCTGCAGAAGACAGTTTTTGAACTGAGATTTGAAAGAAGCCAAGCATTCTAAGGAGAGAAGAGGGAGAAAGTTTTCTGGGCATATAAGACAACTCATGCAAAGGCATAGAAAAATGCAGTACATGGTAGCTTCGAACCTCTGATTCTTTCCTGTTTTAATTATTCTTGTTAACAGGGTACTAAACTCATTTTTCCCCCTGTATGATGCAGTACAAGTGATACCACTGTCTTCTCAGTTTTGTTTCTTTGGAACAAAACCCTTGATATTCTGCCTTCTGAACAAACAAAAGGATCAGAGCTCTATACCTGGAAAACAAACTTCCAAGATCATCTAGTATAACTCTTTTCATTTTTCATTTAACATACAAAGAGAATGAAACCCAGGAAGTTTATATGACTTGGCCCAAGGTCACCCAGGTAGTAAGTGGCAGAATCAGGATTTGAATCTAAGTCTTCTGACTATATAGGCAGCTAGTGATGCAGTGCATACAGCACTAGACTTAGAATCAGAAAGACCCATCTTTATCAGTCTGAATCTGGCCTCAGACACTTACTAGCTTTTTGAGCCTGAGCAATTCACTTAATCTTTTTTTGCCTAGTTTTCTTGTCTGTAAAATAAGCTAGAGAAAAAAAAAACAATAGCAAAGTACCCTAGTATCTTTGCTAAGAAAACTTGGCATGCCAGCACAAATTGTCAGACATAACAGAAACAACCTCAAAACAACTTCCGACTCTAGAACCAGGATTCTTTCTATTCTAGAGCATTGCTACCTCTGTTGCCAAGTTCTCAGCCTTAACAGGGCATAACCCAAGTTACTATGCCCAGATTTGGAGTCTCTTTTAACATGACTGTGGAGAGAAACTTTAAATTATACAATTTTGGACCTGAAAATGGGGAGTAATAAATGGTAAAATAAAGGGTCTGACATAACCCTAATGTGCAGAAAGTGACGAAAACATGCTACCTGAGAAGTATTATTATGGGTTTGCTCCATCTTTCAGAGGCTAATTAGTAATATTCTCAGACTTCTTATTCCTTTAGAGATCAGGGTCTGGTATTTATAGCCATTCTTCAGGCCTTGACACTGCCCTAATTTCACACTTTACTTTACTCTAGGACACTAGCAGACCTTAGCCTCCTACAGCCTATTTCATAGGCCCTAGAGCCATTCAAATCTCCTGTGTTGTAAGACCTCTAAGGCATCACATCAGCTCTTGGCTATAACAGTGGGAAAGCTGCAGCTGTGACATTTAAATTGAGCAACAATAGGACCAGGACGAGTGATGCTTCCTGTGGAGGGGACTTAATGGAGGGGAAAGAGGATGGATGTGTGGGCTACACTATAAAAAATGAGTGCCCTTGTAAAGTGGGGGGGGGAGAAATATATCATTTAGGAGAGCGGTGATCCCATGGCAGCTCAGTGGATGGAAGGAACTTGAACTCAGAAAGATTTTCATTTACCAATGTGGCTTAAAAGCTGTAAAATAATGCTTTTGAGGCCATATATGTTGATATCAAACCAGGAGTGGGACAAAGGAGAAGGAAAGCACAAAGAGGAGAAATGGGGGGAGGAGAACAGAGGGAATAGAGGAGAGAAGAAAAGAAGAGTAGAGCAGAGAGGGGAAGAAAAAGAAGCGGAAAAGAGAGGAGAGGAGGAAGACAAGGAGAAAATGGGGGAGAGGGGAAAGAGGGGAAATGTTTTGATAGTTATGCTTTAAATTAAGGAATATAAATATAGTCTGAAAATAATTTTAAACAAAACACATTTGGATTCCAGATGTTTGCCTGATAGAAGCTGTTTGGAGGCCAATATTTCTTTTCCTGTGTGTCTATACCTGGAAAACAAACTTCCAAGATCATCTAGTATAACTCTTTTCATTTTTCATTTAACATACAAAGAGAATGAAACCCAGGAAGTTTATATGACTTGGCCCAAGGTCACCCAGGTAGTAAGTGGCAGAATCAGGATTTGAATCTAAGTCTTCTGACTATATAGGCAGCTAGTGATGCAGTGCATACAGCACTAGACTTAGAGATTGTCTGAGATCGTTCATGATTGTATTGGACTACAAGCTAGTAGAGCACAGGTACCATATTTGTTTAATTTGTTTTTTGCCATTCACAGCAAGGTACCATACAAAAAAAACTTTCTATGGCATGTATTTTGAGGATCATTGGGTAAATTAGAGAGTCTTTTGTAGAATAAATTAAACTTAGAAAATTTAATTGCTCAATTTATCTGGGAGCTTTATTGCTGAGAATGCTTACTTGAAAGTTTATTTTGTTTTAAAAAGCTGTTTTTTTTTTTTTAAATGGTAACATCACTTTTATTCTAGAAATTCATTTTTCTAATGATTAGAGACAAAAGTTCCGTTGTACCCATCTCCACTCTTATCCTGGTAAAAGCAATAATTCACTGTCCAATTAGTAGTGAAGTTAGATGGAGCTAAAGGAAGGAAATATTTTAACTGAGCTCCCTATTTTCTTCCTCTGCCACATTTAGCAGATTGTGATATTCAAGCCCAGCCCATTCCAAAGTTGGGAGACACGTATTGCTAAGGAGAGGTTTCTATATTGTTTCCCAAGATAACTATGTGATATGTTTCTATATACTACTTTCGGAATGTAGGAAAGTTGTTTTTGTTTTGTTTTTCTTATCTTCTGTGCAATTAGAAATGCAATACCCAGCACAGTACCCTCTGCATTTATCATGGTGCCTTATACATTATAGGCAATCAATGAATGACAATGACAATGATGACTTTATATAATAGGGGTTCCTAAATTCCAGGGACTAACTGGGAATAAAGAGACAATGGACAGAAGGTCTTATTAGCCAGTTGAGGGCATGAGAGAGCTATAAATGGATGATCTTGGTGATGGAGGCATGCCTTTACACCTGAAAATTGTTCTACAGTGGACAAGGCTCTGATTGTTGATGTTCAGTCATTTCAGTTGTATCCAAGGAGTGTTTGTCACTTCTTTCTCCAGCTAGTTTTACAAATGAGGAAACAGGCAAATAGGGTTTGATTACATGCCCAGAGTCACAGAGCTAGAACATGCCTGAGGTCAGATTTGAACTCAGGAAGGGAAGTCTTCCTGAATCCAGGCCTGGCGCTCTATCTCCATTGCCACCTAGCTGTCTGACTATCAGTCTCTAACAAGACAGAGACCAGAAGCAATCTTGAGCTGAGTTATTTATGGGAGTTGATACAATCAAATCCATGAGAAAGAAGAAGGGAAGGGTGTGAGTCCATCAAGTCAAGAGACAAGGTTTACCTTAATAATTTTCTAGGCTCTGACAGATGCTAATTCAAACCATCAGGTAGTCAATTATTAAACACCTATTACATTCCAGACCTATATTTAATTAAAGAAAGATAAAAATTAAATGATGGCTATCATCAAGGATGTAACTTTCTATGAATATTTTAATGATGATGAAGAACATTATTGTTGTCGTGTTGTTCGTGTCTGAGTCAATGTTTCGAGTCCACTCACATATGATGGTAAATATTTAACAATGGGCTCTTTACAGGGGAAAAAGTGTACACATGATACAGTTTTAATTTAAATCTACATTAACTGAGAATTAAGATATACAGGCACTGGGGTAGACAGATCCATCTTGCCCTACCGGAAAGTCAGAGGGGCAATAGGGGAGGGCATAGGAGAGAACAGATTGAGGAAGGGGTTATACAGTGGGATGGCTGTTTTGGGGTGGTAGGTGGAGGAAAGATGGGGAGAAAATTTGTAACTCAAAATTTCGTGGAAATGAATGATGTAAACAAGAAAATAAATAAATTCATTTTAAAAAAAAAGAAAGAAGGGCTGAAAAGAAAAATTAAATCTGCATTACTAACATTTTCTCCATCACTTTCTTAAGTCCAGACAATCAACAAAACAACAAATCAAGGCCTAATTTGTAACACTTGCCAGTTTCCAAGGTGTAAATGCTAACATTGAACATTTTAAAATCATTCCTCTTGAGTCAGAGTTGGTTTGAGCTGGCTCCAACATACACCTGAGTCTACAATAAAATAAATCAAAGTGATAAATAAATGTTGGCCAGTATTATTATTAACAGTATTGTTATTAACAGTTTTCAGAAGAAACCAAAGAAAATATGAATTTCTCACCTCTTCATGTCTTAGAAAGAGATGTGATTTCACCAATCAAAGCCTAAGGCAAGATGAAATTTAATAATTCACTCAAATGGCCTATCCCTGGAGGAGAGGAGGGAACTAGATTAGGTTTAGACCATTCAGGATTTGAACAACTTCTTAAATTTTCATGAACAGTATTGCAGTGCTGAGGACATTTTGCATTCCAGATGAATGAATTAAATGGTGAAACAAATACAAAAAGTGATATAATCATTTCCTTTAAATAATCTCTAATCTACATAAAAAAGGGAAAAGGACCCACGTGTACAAAAATATTTATAGCAGCTCTCTTTATGGTGGCAAAGAATTAAAAATTAAGGGGATGACCATTAATTTGGGAATGGGTGAACAAGTTGTGGTATACGAATGTAATGGAATACTATTGTTCCATAAGAAATGGTGAGCAGGAGAACTTCAGAAAAACCTGAAGAGACTTTCATGAACTGATACTGAGTGAAATGAGCAGAACCAAGAGAACACTGTAACAACGACCTTGTGTGATGACTGACTTTGTTAAACTAAGCTCTTTTGAGCAATGCAATGATCTAAGATAATTCCAAAAAACTCATGATGGATAATGCTATTCGCATCCAGAGAAAGAACCACAGAGTCTGAATGTAGATTAAAGCATAATATATTCTCTTTCTTTGTTGTTTTTTTTTTTCTTTCCCATGATTTCCCCATTTTTTCTGTTTCTTTTTTTCACAACATGACTAATGTGGAAATATGTTTGATGTGATTGCACATGCATAGCCTATATGAAATTACATGTCATCTTAGGGAGAGGTAAGTGAAGTTGGGGGAGGGGTGCAGATTTTACAATTCAAAATCTTATAAAAACAAATGTTGAAAACTAAAAATAAATCAATTTTCAAAAAATAATCTATAATCTAATGCGGATAATAAAATAAATAGAGGAGTAAAAGTCAAGGAAGGGAGTTTGAGTCAGAGGATGGCAAATTTGTCTATAGGGCAGTCAGTTGAAAAGTCTTTTTGCAAAAGCAAAATACTTTTTGCAAAAGTATTATTGGCTTCATTATTGTGCCTAAAGCAAAAGTTGGAAAGCTAGACATGGAGATGTTGATGAACACATGACAAATAGCAATATGGTCTGTGTGGGTGACTAGATGAAATATGAACCATTTTCTAGTCTGGCATGGTTAAGGTCTGACTGGTTACAGTGGAATCCAACACATTTGAATTTACTCGAGATGATTCAGTCCCATGGAATGAAATCCAAACATGAGTAGACTAATTTTTCCAAGTATTCGGGGTTTATATTTTGAAGGACTGGCAGACAGGAGCAATTAGTAAGATGGGATATGAATCTATAAAGCAGGTCTGGTCTGGGGTCACCTAAAAATTCATGTAACATCTGCTATTCAAATATGCAATCATATTTATTAAAATGTAGATGTTGTTGCTCAGTCATTTCAGTCATGTCTAACTCTTCATGAACCTATTTGGGATTTTCTTAGCAAAAATACTGAAGTGGTTTTCCATTTCCTTCTCTAGCTCATTTTACAGATGAGAACACTGAGGTAAACAGGAGTAAGTGACTTGCCCAGAGTTACACAGCTAGTAAGTAGCTGAGGCTGAACTTGAACTCAGGTCTTCCTGACTCCAGGGCATACCCCCTATCCACTGTACTACCTAGCTGCTCTCAAAAATGTAGGTTATGTAGTTTTACGTTAGGGCAGCTAAGTAGCAAAGTGGATATTATGCCCACCCTGGAGTCAGGAAGGCTCATCTTCCCAAATTCAAATCTGGTCTCAGACACTTACTGTGTGACCCTGGGCAAGTCTTTTAACCCTGTTTGCTTTGGTTCCTTATATGCAAAATTAGCTGAAGGAGGAAATTACAAATTATTCTCTCTTTGGCAAGAAAATTCTAAGTGGGGGCGGTCACAAACAGTAGGACACACCTGAAATGACTTAACAATACATTTCCATGGTAATTCTCATGTCTAACAGTTTCTTAAAACACTTGCTCTGTCCTCTTTCTCTCTCAATAAATACTTAAAGCTGTGAGATGTAGAAAATGAAAAGAACGGTTGAATATTAATTGATATTATATCCCAGAAATCTTATAACAGAATTTGAACTCAGGTTTTTTTCCTGCCACCAATCACTACTCATTCCCCTCCCAGGGCTTTATTTTCCTTCTTTTAACTTCAAAAATTTTACTGAATTCCTTTCTATCAGACTAAAATGCACATAATTACAGACCTGTACCATGTTAAAGGAAAAGGTCATGACATGGTATGTGGTAGAAGATGTCAAGAACCAAGCAGTGGGCAAATCCATATTTATCCATCAATAAAGAGATTCAATGAGCTAAGAAAATACTTCAGTAAAAAAAAGTCTCTGATGACTGAAAATCTGCTGTGAATATTATATATTCTGAGAGGGGAATAAAAAGAAAGAAGGAAAAAAGTCTGACCAAGGGACCTGCTGGAAATCACATAAGGAGGTTTTTTTATTACTATCCTGGAGATGCAGATTAGTCTTCAGCAAATACTGTACAGAGCTGGATTTGCAGGAAAAAACATTTACAAACTGTACAAAGACTATTAGCATATTTAGAACTGTAAGTGGTGCTTTCTTGTGCAGATTTTCTGTGAGCAGCATTAACTCCTTGATTAGAGAATGTGAAGTTACACCTTACTTTACTATGTACTCAAGAGAGCAAAAATTGTTTCAAAAGGAGTTGGGCAATATTTTCCCATTAGAATAGTGTCTATAAATGTATGCTCTTATTTTTCAGCTTTCAGTCAGATGCACAATAGTTCCTCTGAACAAGCACTGACTTTCAGTGGTCTATTCTTTTTTTTTTTTTTGCTTTTTTGGAGGGCAATTGCAGTTAAGTGACTTGCTCAAGGTCACATGGCTAGGTTTTGTGTTAAGTGTCTGAGGCTGGATTTGAATTCAGGTTCTCCTGATTCCAAGGCCAGTGCTCTATTCACTGTGCCACCTAGTTGCCCTCGCAGTGGTCTGTTCTTAATAAACATCCTCTGGAATTTTTTTCTTTCCAATTCTGGAAATTACACTGTATACGATGGTCATATATGTGATGTATTAAAGAATAACAATAGCCTTGCTTTCTTACTACATCATTAACCCATTATATGCCATTAAAATAATGAATACCCTAGACAAAATATTTTAGTCTTTATGCAATAGCACAGTTCCTTAATATACTTTAATAAATTATTTTTTTTCACTTTGATTCTAGAAATGCATTGATTGCACAAACTCTGGAGCTACTTTGTCCATGACCATGCACTCAGGGAGGTTGTCTGCAGCTGGGATTCTAGGGAACTGAGGAACTAGGGAGTAGTTTTCTAAAGTTGGAATTCATGAAACCCCACTGCTGTGTTTTCTTTCCTGAGTGATTATCAGTTGTTATAAAGTATTCAGCTATATTTAATCTATCTTTAGAAATAAATATTTACCGTGGTAGTCAAGTAAAAGTAGTCTAAAACATGGCTACCCTTCATCCCCTAATCTATGACACACTCCTACACCTGTACACACTGAATCCAGGTAAAATTAGTTTAAGTAAAGAACACATATAGCAAAAAGGATAACACAGCTGTTGGAAGTCATTTTATTGAAAGTCCCTTTCTCCCATTTTGGGACTTTAATGAAGTTATTCTTAGGTATGATGTATAATGCTTCTGGAGTCCTGCCTTTCTAAAGAGTGTATAGCTCATCTTCATCTCCTGATGTAGACACTGCAACCAACAGCTGATATAGACACTGCTACCAGTGGCTACTCTACTGTGGATTTTGTTAACACACGTGTTTTGTTAAGAGAATTTCTTGTATATCCTATATAATTTGTATGTTCTTTATAATTTTAATAAAAAGCCCAAATCCTATGACCCTCTAAGATTCACCAGGTAATGCTTTATTTAACAGGGGGTGAAAGTGGAGCTGAGGCTGAGGTGCTCTGTCCCTCTCTAAGTGATTTCCTATCAAGGAGCTTGGTCAAGATTACTTTCACCATTTACTGGCCAAACAATGAAATATCTGAATGTGAGCTAGTTTTATACAAACATAATGCATAATGCATACACACATGCATGCATGCATGCATGCACACATACACACAAACATACATACACCCATATACATACACACATACATACATATATATACACATTCACACATGCATACACACATACACAATATACATCTATAAATGAAAATATATATGTATGTGTAAACTATACATACTTTATATATAGTATATATACTGTGTGTATATATGTGTATGCATACCTGCATGCATATGCCTGCATATGTACATATGTGTACATATGCACACATCCATGCACACATTCAAATATACACCGACATATGCAAATACGCACAATACATATACGTGTGTGTGTGTGTGTATGTATATGTGCATGTGAAAGCTCCACAACTCAGGACTGAATCTCTTCAACAAATCCAAATATCCCAGCTGTACACTTAATTGAAATGCCTTTAATTGATTAATTGCTGGATAAATTCAATAGAGTTTTCTCGCCTGCTTAAAGTGGTTACTTTAAGAGGATGGAGTGATTGAGAAATTATTTAAAGCTACCTAGACATTGCTATCTGTCTGTCATTTTTGAAGAGGCTCAAGGATATCATGGGGTGATTGATTCATTTCAACTAAGTGTACGGGTGGAATATTTGGATCTGTTTAAGAAATTTGATCATGAGTTGTGGAGCTTTTATGTGTGTGTGTATGTATGTGTATATAAACATATATGTGTACACATGTATATGTATATATGTGTGCACATATACACACATACATACACACATACAGTATATGTATAGTATATATACTATTTACTATGTATACATTATGTATATACACTATGTATATATAGTAAATAGTATATAATATATAGTATATACACATGCATATATGCATTTACATATGTATATGTGTATGTATGTATATATTATATATAAGTATGTGGGTGGGTGTTTCTTTAAATGAGGCAGATTTGTGCAAAACCATCAGCCCCATACTCTCTCTGTCTCTCTGTCTCTGTCTGTCTCTGTCTCTGTCTCTCATTGAAGTCAAGGGGCAAGACAAAAGTCAAGATGACTGGCAATGGTCTGGGATACAGTGAATGTCCTTAGCATCTTTGATATCTGACCAATGTTCTATATGCTCCACAGATCCTGCCTCAGCTGCCTTCATGGCCATTGAAACAAATTATTCTCATTCATCCATTCAGCTGGAGGAAGTCTTCACAAGCTTGAGATAGATACTCCCCTAATTCACTAATGGGCTTGATGCTTGTTGGTTACCGTCTACCTGGTTTAGGCCATCTGCAAAGATTTTTTTTTAATTGATTTGTTTATTTACTTTTAGTTTGCAAGATTCAGTTCCACAATCCCTTGAGTTTCAAATTTTCTCCCCCTGACCAAGGATCTGCAAATACTTTTACACTGGACATTAGTCTGGTTGTATAGAGGGGTTGTAACCAATGGAGTGAACAATGGGAAAGAAGAAACAAAACCAAACATGGAAAAGAATGATAGCATGTAGATTGCTTCAGTCTCCATTTAAACTCTGTTCTTTCTAGATCTTTCTTTGAATGTAGATATCTCCTTCCGTCTTGAGACTTGTAGAGTTGTCTTATAACTGTGCATTGCTGAAAAGAGTCCAGCTTATCAAAGTTGGTCTTCACTCATACAATGTGTCTGTGATTGTGTACAAATTTTTCCTAGTTCTGATCTTCTCACTTAGCATCAGTTTGTATAAGCCTCTCCAGGTAAATAGGAAGTTCATCTCCTCTTCAGTTCTTATAGCACAATAGTATTCCATTACATTCATATACCACAACTTGTTTAGCCATTCCCCAATTGATGGGCATCCCCTTAATTTCCAGTTTTTTGCCACCACAAAGAGAGCTGCAATAAATATTTTTGTACATATGGATCTTCCTACTAGGGTGTGACCACTGTATATGCAATAGCTGAGAGCTGAGCGCCAGGTGGACACCAAAGGTGCATAAGTAGCCCTAAAAAAGGTTCAGCAAGTCCTCACACATAAGTTGGTCCTCCTTGAAACACCCCATACACCTCAAGGAATTGTTACCACATAGTTCATACTTCTGGTTGGTTGAATATATATTACCTCCCTCTTTTTGAACTATTATTTGTGGGAACACATGAGAGAAAAAAGTAGGATTCAATTTTTTTTTGTTCTAAATGCTATTTCCTGTATGAGAAATTCTATCTTCTGTCTCTGGACTTTTGCATGGTTGTTCCCCCTGCCTGGAATGAATTCCCCATTCACTTCTCCATTAGCCAATATTGATATATGAAAATTTCCCCAGTTGTTAGTATTTTTCCCTGAAATTACTTTTTATTTACCCTATATGTCTTCTGCATTCACTTATCTATGTCCGTTTTGTCTATAAACATCTTAAGGGCAGAGTATGTTTAGTTTTCTGCCTATGAACAACCAAAGCATAGCACAATGTCTGACATAAAATAGGCACTTAATAAATTCCTGTTATATAAATAGATGAATGCTTTTGAAGGTCCCAAAGAAGCATCATTTTTTTTATACTTCACCTCCCAATCACTAAGAAATAAAGCAACAGGGATCCTCCAGAGTGAGGCTTTCACCCTATGGATTTAATGGAATAGGCTATCCACCTTATAGGAAATACGACCATGAAATCCGGACTGTTGTGGTGGGGTTAGAAATTGGGACAATGGTCAGGATGTAGTATAGCAGAGAGTGAAAAGACCAAAGTAGAAGATATGAATTCCAGTCTGATCTTTGCCACAGACTATGTGAGCTCAAGCAAGTCATTTTGTATCTTGGGGTCTCAGTTACCCAGAATCCAAAGAGAAAGGTTTGAAATAAGTGATTTCTAACATTCTCTCTAGGAATAATGTACTCTGATTTTGTGAACCACACTGACAACTACGGAAGCATTGACAAAGACATACCATGTAATACATGGCAATGCGTCATAACTATAATCCTGCGTGTTGAATTTTTAGAAACACTAACCCTTCTAGTTGTTACCTTCATTAGATTTGTTGAACATTCACAACAATGTCTTAGTAGACATGCAGTGAGTACTATATTTTATATACACACAAAATCACTTCTAATCTTTTTTTCTCATATTGCTATTGCTAACATCAAAGCCAAATGGAACAATTTTCTCAAGATGGTAACTGTAGAGACAAAGTAAAAGTTCCTACAAGCAGAACATAAATCATCACCCTGGTCATGAGGGCTCAGAATTTACTCAAAGAGAAGGGCCATTAAATCTGAAGTTCAGAAGAGTTTCCGTATTCCTATAGGAAACCTAGAAATATCCTTAGTGTCTTTGCGAAAGATCTACTCTTGGGATTCCCGAGTTGGAATTGTAGGTTAAGTTAAGTGACTTCTGCTGCCATATTCAGCACCAAGGCTCTGTGTGGAGAAGCATAAAATTCTAAAGATATCAATTTGAACATATGCACTTAAAATTAAATTTAAAAATAAAGTAATGAAGTAATTTCCCAAGTATAATATCTCTCACTAGTATGTGAGATACACATGTACCTATGGCTATCTGACAAAACCAGCTATCTATAGGACAGCTAGGTAGCACAATGGATAGAGGGCCAGGTCTGAAATCAGGTAGACTCATCTTCCTGAGTTCAAATCTCACCTCAGACACTTATTAGCTGTGTGACCCTGGGCAAGTCACTTAACCCTGTTTGTCTCAGTTTTCTCATCTGTAAAGTGAGCTGGAGAAGGAAATTGCAAACAACTTCAGAATCTTTGCCAAGAAAACCCCAAATGGGTTCATTAAGAGTGAGACACAACTGAAAAAAACTGAACAACAATAACAAAAGGCAGTCTGTAATGGAAATGAGTTGGAACATAAAGAAAGAGTTTTGGATCTTATTGGTATGCACATTATATGATGGTCAAGAGAAGGAGTAGCCAGAGGAGAAGAAATTGCAGCTTGGAGGAGAGGGAGGCAGTTCAGGTCTAGTCCTTGAGCTCTACATAATCATATTGCTGGTCGGGAAGCTGATGACCTGAGCTTCATCAAGGCAAGAGACCACTGAAGGTAAGCCATGAGGATTAACAAAGGTGACATTAGGGCAAAATCTTGAGTGCACACACTGGCCATTACCTGAGTAAGTATACAAAGTATATAACTGCCTAAGAATTCCTCTCCTCTCCCTGTCCTTCCTCTCTTACCATCTTGAGACAGAGTCTTTCCCACCTTTCCAATCAGAGATAAATTTGGATATAGATTCTGAAGGTCTCTTATCAGTCCATTTCTTCTCCACATAAATAGGGCCAGTGATATATAGTTGTGGCATAATGGGAAAAAATGTTCACTACTCAAGGCAGGAGAGTATGTGGGAATGAAGAGACTGTTTCAGAGATATGTTCAGGCTCGAGTCAGGAAAACTTAGTGACCATGAGCCATATGCTTCAGCCCCTGACCCTTTCACTTGATTTTCTGGGCTCAGGTGTTCTCTGTGACAAGGGGAAAAGAGGAATGATTATTGAGGACGTATGTGCTCTTATTCTTATCGGTTCTCCTTTAATTACAGCTTGTTCCTAATATGCATTAAATGGAAGGGGGGAAACTGACACATAACTAAATATGTCAAGGTTCTCCCCATCACTATATATAGGACACTTTCTAAATAAATATCTGTATTTTTCAAAGATACTCAAATGGCAATGTTTTTTAAATATATTTATCCATTTGTTATTTGTTTGTTCATTTGCTACATTATAATGTACCTCAAGTTAGGCCCTTAGTATATTTAGTCATTTAGTAAGTACAGATTTTAAATTAATACTAATTTGTCTTGGATGCTGCCCTGTCAAAAGGAACTGAAGTGACTTCCAGGAAAATCCCACCTACTTTTATTACATCTTTCCTGAGAACTTATACTTTGGATTCCAAATAAACTCAGGAAAAAAAATATTTATGTACGTATGTATATGTGTGTGTATATATATACATATATATATATATATACATACTTATATGTGTGTGTATACTTATACAATATAGAGAGACTTTTTAAATATGTGATTTATTTAAAATATACAGACTTTATTTTATCTACAAATACACATATATGTATACACATATGTATATACATATGCATGATACGACTAATGCAAAATTTGTTTTGCTTAACTGTCTATGTTTGTTACAGGGATTATTTTTCTTTCTGTTTTATGATTATTTTTCTTTTCTTCTCAATTGAGGATAGGAGTTGAGTGGGAAAAAGAGATTTTGATTGGAAAAAAAATAACTTAAAATCCCCAAATCTATGTATTAAAGTTCTCGTTCTACACATGACAGAAAAATTAATATCTCCCAGTGCCTTATTGTCCTCATCTCTAAAGTGAGGATTTTGGACAAGATGGTTTCTACTCTCTCTTACAACTTAGATGAAAGAGTCTATGATTTCTAAGTACAAGACAGGTTCCCTATCCTCAATCTCTAAAAATTTGCTGTGGGAGATAAGACATAAAAATATTAACCAACAAAAAAGAACTTATTTAATAGCTCAAGATAATAAGAAAAGCATCAGTACTTTTGATAATAACTAATTTCTAAATATTTGCTAGAGATTTTCAGAGGAAGGAAATGACTTCTGACTAGACTTCATTAATATCATGGATTTGAATTGGATTTTAAAGAAGCAGGGTTTTTAATAAGTGGAGATTAGAGTGATTGCAGGCTATAGTATTGTTAGTGTGTAAAGGCATGAAGGAAAAACAAAAAAGAAAATAAAAGGCCTATTTGGACACATTGTAAGTATTTTGGTTCAGGAGGGGGGGTTAGGTTTATGTTATAAGAAAAAAATTCTTTTAATAATTTTTTTAATACATTTTTATTTTGATAAATAATTTTTCTTTTTATTTTTTTAATAAATATGTATGTGACTGAAGATATGACTCCAAACTAAGCACTAACAGATACTAGAATAATTGTTTGTGAAAATGGAAATGTAAGTTGCTTCAGGAAAAGAATAAGACACTTGGATTTGTAGCACGCATTGTGTTTTGTAGGACAGTGCCTGGACCATAGTAAGAAGTTAACAATTGCTTAATGATTGACTGAGTGATTGACTGAAACCAAATGGTCCATTATAGCAGTTAAATGATTATTTTAGAGGACTAGTTTATTAAATAGTTCAAACCAACATGGATAATCTAACTCAACAAGTAAAGGAACAGTATACATGCTGTTTATATTGGATGAGAGAATTTACATAAAAAGCAATTTGAGTACTGTAGTATTATCTAAAAAATGAACTATTATTATTGTTACAATTTTACTAGGTGCAGAAATTCTGATGGTATCAGCTCTACTTTTCTGCTGTTGACCTCATCCCCAGATATGTAATTTCTGTTTGAGAAGGTGCATGGGGTAGTGGACGGAGATACAGTTTCAAAGTTGGGTTCAATTTCTACTTCTGGAAAGTAATGGCTGTGTGACTCTGGGCAAGTTACCGAAACCTTCCGTGCCTCAGATCAATTTCTAAAACCGCATGTGGTAGCAGAGTTTATCTGTTTTGGGAAGGGGGTTTTTCTCCCCCGGAACGCCCAACGCCGATGAAGTCACAGTGCTATATCTTATAAACATCACGGCACTCATTATTGCGTCGTTCATCATGGGACAGCATCAGCTATTGCGTTTATTTTTCTCTTTAATCTTTCCTCTTCTCAACCTTGCTATGTTTTTTTTCTTTATTTCCCCCTACAGCTCCATAATGTTGGTGTCTGCCCATTGCTGGTAGTGAAACTGTACTGTTCAAACAGAACTGTATGAGCTAAGCTTCACGGATCAGTGACTGAGTGATGCCTGATAATGCACGGGCGCACAATTGCCATAATTCCTTTTCTTTTCTGAATTGCTCCTACATTCTACTTGAAATATCTCCATCTCTGAGCTGCTTGATGGCTCCTCACAAATGAAAGATAGCACCACTTAGCTAAAAGACAGTGATCAGGAAATATTTAGACAAATGTGTGCTTTCTGGGCCTGTGGAGCTTATTTATGGGAGAGAATAACAAAGTGAAAGTTTCAAGAATCCTTTGGCATTCTTCTCAACAATGGGATTAGTCCCTCTTCTCATTCAAGTCTAACTCTTCCAACTCACTTCCACGTGTTAATGCAATAGATCAGTGAGTAGGGGAAAGAGTTCCCCTTTCTCTTACACTTAGAGATTTTAGATCTTTTTAACACCATTAAAGCTAATATAATTGAAGGGAAGTGGAGTTTTGCCTTAGAAGTTTCATTGTCTCTCATTCTCTGGGGCTGCTTTTCCTGATTATGCTTCCCCTAAGTGTACTTCGAGGTAGAGCTTAAGATAATCTAAAGTATAATGTATACTTTATACAGTACATATAATTTTACTTACTTTTGCTTAAAATACAGTTTATGAGGGGTATCAGGAGGGCAGGAGTAAATCTCAAGGTATCATCAGCACATAGTTATTGCTAGCTGAAAGTGCCAGAGTAAAGGACAGGATTAGATTCTGTTCAAAGACATGCTCCAAGGTTCTTTGCATTCCCAGCCAGAGTCCAGTCCCTAGTCAGTCTGCATGTCCTGTAACATTACGTTCTGATTCTTAGCAATCAAAATGTTTGTAATTGTTACAGTCAATGAGGAAAAAAATGGCTTAAAAATAAAGCCAACAGCCTAAAGATTCAAATTCCTGTGGCTCCACCTTTTAAGGATTTGTACAATGCACTTTACCAAATATAAGTGTAAGGGATTACTGGAAGTGAGAAAGTTAGGAAATATATTTTGGCAAATATGAAAGATGGCACTGCTATTCATGCAGGTAACAAGAAAGGCACCAGAATGAAATACAATGAAACTGAATGCTGTACAGCTCCATACGCTGGGTAGTAATTTAGCACTCTCATTATCAATACGAATTTCTGTGTTTGAGCTGGTTGTAGCTAATTTATGAACTCTACATCAAACCATTAACTTGCCATTTAATTCCCAGCCGTACCTCTCCAACTATATTTGAGTATTTCAGCCAAGATTTTAATTGATTTTTGTAGTAGCCAGTTGTTAATAGGATAATTTGTCAATACAATAATAAAACAATTGTCTCAACAGTTCTATGAGCTCAGTTCATCAGATAACAAAGTTAAGTCTCCTTTCATTAATTGCAGGCAGGTGTAGGACTGGATGGATGAAAGATATAAATCTCTGTGGCTCTGTTGAAATCTGGGCCAGAGGTCACTGAAAAATTAGTTAAGCATGATAGACTGACAGTGACCTAGGCAGGTGTTCCCCTTTTCTTTCTGTGTATCACTTCCTGTGTTCTTAGTTATACAGGGGTTTGTTGAGCTTTGGGACATAGGTCAATCCACATACTTCTAAGTCTGCATTAAATTAAAAGAGAGTCTAGAATTGCTTCAACACACAGTTGCAGGCTTCCAGGTCATCCCTCTCAAGTATTCATCTCTCAGGATGAAAATATTTCATAATTCTTTTTCTCATGTCAAACTTGCTATGGAGAATTTTTTTTCCAAGGGCTGAGAGATTTTCTTTAACTAGAGTGATAATCCCAAATGACATTCAAATACTTTTAAAGTATGTTTTTAACAGCAAAGAATTGTAAGGTGAGGTTTCCATTCATCTCTACAGGAAAAAGAGAAAATTGTTGAGAAAAAGAATCATGTCAGTGTAATATTATCCCTATTGAAAATTGACCTGACAATTATAAAAGACTTAATATGCCTACTACACTCATGGCTGCAATATCTTTAATAGAGTTTCAATAATCTTATTCTCACATTACCCAACTTTTTTTTGTTGTTAGCATTTATTTTTCCTAGCATTACACCTGACCAACAGGGAGTAGGTTCATTTCTTCAAGATTGCTTTTCAAAAAAGCACTCACTAATTGTTTCAGCTTTAGCCTAACACAATGCTTTGAACACAGTAAGCATTTAGAAAATGTTTACTAATCTTATTCTCACATTACCCAACTTTTTTTTGTTGTTAGCATTTATTTTTCCTAGCATTACACCTGATTATCCTAAAGCATTTCTACTTTTAAGTGGTTAAGCCAAAGTTAGTTGAGGTACTTGTTGCCATTTCCTTCTCTAGCTCATTTTACAGATGAGGAAACTGAGGCAAATAAAGTTAATTGACTTACCTGGGGTTACACAGCTAGTACCTGTGACCAGATTTGAGCTCACAAAGATGTGTCTTCCTGACTCCAGGCCTGGCACTCTACTTTGTCCTTTTGTTGCGTTAATATGTATTTTAAATTCATATTTGAGATTTAGTCCTAGCCTCAGTCTGTGCATTACAGCTCTGTTTACTGGGGAAACTTTGTTGTTGTTGTTGTTGTTTTTGTCAGGACTTTGGCTTATGTGGATTATCTTTGTTTCTTTTCAAATCCTAACACAGCAGAACTGTTGAAGGCTTTTATCTGTCCCTGAAAAAGTCGGGAAAATGTTTTAGTGCCTTATGACAACCCATTTAGATATGAAACCTGAATTTCTATAGTCGTTTTATTTTCAAAAGATTGGTTAAAAACTAATTTTTTTTTATTTTTTTAAACAAACATTATTTATTCTATCAACATACTTCTCCAAAGCAGATTTTAATTTGGTTGAAATGTCTACTCTAACCTTGATTTGTTTTCAGTTATCTAGTGGTGACTTTAGATCTATTTTTGGTCACTTGAAAATCACTCAAATCTGGATTGATTTTTTAATATACAATTAATCAAGGTAAAATATTTTCTTTATCTAAAGTTTCAAGTATAAGTTATTGTAGTATGAGCAAGGTATTGATTAAGGAAGAAAAATTTCTGTGGCAAGGACTTGTCTTCTAAAATTGTTGGTAAATGGCACATTCAAATGTCAGTTCCATGTTTTTTTAAAGAAAAAAACAAATGAAATATGTCTTTTGCACCTTTGGTGCTATAGGGCATAAAAAGACAAAAATAAAATAATCCCTGCATCCAAGGACTATACTTTCTATTGTCATATTCACGGAGGAGTAAAACAAGATAGTTTGGAGAGACAGAAATAGCTCTAACAATGGAGGCAAGGTTTCATACAAGAAGAAGCATTGGAATTAAAATTTGGGGAAGGAAACAGATTCTGAAAATGGTGAAAAATCAGTCTACATTTCCTATGTAGAAGGCACTGTTCTGAGGCAGGGCAGGGCAATGATGAATGTTATGTATGCTCTCCAGCTACTTTCCTAATTCCCATTTTCACTATCAGGCTGAGTCCCCATAATTTGGTATCTACATGTCCCCTAAGTATTCTAAGGGTAGCTCGGATAAGTTGGGCTTGTCTCTAATGCTATGGATCACAAACCCCAACTAGTGTATTTCCCCCATTTATTATCAATTGGTGTAGGTTAGTCAACTAAACAATTAGCTCTTAAAACAAGTATTTACTGACAGTCACATGACCAATAATCAGAGCATTAATGTATAGACCTAGACTGAGATTAAATTTCAAATAGGGACTCATGATGCAAAAAGAAAATAAGTATATATTTTCCAAGCACTAATGAAAGAGCATTTCATAATGTTCATAATCTCCTTATTGAAATCTATAATATGTTCTTCCACAGGTAGAGTCCAGGAAAGAGTGGGAAAGGATAAAGAAAATAAGAATTTATAAAACACCAACTCTGTGCTTTATAAACATTTTCTCATTTGAAGTAAATATCGTTATTATCCTTATTTTGCTATTTATGAAAGCAAGGCAAACAGAGGTTAAGTGGTTTTCTAAGAGTGACACAGATAGTAACTGTATTTGAACTCAGATCTTCCTGACTCAAATCCTAGTGTTCTGCCCACTGAGAAACATAGAATTCCTTGAACAGGCTTAAGCCTAGGACCAACATAGCTAATATGGTAACTCACTTGTCTTAGTTGTTTGAAGTCTTTTTCTCCCATTCAGTGGGGAGGGGGTACTTATGAAGTTCTTTTTAGGTGTAATATAACTTTTCGGCTTTGCCCATTGTAGTCTAGAATCTACCTTTTCTCATTGCACCTAGTATGTACTATTCTTCTAATGCAGATAATATCAATACCCAGTGATGCCTCTGGGATGCTGCTAGGACACAAATGCAAATTCCTAGTCCTCTTGTCATCTGAAGTTCACAGGTTATCCTTTGAGGGAGGAAGAGAAAGGAGACTGAGGTACTGTTTTCTACCAGAAGAAGATTTGTTTTTAGATGTTTATCTGGAGGCTTCCACCACTAAGGTACCAGATGATCAAATCTCTGCATTCTGTTAAATATTATATATCTAAAATTATATTAAATATCTTAAATTCATTATCCTTATTATAATCTAATTACTTAATTAAATCTTAAATCTATTAATTTAATTAAATGTTTAAAATGTTAAATGACTCATAGGTTGTGACCAAGTTTCCTCAATTAATCTCAAAGCACATCTTGTGCAACATCACTTAAGGAATCGAATGGCTTTCAAAGACATCTAAATTTATGAAGGGCTTTGCCTACACTTGGTTTTAAAACACTATTTATTGGTTCTATTCAGATGTGTTCTCACCACAAAAAGGCATAAGGAAACAAAATTTTGACATTTGTTGTAAGTTGGGTAGTGTGATTAGATTGACTCAAGGAGAAATCTTGTTCACTTCTGACTGATTTAATTAGTATGTCTACTTTCTCTGTGATTGTTGGTATAGGGTTACAGGTCACCTCTCTAACAACAGACAAAAATGAAATAGCCTCTGCCCTCAAGGAACTTACAGTCTGTCAAGAAAAACAACTTGTATAACTATAAGAATATAACATATAATATGATATTATAAGAAATGATCAAAATATATATGATTTGGGGGTGGAGGGGTGGAGAGAGATACTAACAGCTGAAAAGGATCAGGAAAGATTTCATGTAGAAGGTGGGTCTTGAGCTGACCTTTCAAGAAAACCAGGAGTTTCAACTAAGAGTTGAAGGTAAGGAGGGAATAAGTATGCTACATGAATGGTGTGTGTGAACTGTGTGAATGTATAGAGAGTGAAGATGAAATACTGAGTTTGGGGTACAATAAGCTATGTTAGGTATTATTAAAGCAGATCTATTCAAATGTGGTTTTTTTGGCTTTTTTTTTTTTTTTTGGAATGGGGAAGGCAGAGCAATTGGTGTTACATGACTTGCCTAAGGTAACATGGCTAGTAAGTGTTATGTGTCTGAGGCCGAATTTGAACTCAGGTCCTCCTGACTCCAGGGTCAGTGCTCTATTCGCTGTGCCACCTAGCCACCCCTATTCAAATTTATTATCTTGTAAATTTAGGACAATAGAGATAGTATGGCATGATTGATAGAGAGTTAGACTTTTATTTAGGAAGATCTGTGTTCAAATCCCATCTCTGTTTCTTATTTAGCTGTAGTACCTTGGATTATTCACTTAACCTGTATATGCTTCAATGACCCCCACCAGGATTTATCTGCTAAATCAAAATTCCTTGCAATTAGACAACTGGACTGAAATTCTTGACTCTTTTTTAAATTCAGAAACTTGATTTTATGAGTTGCCTGAAAGCTAATAAGATTATGGCGAACCAATTCAAACTAAACAAACTCCAAAATGATTGATTAATAAACCACAATGTAAACATACTATCTATCTATGAAAAATATTGATGGGCAGAATAACCACTACTAGTCATTTACATTGGACATATCTTCTGTTCTAAAGATTAAATCACTGATCAGAAGGCTGCCTGGGAAATATAAAATCATAAAAATAAAATAGATTGTCCTTAAATTATATTCTTTCCATAGAATAGTAGATTTGAAGTATGAAAGACCTGGGTTCACATCCCACTTTAAGCTATTACTACCTCTGGTTCCTTAAGGAAGTCATTAGTCATTTGACCCAGCAAAACCACTTCTAGGTCTGCATCCCAAAGAGATCATAAAAATGAAAAAAAGACCCACATGTATAAAAATATTTATAACAGTTCTTTTTGTGGTTGCAAAGAATTGGAAGCTGTGCGGAAGTCTATCAATTGGGAAAGACTGAACAAGTTGTGGTGTATGAATGTAATGGAATACTATTGTGCTATAAGAAAGGAGGAGTAGATGGACTTCAGAAAAACCTGGAAGACTTATATGAACTGATGCTGAGTAAAATGAGCAAAACCAGGAGAACGTTGTACACAGTAACAGCCACATTGTACAATGACTAACTTTGATAGATTTAGCTCTTCCAGTAATGTAAGTATCTAAGACAATTCCAAAAGATTCATGATGGATATCCACATCCTGAGAAAGAACTTTGGAGTCTGAATGCAGATGGAAGCAAACTATTTGTTATCCTTTTCTTTTTTGTTTTGTTTTGTTTTGTTTTGTTTCTTCTTTTTTATGGTTCCTCCCATTAGTTCTAATTCTTCTTTATGTCATGACTTATGTGAAAACATGTTTAATATGAATGTAAAAATACATATCAGACTGAATGTTGTCTTAGAGAAGAGGAGGAGAAGGAGGGAGAGAAAATTTAAAATTCAAAATCTTATGGAAGTGAATGTTGAAAACCAAAAATGAATGAATTAATAATATAAAAAAAAGAATTCATTTAGCCTTGCCACACCTCACTTTACTCAAATTTGCAACATGAGAATGATAATAATACTTCCCTCATAGGGTTATTGTAAGACTCAAATGAGTTATCATGTTCACTATTGTCATTACTTAATAAATGATTGTTGAAGGAAAAGATGTGAAAACAAAGCATCCTTCTTTCTTAGAGTTAATGGACTATTGGTGTGGAATATTGCATATAATTTCGGACCTGCTTGATTCATAGGTTACTTTTGCTGACCTGTTGTTTTTTCTGTCTCTTTTTTATTCTCTGTTATAAATGTAGACACTGTGGAAAGGAGGAGAAAGAGAAGGGAAAATTGGAGTATATAGATGAGGAAAATAAAAGACAACAATACATGTTAAAAAGTTGTCATCCACAAAATAACCAAGCCCGTTGTGATATCTGTATACTCTGATAAATCCCTTCAGACATGGGTTTGGTTTTATTTTTAATGGTGTAGAGTGCATTGAGTAGATCTGCTTTGGAAATTTTATGGGGAAAAATATGGACAAAAATTATGAAAGATAAAAAAGCCTGCTTCTAAGCTTGAGGAATGAGTAATCCCACTGAGAAGGACACAGATCCATCCACACATCTAAATGTTATTCTTCTGGACATTAAGGATATTTTGTTTTTTCTGTTTAGAAAGCCTATACCAGTGACCAGAATCAGAAAACACTCTCCCATGGACAACAATTGAGAAATGCTGACCAGTCATATTATTACTCTCCAATTGGCCTTTTCCTTTATTCTTTATCACTCACAGTTATCTTCTGTCATGACACCATTTCCTTGTCATAGACTTATCTAGTCAACTTTATGAAAATAGTTTATCTTTCATTACTTAAATTAAAAATTGAGATCACCCTCATGAAGTTTTAGATGTTATCATGGGCTCTTCAATGAGATTTAGGATATATTTGAACATTATCAATAACACACTTAAACTATTCTTTTTCATGAATTCTTATTAGCAAAAGTTCATATAGATATCTAATCTCACACAACTTCTGTTGATTCTCATTAATTTCAATTATGGAAAACAATATTTTCTGATCTTTCTCCAAATCCTTTACCTAGGACCTATATCTCCCTACAAATGTCAACCCTAGTTCTCTTTTCAAATAGCTGTGTAACCTTGTGTAATTTATTTAAAGTCTCTGGATCTTTATTTCCTTCTTTATAAAATATGAGGTTCATCTTTATCAGAAAATAATAAGGTTCTCTGTAATTAGTACTGCCTTTTTGCTTTCATTGTTCATTGTATTATGCATGATTTTTAAATACCTTCCTCATAGAACTCAAGCAAGTTATTTACTTCTGATGCTTTCCATACAACAACACTGCTCATCTATTCTGGGAGCTTACCACAGGTTATAGAGGAAGGGAAGGGAATAAGAATTTATTTCATGCCTGCAACATGACAGGAGAAGCCCTGACTAAAGGAAAGACATTTGCAGAAATTTTTCATTATTTATAGATAATTTTAAAAGAATAAATGGAATATAAACAAATGTATAGACATATAGTCAATATCATCTATCACTTAACTAAAAGATTATTTTGTGGAGAACTCACACAAGTGCTCACATGGTACTCACAAGAAGCAATAAAAGCTTTTCTCAGGAATGCAATGATACAAGACAATTCCAGACTCATTATGGAAATTCATGCTATCTACATCCAGAGAAAGAACTATGGAGTCTGAATGCAGATTGAAGCAAACTATTTTATTTTTTTTGCTTGTTTCTTCTTTCTTGTGGTTTTTCCATTTGGTTCCAGTTCTTCTTTATAATATGACTAATGCAGAAATATGTTTAATATGAATGTACATGTATATCTTATATCAAATTTCACTGTCTTGGGGAAGAGGGAAGAAAAGGAGGTGGATCAAATGTTAAACTCAAAATCTTACAAAAGTGAAGTTGAACACTAAACATAAATTAATAAATATTTTTTAAAAGAAGAAGAAAAAGCATCATAAGGATACAGAGCTCTCTGGGGAACTTTGGAATTAGTGGAATGACATGGGAGATGTGAGCAAAGGACCAGCCAGCACAGTGTGCCATCATCAGAGAAGCTGCTGTGCTGTATGTGGGAAGTGAATTGAAGTAGCTCAAAAGATATACAAAGATAAACAAATTTAGAGAATCCACCCCAAATGGTCACATAAATACTTTGTGCCCAACCTGAGGCAGAGTATTTCAAGCTCATAGTGGTCTGATTAGTCACAGTTGGACACTGTAACTTGACTTAACATAGTGATGTCATATCGGTCCTCTTCAGGATTGAAGGACAATGGCCATCCTATCCTCTATCCAACAGTAATAACAAAATTATATAAGAACAAAAGGGGCATTATCTACGATATTCCTATAAAAAAGTTGAAAGAACACCAAACTAGATGTCAAGAGCTCTGAGTCTTTCCTGTTTCACTAATTGGCTCTAAGTCTTTGGTAAAGCAAGTTGTAGTGGTTATAATACCAGATCTGAAGTCAGAAAAGCTTGGTTCAAATCATGAATCTGCTACATATAACTGGATTGCCTTTGAGAAACCAATTCATCTCTCTGGTCTTCAGTTTCTTCATCTAGAAAATTAGAATATTGTACTAGAATATATCAAAGTCATTGAATTCTAATGTGATCTATGATTCTCTGACCTACCTGTGTGAAGGTACTGAGGAAGGAACCAAAGGCATTTTGAAATAAAATTAAAAGCTTTTTGGAACCCAAGATCCATTAATATGTTAAACATGTTTTTAAAATATAATCATATATTCATATATATATATATATATATATAAAACCACACATATATAATATAGATCTTTTATGTATAAAATATATTGTGTAAGGGTCATTTACAAATGCATTTACTTCATTTTTTCCCTTCAGTTGCAAAAGCAATCCCTCAAAAAACTTGCAAAGTAGTTCACAACAGTTATGAGCATAGGATTCATTTTTAAAGTAGTTTTTTCAGTTGGAAATCATTCTGCAAATATTGAGATTTCCTGGTTATTTTCCAGAAGGTCAAAATAAACTAAATTCTTCACATTTTAGGAGAATTTTGTTTTATTGTTACTGAAGTAAAACAATAATTGCCAAGTGCTCTTCTGTGAGTACAAGTTAACAAGCACCCAAGGTTCATTTTAACATTATTGTACAAAGTGATTTTTCAATATCACTGAAAGTTATTCCTTTAAAATTCATTGATTCTCCTATGGTGCCAAGAAAAGGGTAAAACTTCCAAGATAAAATTAAAATGCTGCTTCAGTATTTACTTTTCTGTCTAGTATTATAGGCATTTTTAAGAAATGAAAGAAGAAAGGAAGGAAGGAAGGATAGAAGGAAGAAGGAAAGGAGTGAAAAGAAAAGGAAATGAGGGAAGGGAGAGAGGAATGAAAGAAGATAAGCATGAAAGCGTATCTTTTTTGCGGGGGGGGGGGGGGAGGCAGGATCCAGATGTGTGGTTTCCTCAGTGTAAGGAACTCCTTTTATGGAGACTCCTTCCTTTTAGATCGACTACTCATTTCTAAATTACAGTCTTGTCTCATAGGTCATATCTATCAGAAGCAGGCCTCCACAATCTGTTTAGGATTTTTTGTGTTTTTGTTTGTTTGTTTTACCAGAGGAGAAAAATAGTGAAGAAAGGATATTTCAACTTCTACAGATGGGCCGTCTATATGAGTTGTAGCTCTCAAGTCTTCTTTCACTTTCTTTGTACATAAGCTTTTCCTTTGATCAAGTCAGATATGTGACTCACTATATTCCCTTTCCTGAGGTACCTGAATGACTTTCCCATTTGTTTGTACTTTGTGGAACAGCCTGAGTAGTCTTCTTACATAAATCCCATATTCAATGCCAAAGCCACAAACACGGAACCTTCATCTCAGAAAAAAAAAATGACCATATCTTTTATTCACTGATAAGTGCATACCACAAAAACCCAATTCCCAGACCTACTTACCCAAATTTTTAAAAAAAGAGCAAAGAACTTGAAATTATATTTTACTAGTTTCAAATAGGTGGATTTAATGATGAAGCTTTCCCTAAGCAATTATGATTGATTTTATTGTTAATTTCCTTCTTTCTTTAAAGAGAAAATTATAGTCAGAAATAGATCTGTATTTTATAAATGTCAATGATAAATTATTCTTTTGTGTAACCACAATTTTAGCTCTCAGGATTCCAGACTTTTGCCTATTTCATTACTAATTTCCAATTATTTTTTACATTATGAAATATAGTGAATTATTCTTTATGTAACCCATAATTTAAACCCCCAAAGAATTTTCCAAGGGGCATCTTCAATGTTATCGTTTATTATTGTTTTATAGCTTAGCTCAAAGGAAGAGAAATTCCACTGAAATCGATGGATTCATGTCTACCCCCAAAAAAAAAAATTTAAAAAAATAGTGACTTGGCAGGAGAAACTGAATCTATCTAGACATACACATACATCTACGATGCTTATGTAAATACATATGCACATATATTACATATAATACATGTATACGCATAGATTGTTGCAGGGAGATGATTTTTAAAAGTCTATACTTTTACTCATTGCTCAAGACCTTGTATTGCTATGTGAACAGCTACACTTTTTAAAAAACTGTCGATAGTCCTGGAGTGAAAGAGAGCAGTGACGACCATGTGGAACTAAAAAAAAAAAAGAAAAGAAAAGAAGAGAAAAAAAAAGAAAGAAAGAAAAAGAAAACCTCTAAATATATATTATTTTGTTCCTTTTCTTAAGACTGCATAGGGCATAAGTTGTTTTCAAGCATGTCTCGGACTCCTACAGCTCCAGCTGTCATGTGTAATTAAACATTTGGCCTCCACAATTACTCTACAGTGTACATATGCCAGCATTTCAAGCCTGGAATATGCATTTCAAAGAAGAATAATTCCCTGGAAATCCTAAATTGACAGGAGCAAAGACAGCCTGAAGGAAAGTAGTCAGAGAAAACTGTAAGGTCGGGATCTAATGATTAAAAAAGAAACTTCAAGAAGAACTTCAACCCTTAACTAAACCAATGGGAAAAGAAACGACAGTTGGCAAGCAGATTTCGGCATAGGGATCCTGATTAGGGAGCCTCTTGGGTTAATTTAATATTATCAGTGTTGTTCACCTTGCTGTAGTATGCCTTACCATTAATACCATTTAAACAGATATTTTTTTCTTAAAGCGCATTTGGCATCACTTATTTTTCATGAATACTGATCTCTGAAATATTAAATTTGACGATTCCTATTGAATCTGCAGTTGATTTATCAGAATGCTCCCCTTACCCCCACCTTTACCACCACCCCCAACCCCTCCACCCCTAGTCAGTGCCTCCCTACAGATGCTTCTACTTACTGAGTGGTTGGTATCTCTGCAAAAGGTAATGCTGAGTTGGCTTTTCCATTATAAATCCCTGTTTGTAAGGGTTTGTATCAACTCCATTTCCAATTATAAACAGATAAAACTAGGCAATTAAGTTGTCACTGAAAATGCAATTCTTTGTGCTTTTAATAGGAATATTTTTTAATCAATTAATATATTGGCAGAACAGTAGAATAGATATGACTTAGTTGCAGGCTCATTTCTTTGGTGTCGGCTAGGCTAAAAAACAATATTTCTGTTTTATAAACATAATCTTGGTGTGTAGTCAATCTTAGCCCTTCTACTTCTAGCAACTGAATAAAGGAAGGTATTTTCAGATAGTTGGAATTTGAAGCCTCAAGAAATAACTGTAGAAGTAAGAAATAGAACTCTCCAACTTTTTTTTTTTGGTCTTTTTACCAATCCTACTTCTGTAAGTGAATGCTAATTCATGGTAATGTCAGAACAACCCTATACTCCCAATGCAAGCTGTCTTCTCAGCAGGAGTCTGGCCTAAGTCAGGAGTTTGGGTTTGGGCCCTATATGAGGACCACATGACAGTTAAGTACATATGAATATTCATTGGGCAATTCAATCCTCCCCTTTAATAATATCTGGAATGTTCTATGGAAACCATCTGAAAAAGGCCAAATACAAGACTGGAAATTCTATTTATGGGGTTCAATTTTTCCATAATTTGCCAGAATAATCAACAATTTGTATAATTTATTTCCACAAATCCAGCAACTCTGACTGCAATATTATTTTGTTGCACTTTAAATATTTTAATAATCCACATTTTAGGGGGGAAAAGAGAACACCCAAGAATTAGAAATGTGTGTCTGGGCAGAAGGACTACATAAAAGTATGGGTCATTGATATGTGGACCAGAAACAGGAAAACCCCAACTTGCTGATACTGAAGGAGACAGGCTGGATACTTTCCAGGGATATAGCATGTCCGGATTTTAGTTTTAGAGTGCCTACTTAGGTTAATTGGAAGAAATCCCATAAAAATGTTTTCCTGGCCCCAAAATAAAAGCACTTC
>CM053580.1:138016511-138086804 GCA_028627135.1 Pseudochirops cupreus | reverse complement strand
TTTAGGGTGTTGATTTCTTCAGTCATACTGCTGACTCTCTTTTCATGATTTTCCTGCAACATTCTTATTTCTCTTCCCAATTTGTCTTCCACTTCCCTTATTTGGTTTTCAAAATCCTTCTTCAGCTCACCTCTAGCTTTAAGGCATTCTTCATGTTTATTGGAGGCCCCTGGTGGGGGAGCTCTGACTGTGCTCTCCTCCTCCCTCTCTTTGCCATGATCTTTCTTTTCCCCAAAGAAGTAATCTAGGGTTTGGTTGCAGTTCTTACTTTGCTTCTTATGCTTATTCTTACTCATGGTTGGTCAGTCTGTGATTTTTTTTTTAAATCTCTGTGGGGCTCTGCTTCCAGAAGGGAAAGCTCTGTCCCAAATCACTGGGGTCCTCCCGGCTGCCATAGCTCTCAGGAAGGTCCTGGGACCCTTCCTACTTACTTCCGCTAAAATGAAGACTCCAAGACCGAGGCCCAAGATGGCAATCCGGGACTGGCCTCAGAACAATCGCTTAGTCCCCCTGCTGTCTGAAGACCGCGGGCGGGAAGCTGCAATGCGGAGGTGGGTGTGAAACCTCTGCCTTTTGGCTGGACCGCTTTTCTCTCCTAATTTCGCAAGCTTCACTGACCTAGTTCTCAACACTGCTGGCAGCTGCTGCTAATCTGCTCGTCACTCCTCTCGTCCAGCCGCCCCTGGGGCTCAGCAGCGGCTTCAGGCCAGGCTGGTTTCGGTTTGCAGTGCTGATATGGTTCCTCGTAGCCGAGCTGACTTTAGTGGGAAGTATCTTTGTGTGCATTTTGGAGTTCTAGGATTGGTTTAGAGTCCTATTTTATGGGTATTTTGGGGTGGCTATGTGAGAGCTGCGATATGTTGCTCCTGCTATGCCGCCATCTTGGCTCCACCCCATGAATCCTGTTTACAATAATGTCATTGTACTAGTTCTCATATGGAAAGTCATGGACCTTGAAGAATGGTTCCCTGGCGAAATCACAGGCAATCACCATGCCAAGATTCATGACGGGTTTAGCAAGTTCCTGCTTCAAAGCAGGGGAAGGCCCTTGTAATTTTTCCATAATTCCCTGCAAATCAAATTTTCTCACAGCATAAACAGAGCTTTTGGAATCCACATTAACTATCCAGACCAACTGATTTCCCCTATTGTCACTGTTGTCTCTAATACCAAATTATAGATTTATTTGCATATATGCTATGTCCCATTAGTAGGCTATACGTTCATTGAGGGTAGGAACTGTTTGATTGTTGTCTTTTTTTTTTCTGCAGCATCTAGCACAGTGCCTGGTAAAGAATAGGTGATCAATTTATGCTTATGACATTGAATCCAATTAATTTATTGGATAGAGACCTCAAACTATGAGTTAAAGTTCCAGTCCTGGCATATACCTACCACCTGTGTCACCCTTGGCAAGGAACTTAACTTCTTAGTCCTCTAGTCAACTCTTTAATGCTATAATTTGCAGAAAAAGTACATTGATAAGGGCAGTTTTTCTCACCTAGAAATTCATTCCTAATGAAATCCCTAGCTCAGTCCCCATACTTATTGTGATATATTAAATAACATGCTAGCTCACAGAAAGAATTGACAAAACTTTCTAAGACAGATTTCTAGGATTGAAGGTATATTCCTGATTCAGTGACTCTTTCCAGATCCATTTCCTTAGTGCCACAATCCTTTCTCCAAGTTTACCCATGATTCCTACCCACTGGTTTTTCAAATCATTACAAATCACCAATGAGCCTGACAGCCCCAGCATCTCAGCCTTATACATAAAATTTATCCTCTGCCAGGAAGATGAAAGCCTTCATTTGATTATTTTTCTCAGAAACCATGGGACCAAGTGTGTCTACATATATAGTGCAAGAACATTAAGTAATAATTATTTTCAGCAGAAAGTTGTCAGTCTTTCTTCAAAATAATAGGACAAATAACACTGGCTTGACAAAAGAATAGAAGGCAAAGCAGTGATTTTAAAATCATAGCAAAAACTCAGGAGCTGAAATACATATTATTATAATCCCTTCACACTGAGGTACCGGCACAAAGCAATCATTTTGCATGTTGCAACAAGAAAGGTGTTGGAATCCAGAACAGTGGGACTGGGAGCTAAAAATACTGGTTTATGATGTCAGCCTTCCAACAAAGAGTCAAGTCACAAGCTAAAGGGACCATCCATGATTAGCAGCAGACTGAGGGGCAGGCTTTGTTTGTTTGTTTTTAAGGGATATGTCACAGATGCGAGATGCTGCACTGGTAATCTGAATGTCTAGACTCGGAGAACTTTTATTAAAGGATTTTGTAGCATAGTCTTTACTTAGGGAATGACTTGGTTAGTTCTGTTTAGCCATGTGGTTCTAAGGTATGCAGTTAACATAAGTCCATCTTTAGCTACAATAGTGTCTCCCCTTCTGCTTTTCCATGCTTTGATCTTTACAGTTGTTCTTGCCCATACACCAAAGACACAGCTGTCACAAAAAAAATTAATAAATAAAATTTCCCCACACAAATATCTATAAAGCAGTTTCTCTGTAATAGCTCACACACAGGTAGGGAATCAGCATGAAATCTGTCTTCCTATAGGTTTGGGAAAAGGCATGTTTTTGTTGTTCAGTTGCTTTGGTCATGTCCAACTCTTCTCAACTGCATTTGAGGTTTCCTTGGCAAAGATACTGCAGTAGTTTGCTATTTCCTTCTCCAGCTCATTTTATATATCAGCAAACTCTAGCAAAATAAGTGTTAAGTGACTTGCCCAGGGTCACACAGCTAGTAAGTGTATGAGACCAGATTTGAATTCATGGAGATGATTCTTCCTGACTCCAGGCCTGGCACTTTATCCATGGTGCCATCTAGCTGTTCCTAAAGGTAGGTATAGTTAGGACTACACTTGTGATTTCATAAATATATTATTATGCCCATTTTACAGATGAGGAATCTAAGGCTAACAGAAGATAGGATCACAGATTAGTGGCTAAAGTAGAATTTGAACTGAAATCTTCCTGAGTTCAACCAGTCTATACATTGGGACACCTAACTGCCTATATTACTATTTCTATGTCCCTTCCAGCTCTAAATCTATGATTATTTCATCCCCTGTTGCACAAGATCACAGAATCACAGGAGAACATTCAGTCTATCCCCCTGCTAAAGACATCCTTCTTCTTGCCCCTTTGAAATGGGACATTGTTTCTGACAAAGTTCAGCAGCAGCACATCAACATCAGCATCATTAACAGACAGCACCCTGGAAGAATAACAGCAATGTTCAAGATACACTTATAGTCTACTTCATGTCATGGAAAATAATTTTAAAATACGAATTGAGAATTTAAAAAGCATTTCCAATGGTCAGACAACTAATTTTGGCCAAGGTGATTTGGAGCGTGGTCCCTTCTGCTCACCTCCTTTCTGTTCTTCACAAATAATGGTGGTGCAACATTGCTCTGTTAGTCCATCCTCTATACCTGAAATTACTCCCCCTTCCCTCCCCCTCACCTCTTAAAAATCCTTGTTTCCTTTAAAATCCTTTTGGATTGTTTCTTTTTTAAAAAATTATTTATTTACTTTTCGTTTACAACATTTAATTACACAATCCCTTGAGTTCCAAATTTTCTCCCCCTTGCTTTCCTTCCCCCTCCTGGGGGCATGCAATCTAATATAGACCCCACGAATACCTTGGAGTTAAACATTAGTCAAGTTGTAAAGAAGAGTTATAAGCAATGGAGTGAACAATGAGAACACAGGAACAAAAAACAAAACACAAAAGAGAGAAAACAAGCAGTTTGCTTCAATCTGCATTCAGACTCAGATTGTTTCTACATGAAGCCTTTCTTACCTACCCCCTCAACTGACAATGACACTTTCCAGTACCTTTTTTTGCATCTATTTTATATGTACATACATATATACATATATATATATATATATATATATATACGCACATATATTATGCATATTTTGTCTCGTCTGTAAGGTGAGTAGTATATGAACTCCTTGGGGGAGGGACGATTTCATTTGCGTCTCTTCTTTTTCTCCATCACCTAGCCTGTTGCTTGGTATACAGCAGAACCTTGATAAACGTTTATTGACAGATCGATTCTGACTATTCTATTTAATGAGTCAGTCCTACTATTTTTTTGCACTTTTTGTTTTGTTTTGTTTTGTTTTAAGCTGCTGTTTTTCTCCTCACTGGAAGCCCATAGTTAGCCAAGTAAATGAAGTCAGCATATTTAAGTATGTTATTGGCGGTGGAGGCTTTTGTAAGACTGCTCTGCACTTTAATAATTATCTTTGGTGGCTTAGGTAAAACATAAATTTATAGGAGGTGGGGGAGATAAAAATATCCAAGATTCTTTTCTCAAAAGATGTCAATGACAGGATAATGCCATGGGAAAGAAAAATATTCCACCCACACCAACAAATTTTGGTTTCCCCTCTCTAATCTGTCTCTAATAGAATTCGGCTCTTGAGATGGAGGGAAAAATTAGACTAAAATGGTTGTACTTTACCCAGTGACCATTTACCCACCCTTATAATGCAACATATTCATTTATGTGTTCATCCCATAGTGCTATTCCTGCTGTTCTTTATTTCTTGACAAATTATGATTTGTCACCTTATTGTAAATAACAGTTGGGGGATATGTAATGAAAAATCTCATGGGCTGAGCAAAGCATCACATTATTAATTTGTCAGAAATGCTATTACCTAGAGAACCAATTTTAAAATTGTGGATTTTGTAATGTGGCATCCGAGGGACTCATTCAGAACAGTATTTAGTGATGCCGTAATTGGGAAGAGAGAGTTTGTGCACTCAGTAAAATGGATTTAAACAACATTGCTATGGAAATCTTGACTCATTGGTTTTAAAAACTAGCCAGAGGGACTAAAAACAGTGCAGCATGATTACCTAACACTACCCAAGGAAAAGGAGTATTGCTTTCCAATTCCAGTCTTTCCTAAGACTTTCGTTTGTGCCTTTCTAGGTAGCGCTGAGTACTGGGCTGGGGACCAGGGATACTCATCTTCATGAGTTCAAATTCTGCCTCAGAGACTTAACAGCTGTGTGATCTTGGACATGTCATTTAATTCTGTTAGGCTCAGTTTCCCCATCTATAAAATGTACTGGAGAAGGAAATGGCAAGCCACTCCTATTACTTTGCCAAGAAAACATCAAATCAAGTTCACAAAGAGTCAGATGTGATTGAAACAACTCAACAACAACAATCAACTTATTTCTATTGACCCAACTGGGAAACCTTGGAGTCATTCTCAGTTCTTTATGGAGCAGTGAACTGATGCAGGGGATGGAGTGATGGTCTTGGATTCAGGAGGACCTGAGTTCAAATCCAGCCTCAGAAAGGTACTATCTGTGACCTTGGGAAAGTCACTTAACCCTGTTTACTTCAATTTCCTCATCTATAAAATGAATTGGAGAAGAAAATGACAAACCACTCCTGTATCTTTGTGAAGAAAATCCCAAATGGAGCCACAAAGTCAGACAGGAATGAAACAACTCAACAACAACAATGCTCAATTACTTTGTACATTTTTTTTAATGTATATATTTGTGTGCATTATTTTTTAGGGCCAGGGACTATTCTATTTTTCTTCGTGGTTTTCTGGTACAGTTGTGAACCATAGAAGATCCTTAATAATTTAATTGATTTAATTGAATCAATGATTATTTAATATGATTTTTTAAGGAAAAGTACATCAGAAATTTCCACCTTTCAGTTGTATTTCTGGCAATGATGTTAACCTGCAGAGCCCTCAAAAGGACAGAAAAAAATAGCTGGAGATGGGAAATAAGGGGAAAGTCTTTGATATTTTCTGGAGCATGCTGAAAAAGAAATGTTCTGTCTACATGTGTAGGTAGGGAATCTTCTATTGATTGCTCCCAATTAAACAGAACATTGCTCTTGAGTGAGTCAAACTGAATCATTTGGTGGGGGGAGGGGGGAATGTAGGGTTGGTGGGTGTGGGGAAATTCTAGGCAATTACTTTTCTCTCATCTGGACTTAAAATGGTCACACTCCATTTTAAAATGAAGAATTATCTATTAAAAACATAGAAACACCACTAGAAGGAAGAGCAAGGATTCCTTTCATTTGACTTATTTACCTTTTATTCCACACTGCCACCACTCCAAACGTGATGCACAAAATGAGTGCGCAATCAGTGTTGTTGCTTGGTTGGGTTGAGCGCCTCTTCTGTTTATAAGTTCTTGGGTTTTTTTTGTTTGTTTGGGTTTTGTTGTTTTTTTTTTTTTGCTTTTTGGAGGGCAACTGGGGTTAAGTGACTTGCCCAAAGGTCACACGGCTAGCAAGTGCTAAATGTCTGAGGCTTGATTTGAACTCAAGTCCCCCTGACTCCAGGGCCAGTGCTCCGTTCACCATGCCACCTAGCCACCCCTGCTTATAAGTTCTTTAGAGCATTTCATCTTTTATTTTAGTTTCCAACCAATTTGTGTCATAGTTGATAAAGCTGGAGAAGCAGTGTAGCCTAGCACATAGTGAGTTGGTCTAGGAAACAGAAAGATGAATTAGATTAAAGTTTCACCTTTTCCATGTTCTGGTCATATGACCCTGGACAAGTCATTTAACTTTTCAGGACTCTCTCAGACTGTCAATTACAAAACAATAACAACAATTAAAGAAGTGTTAATTTGCATTAGTAAGGGGAGTTCCCTCGTTTGCAAGTTCCCTATACCACTGAAACCACAAAAATGCCAATTGCCCTAAAGCATATAAAATAAAATAATCTTGAATCTTATATCCATTTATCTTTATCACTTTAGCTGGCCAACATTGATTCGCCAACAAGAGAGCCCAGGCTAAGACCCATCTGGTCATTGTTTGGGCTCTGATTGATGCAAAGCGAATGTAAACAGCAATTGTTTCTGTTTTGGTCTTGACCCTCACAGATAAATTTTTTTTTTTTGGACTAGGTTAAAAAGACCACTCTCTGCCTCAGTTCTTACCTAGCCTTAATTACTGAAAGGGCATTGCCTCAGTCAAACTGAGACCTGGGAAAGATCCTAGCTTAAAAAGCTCCAGGTCTCCCACTGTGTCCTAGGCCATCTCCAGTTGTCCTGATCTATATCGGCCACTGGACACAGATGGCTCTGGAGGAGAAAGTAAGGCTGGTGACTTGGCACAGCCCTCCCTCACTTAAATCCAATTGATTTACTGTCATGGCATCACATCCCTGATGGCATGGTCCTCTTCAAGAATGAAGGACAAAGTAATAATAACAATGATCTAGGGAAGGAGAAAATGAGCATATTCACATTTTACTCTATATCTTTACAAAAATAATTATCTATGGTGGTAATAATTTTGCTTTTAATAAAGTTACAAAATTCAAAACATTCCCATATAAACAAAAACTGCTAGCTTTTGTTTTTGCTATGATCTAGCATATGACTTCTGACACAGTCCCCGAATCTGGCCTGTACATTCAAGAAGGGGTATTGTATAACAAAGAGAGGACTAAAGCAAGAATCTTAACTCTCACTCATACTGACAGTGACTCCTGATGAGTCACTTAACCTTCAGTATTCTCTCCACCCAAAGGAACTAGTCTAAGACTAAAACAGAAATTTCAAAAGCTTCATTGACCTGTTGGGGTACAGGAAGCTTCCTCATACAAATTTCTTTTCATCGATTAAATCATAGCCCTGGAACTTCCCAAAAATGTTTGAGAAGTGGTTTCTTCCTTCATATCTTTCAAGTGTCTCATTACAGAGTGTTTGGGAAAAGAGAAAAGCTTTTGACTTAAGTATAAATTGTAAGTGCTTTAGGATTTTCTTCAGGACTTTGATTATATTCTCTATTTGAAGAAACAACAAATTTTGAATCTGTTATCTCCAACAAAATTTATATTTTTGAATCTGAGGCTTATCTTGTACCCAATGCTATGACTAAAAAGTTAAGTTTAAATGTACTGTCACTGATGAGTTATGGAGTTAGTTTTCTCTTACAAACATTAAACAAGTCTGAACAAAGGTCTAAGGCATAAGTGTTAATACAATGTTAAGAGCATATGCTTTTTTTTTTCACATCTCCACTTTTTTCCCCTCCTTTGCCACCAAGATAATTTCTTTAGAGATCTGGTCCTTTTTTTCTTTTTTTTTTTTTTTTGAGAAAAGGAGCAAGTTGAATTTTGGTTCAATATTAATTGAAGCAAAAGCTGTAAAATTTGGAAGCCATAGAGAAATGTTTCTGGAATAATTGCATTTTCTTTCTGTCAGTTTGACATCTCATAAATTGAGAGAAAATTGAAAATGATAGAACACTGAAATTTAAAGAGGTTGGGGAAGCAAATACAGCAACTACTACTACCAACACTACTACTACACATAATAATAATAACATTAAAATAATAGGTATGGACACGGGGCTCACACAGCTCCTGCTTCACGGCCTGTTATTTCCTTCCCAGGGAAGCTCTGGAAAGAGCATTTGAGTGAGTTGCCAAAATGACGAACACAAAAGGAAAAAGGAGAGGGACATGACACACGTTTTCTACGCCCTTTCGAAAACCTGGTGTTGTCCCTTTGGCTACATACATGCGAATATATAAGAAAGGCAATATAGCAGGTATCAAGGGCATGGGCACAGTTCAGCAAGGAATGCCCACGAATGTTACCATGGCAAGACTGGACGGGTCTATAATGTTACTGGGCATGCTGTAGGCATCGTTGTAAACCAACAGGTTAAGGGCAAGATTCCAGCCAAGAGAACTAATGTGCGTATTGAGCACATTAAGCATTCCAAGAGCAGAGAGAGCTTCCTGAAGCAGGTAAGGGAAAATGATCAGAAGAAGAAGGAAGCCAAAGAGAAAGGCACTTGGGTTCAGCGAAACGCCAGCCTGCTCCACCCAGAGAAGCACACTTTGTGAGAACCAATGGCAAGGAACCTGAGCTGTTGGAACCAATCCCCTATGAATTCATGGCATAAGTGACTGTAAAAAAAAAAGAACAATAAAAAATAATAGACATGCTTCAAAGATCCAATGTCAACATCTATCTGTACTTCTTCCACCCATTGAGGTTCCAGCCTTTTTCTGCATAACTGTAATAGACTAATACAAAAAAAAAAAAGATAGGGACGGGTGGTTTTTGAGGATAAAAAGAAGCAAGATTAAGGTCTCCATTCTACCAATATACTATTTTCTCCTGAGAAACTGTCCAGCTTTCTTCTTTGAAATAAAAATGTCTTTGTCTGAAATCTGCTCTTTTCCAATTCAGCTGGAAGCCATTCGATTATAATATATTATAATATATTATATTATATTATATATGATATATATAATATAATAATATAATATATTATAATATAATATATTACTTCCCTGAAAGTAAGGACTGTTTTCTTTTTCTTTCCTTTTCTTTTCTCTCTCTCACGTGGGTAATTACACACACACACACACACACATATATGTGTGTACACATATATGAAATGTGTATATATATATGTATATATATATATACATATATATATATGATAAGTGTATATATGTACTTGTGTGTGTATTTGTTGAACTGACTTGAATATCAACTCCATGTATCATTGGGCATTCTGTAATGTACCCTTTACTCTGAGTGGTTGAATAAAAATTTCAAAGCCAATGGTATAGTATGATTTAATTTCTACAATACTGGTGATGTCTATTTAATCTCTAATAGTCAAGATTATGAGTATAATCATCTCCTAATGATGGCTTCATGTGGTCATTAACAAATACATATAATCTGTCTTTCTGTCTCATTTGTCATCTATCTATTCTTCTGTTTCTGTCTTTTATCTATCAATTATATGTGCATGCCTACATTGTAATCCTGTAATCTTTATCTGTATTTGAAGTAATATGAAGATATTCTCTCAGGACCTTATTAATCTTAATAAGAAAGGTTACAATTCAACTTTCTATGATATCTCCTCAGGACCTGGATATTGACAGATAAGGGATAAGTGGGACATTTTCATTTTCTCAACTGAAAAAGCAAAAACACTGAAATGTCTTACTCTGGGTCACAGCAAAAAGGTTGGACAAGGAAAGTTACCATTGGTTTTGAGCCAAAAGTGACCTTAAAGATATCTAGTTGAACCCCCTTATTTTACATATGAGGAAACTGAAGCCCAGAGAGATCATATTACTTTCCAAAAATCATGTAGGGATTAAATAAATAGAAAACACTGGACCAGGTACCAGATGTTCTATCTCTAAAGTCAATGCTTTTCTCATGACAGTACATAGGGATGTTTCTAAGGAGAAGGGAATTCATAAGCTTGTGTTTCACACTTTTGTCCATTTAACATCTCAGATGTGTCTATTTCTGGAGATCTTTCCTCTAATATAAAGAGAAAGGTACAGTTCATCAAAATAATCTTATAAAAAGAAGTTAAATTTAGGAAAAAGAAAATAACAGGAAGCTAGTTGGCATAATGGCTAGAGTGCTAGACTTGGAATCAGGAAGACTTGGGCTCATATTCCACCTTAGATGCCTACTTAGCACTGCCAGTGCTTCAGAATGAAAGGAGATATGATTTCATCAGTGGAAATGGCATGAAAAAAGAAGCTTTACTATCTGCTTTGGGAGTTCACCCCATGGGATCTTCCTATCCAACTTCAAATTAAAACCTCCCATGTGTATTGTCTCCCTTGTTAGAATGTATAATCCTTGAAAGAAGGGATTATTTCTAATTTTCTGTTTGTATTCCTAGTATTTAGTATAGAGCTTTGCACAGAATAAGTATTTAATTTTTTCTACTTTTTCCATTCATTTTCATTCATCCATTCGTTCATCCATCCATTCATTCATTCCTAGCTGTGGAATCCTAAACAAATCATACAATTACTATACTTTGTGCCTCAGTTTTCGGAGGAGGTTGACCTTACTGGCCTTTTAGTTCTGTTCAAGCTCAAAAGGCTATTATCCTATGAACAGAAGGAAGTACATGTATGTAGGTGCCACTTTTCGTTGGAAATTTGGTACTATGTTAAAGTCGCAGCCTTTGAATGCTGGGATTTCAGACTTAATAGGAAAGTAATCACTTGCCTGACAATCTTTCAAAGTTACTATTTTAGATGTCCATGCAGTTGCAGTAGTTTTCTGTCTTAACCCTTTAATCTCAAGTGTCTTTAGAAGGGATGCCATGACTAAAAAAACATATTATGAGATCGTTGTTAATTTTGCCTGACCAAAACACTGGACTTTCCTCTGTAACAAGTGCAAACTGATTATTGTCAAGGTAATATGTCTTTGTAATCCTTTTTTATAGAAATATATTTTTAAGAAGAATGGATAGATATAGCTGTTCAGGGTATCTACCTAATCAATTAACAAGTTGACTGAATCATAAGATACACAGTATTACTTGGGTTGTTGAGAGTATGAGGCCCTACTAGAGCAAAAACCTGGAGGATAGCAGCATGTTAAAATGCATTTTTCTTCCCCATTGCCTTGAGACATAATACGTAATGCATCATGTAGGTATGATTCAACTAAGTCCAAATTCCATTGAATTTCCTGGAATTTAGCTCATTTTTATAGGATACAAAGAAACACAATGACTCATAGACTTAAGGACAACAATTGACCAATTTTTTTTAAATAAAAATCAACTTCTTGGTAAAGTAGTGGTCAGTGTAAGGATTTTTTTAAATGTAAGAGCAAATCTGTATGTAGAACATGAAAATAAAAACCAGTAGTTTGTCTTCTCCATGATTAAACTGTGTGGACATAACCAATTTGAGATACCTTGTAAACAAACAGTTAGATGTGAGACAAAATTAAGAAGACAAATTTATGAATGGATGGAAATCATTTAGTTCTCTTTCCTTCTTTTCTTCTTAGAAGTAAAAATCCAATAGTCTAATCCCATTTTTTTCCAAATAGTTGCCATATTGTTTTGAGAAAGTCACTTGAACATCTAGAGCCTTAGTTTTCACGTTTATAAAATGAATAGAAACATTTTCTTTCATGTCTCATGGGATTCTTTGAACATAAGATGAAATAATGGGTGAGGAAATGATTTGTAAATTGGAAAGAGCTCTGAAACACAAAGTTTCGTGTTTTCAGTGTTATCATTAAAATTTATTGAGCACTCATTCTGGATATCCTATCATTATTAATCATTCTCCAATATCTCATTAGCTACCAGCATCCAGAGCAATTCCCTACTTAGTTCGCTACTTCTTTATTTTGTAATTAATAAAATATTGCACTTGGAACCATTCCTTTCAAACTACCTCCCACTGAAGAGGTTCTCTAGAATTCTTTCCATCAATCAGAAAGCATTTATTAAGTGCTATTCATGTTCCAGAAACTATGATGGGCTCTGACAAATACAAAGACAAAAGCAAAATACTCCCAAACCTCAAGATTGCATTCTAATAAAAAAGATAATATGAGTATATATATATATATATATGTGTGTGTGTGTGTGTGTGTGTGTGTTTGTGTGTGTGTGTGTGTGTGTGTGTGTATACAAGACTTATCCATATCACAAACATGTTATCTTTCTAAAGAAAAGGAGTTGGGGGAGAGTGTCATTTGATCTTAGTCTTGATTGAATACAATGATTACAGGACATGGAAGTGTATTAGGAGAGCAAATCAGAAAATCAGAAATGAAAACAGTTAGTGTAAAGGCATAGAGATGAAAGATAGGGGAGAAAGAGGGAGAGAGAGAGAGAGGGAGAGAGAGAGAGAGAGAGAGAGAGAGAGAGAGAGAGAGAGAGAGAGAGTTTGAGGAACATTTAGTAGGCCAGTTTAGGTGTGTAAATCTGCAGAAGGTCATGTGGATAGAAGCTTATGTCTTCCATTGGAGAAAAGGAATCATATGAAGTTTGGAGAATGACCTCAATATATGCAGTACATTCCCCATGGAGAATTTATGGGGAGACATGAACATAAATTATACAGGATGAAAAGTAATAGATGGGCTATGATCTGCAACACGGAAGTGAGTATCAGCAAAGAAGACCTCACATAACCACTACAGAACTATATTATGAAATTCATTAGAAGAGTATTCAGCAAACAGAATTCTACTTAGGGACAAGAGTTCCAGTCTTGTCTAAACACCATGGAGGGAAATGGGAAGATCACAACATCCATGGTAGCAATGAAGTGAAAACAGTAAAGGAAGAATTATATTCTTGCTTCTTTCCCAGTCCAACTCCACTTCACACAATGAATAAGATGGTTTCACCTCTAGGATTTCTGTATTCCATATGAAAGGAAGAGAAGAGAAAAGTTTCCATAGCAAAACTACAAAGCAAAGCTTGTTGACAATATTAATTATTAAATTTATTTACCTGTATGTTAGAGTTGAATTTAAGTCAATGCAATGACTATGAATTCTATTATACCATGCCTAATGTTCATGCTATACCTGCTTCTTTAATTCATTAAATGGTCCTTTTTATAAAATCTCTTTGATCATTCAATAATTGGAAACAAAAGATAAAAGTGGAAATCATCTGTGGCCACAAAATTTTCAAAGAATCATTATGTCATGCATTTGCATAAAATATATTCATTTAGGAAAACTACAAATCCATTTTGAAAGGATACTCAATCAAAATGTGACTAAACATGTGCCATAGTAGATGGAAAGATCAAACCTAATGCAACACAACTTGAAATATTCCAACCATCTTATTAATAATGAAAAGATGCAAAGTTGTGATCATATAATATTTATTCCATCCTGGAATGCTAGAATTAATTTGTGACAAGTTTAGTCCTTAGAAGCAGTAAAGAACACTTTAAAGTAGGTTTCATTCCTTTTCCTGTTAAGCTAAGAAAATAAAGTCATTGCTAAAACTGAGGAACAGGGTAATATTCATATTAGTTTTCACTTGCAATTTTGTTGATGATTACTTTGTTGTTTTAAATATAAACTGTTCATTGACTACCACCATCATCACAATGATCAATGTCGTGATCCTTATCCTCAGTTTGATTTTTATTTATTGGATTGTACGTTGCCTTATATATTTTTTTAACTTTTAATTATATATGTGTGTATGTGTAGATATGTCTACCTATATGTCTGTAGATATATATCTATATCTATATCTATATCTAAATCTATATTTGTATATCTATATCTATATCTATCTATCTACCTATCTATCTATCTATATATATATATATATATATGGGTGGAGAGAGAGAGAGAGAGATCTTTTATTCTTTTATCTCCACTGTCCACTGTGATTATGAGTTTTAGTATATGATAATAATAATTCTTATTTAAATAGTACTTTAGGGTTTACAAAGTGCACTTTTGAGTTTATGATGACTGTTAGCCCCTCATCCCTCTTTGTTCTCTCAGTAAATCACTCCTGATCTGGCTTCAATTTCCTCCCTTCACAATATCAATACTGGTTCTCTTGTTCCATTGTACTTCCACCATTTCAAACCTCTTCATCTGCAAACCTGGCTCATGCTTACAACTGGGATCACTATAGATCTAGAACAGGAAGGAATCTTAAAAGTCATGCAATCCAAGCCCCAGTTCTCCCCATCTCCCAACTTTTTTATAGATAGGAGAAATGTGTCTTAGGGACATTGAGAAATTTGCCAAAGCTCACATATATAGTCAATAGCAAAGGTAGGGTTTAAATTAAGGTCCTCTGACTCTGGATTCAATGCTTTTCTCACTTTATCACACCACAATATTCTTATTGCTTTTCTGTTCTTAATTTCAAGTCAATTGAGACTCCTAGAGGAAGTCATCAGTTGATGCTGACTGGGCCCTCTACCTGATTTTTAATATTTTTCACAGGGATTGTTTCAAACCCTTTCTCTCTTCCTGGCCCTACCTCCACACTACCTATCCCATTTCATCAAGTTAATTTGCTTTCTAATAAAATTTTCTTCTTTGGAAGGTACTTCAGAAGATATACCTGGTTAAAAATTCCTTATACAACTTGCCTCCTGAGATGACCCATTCTATTTTTTAGACTGCTGTGTTATTGAGAAGATTTTCCTTCACTAAGTCCAAAATTGCCTCATTGTACCTTCCACCTTTAGCCTTACTTCTACCCTCAAAGGAGAAGGAGAAAAGTCGATTGCTTTTTCAGTTGAGAGTTCTCCAAATACTTAGCAACAGTCATGTTCCCTCTAAATAGTGGTGTACTGGTAAATGTTTAACAACTGGTTCTCAAAAAAAAAAGCATACTGTGCTTTGGAGTTTAATCTGCCTTGTTAACATTTTTTAATCACTTTCCAATAATCTAAATAATCAACCAAACAGCAATCCAAGCCCTTTTCTTTAGTGTGAGCTGAACGCTTATGCTGAAAATTTAACAATCAAGTCTCAGACCAAGTATGAGCTGATTCTTCTAAACATCATTATCTCTGGAATGAAAGTTCACACTCCTTTTAATGGATAATTTTATTGTGGGATCTTGAGAAACTACACCATCCTGGTTCCTCCATTTTACTTGGTCTATCAACCAATATGCATTTATTAAACACCTACGATTTACCAGCCACTATGCTACGTTCTAGGGATACAAAAAGAGGCAAAAGACAGTTTTTGCTATCAAATAGCTTACAATCTAATGTGGGAGACAATAAACAAATCCATATATGCAAAACAACCTATATACAGGGTAGATAGGAAATAACAAAAGGAAGGAAATGGAATTAAGTAAAGCTGAGGAAGTCTTCCTATACAAAATGGAATTTTAATTGGGAATTAAAAGAAGCCAGGAAGGTAAATAGTTGGAGTACAGGAAAGAGAGTGTCACAGGCATGGGGTATAGCCAGAGAACATATACAGGGCCAAGGTATAAAGAATCTTATTCCTGGAAAAGCCACAGGCCAGTGTCACTAAATAGAAAAATACCTGTCAGGGACTAAAGTATAAGAAGACTGAAAAAGGTTGGAAGTTCTAGGATATGAAAACCTTTGAATGCCCAATAGAGTATTTTGCCCCTGGAGGTAATAGGAAATAATTGGAGTTTGAGTAGGGGAATGACATGATCTGACCTACACTTTAGAAAAATCACCTTAGTGACTGAATAGAGGATGGATCTGAAGATCAAGAAACTTGCTGGCAAACCATTAGCAGACTATTGCAATAACTCAAGCACAAGGTGGCACTGGCAGAGGAGAGAAGGGGACATATAAGAAAGAGGTAGCAAAGGGTAAAGCCTTACCTACAGATTCTACATGATGAGTGAGAGATAGGAAGGAATCCAAAAGGGATCCTAGGTTTTGAGTCTGAGGGTCTAGACTGGAGGATTTGGGGGAGGAATAACAAATAACAAATGTGTGGGGCATATGGAATTTCATATGTCTACTGGATGTCCAATTTGAGATGTTTGAAGGGCAGTTGGAGAGGCAAGAATGGAACTCAGAAGAGAAATTGGGGACTGATAGGTAGATTTGAGAATCATCAGCATAGTGAGAGTGCATAAATCCATGGGAACTACTGTGATCACCAAGTGACGTAGTATGGAAAAAGAAGAGAAGAGGGTCTGGTGCAGAACCCTGAGATTAAGAAGAAGTGGGAGAAGAGGAAGTGGAGCCATCTATTATAAAAGGCCTTTTTGAGAATTTTACCTACAAAGGACAAAAGAGATATTAGATGATAGTAAGAAGATAGTAAGAAGGGATGGATAGATAGAAGGATCAAGTGAGTATTTTTTCAGGATAGGGGAGAGGACATGTTGGTGTGCAGTAAGAAAATAGTCAGAAAACTGGAGAATATTGAAAACAAGTAAAGAGAAAAGGATAACTGAGAGGCCAATCTGTTGGATAAAACAGCAGTGAATGAAATTTCTTGAGGGGTTAACCTTTGTAAGAAACAAACCTTCATCATGTAAGACAGGGATAAAGGAGAAAATGACAGAAAACATCCAAGAGACAGGAAATAATGAAGAAAGATGAAGAAAGAGATCATGGAGAATGCCCTCAATGTTTTCTATAAAATATGAGGCAAGGTTCTCAGCTAAGCGAGTTGCGGGGAGAAGAGACAGTGGAGGTTTGAGGAGGAATAAAAAGATTTGGAAGAGCCACAGTGGAGAATGGTATGCTAAGTTACCTTTTTTTTCCTTTTTTTTTTAGAGGGCAATTGAGGTTAAGTGACTTGCTCAAAGTCACATGGATAGGTTTTGTGTTAAGTATCTGAGGGCGGATTTGAAACCCAGGTCCTCCTGACTCCAGAGCCAGTGCTCTATTCACTGTGCCACCTAGCCACCCCAGATGCTAAGTCATTAAGGGAGATTTAGTAGCATTTTCTAACAGCAGTGACAGCCCAGTTGGAGTTATGTAACATGAATTTGTAGTGGATCTAGTCATAATGGTTGCATGATTTTCTCCACCTTTGTTCATCAACAGAGGTATAAAAGTGAAAATAAATAATCAGAATGATCCAAGACGTATATAATCAGTGATATGATAAAAAGTCTAGGGATTCAAGAAGGGAGGTCAGTGTAGAATTGAATTGGTTCACTGAGGTGTCAATACAAAGAGAAAAGAAAAGAGTGACTATTGAAAGAGAGTTAACTTGGGAGAAAAATTGAGAGTTCAAGTGATTGGAGGTCACAGCACAGAAGAAAAGTAGGGTTATATAAGGAAAGGCAGAGGGATCAATAACAGGCCCATAGATTATGGTCAGATAAAGGGATTTCAGAATTCTTGAACCTAAAGGTTGTATTTTTGTGGGTGATGGAAAGATTGAAGGTATAAATATCCTTGTGTGTGCTTGAGGTTGGATGGAGGAGTAGCTCATGGGAGGTGAGTACTTTGAGGAACTGAGTGGTTGGGTGATTGAGGGAGAAACAATATGTATTTGAAGCCCACTAAGTATGAGAGCAGGAACTGGGGAGGAGAGAAAAATTGTGAGTCATGTATCAAACTCTCTGAGAAAAGAAGGGGAATTACTTTGGGATCCTTCTTAAAACATGTCCCCAGAGTTGAACTCAATACAACTTATGTGGTCCACAGCACAGAGTACTATAGAACTATTAGTTGCTTAGTCCTGAACTCTAAGCTTCTCTTCATAATGTAGCATTAATTTTTTTTGGCTGTCATATCACACTACTCACTTAGGCTGATCTTGTAAACCTGTCAAATACCCAAATCATCTTTCAGAAAAACTGCTTTCAATAGAGGTCATTCTCATGTTGTTCTTTCATAGGAGATCTTTTGAACCCCTGTCTAAAATTTCATATTTGTTCTATTAAAACTTACACTATTACATATCTCCCAATCTTCCAACCTGTTCAGATATTTTGGAAGACTGCTTCATTTCTCCAAAGTCAGCAGTTTAATATAATAATTTAAAAAATGAAAAGGTTGAACTAGATGACCTCTAAAGTTCTCTTCTGACTCAAAACCTGTGTTCCTATGTTCCTAGTATGTTAGTTATTCCTCCCAGATTTGTTTTATGCAAAATTTTATAAGCATTTCATCTATTATTTTGACCAAGTCTTTAATAAAAGATTTGATATAGCATTTGGCAAAGCACAGATGAGTGGGCACACTACTTCAAATATTCTTCCAAAGTGATATCCAACCACCAATGACCATTCTTTGAGTTGAACTATTCATTCACTTCTATCACTATACTATCATGTAGCTCAGTTTTGTCAAAATCAAATTAAAAATGGGGGCCACTAAACCATATATAAATATCCCTGCAGGCTACAGATTGACTCAGAAAACTATATATTATGTTTTAATGTATTTTTACTTATTTTTCATGTATTTCCCCAGTTATATTTGCATCTGGCTCTGGGGTATTCTGCATCAGGGGCAGGGAGCCTGCCACCTAGAGGTCACATGTGGGTCTCTAGTGAATCGAATCTTCACATAACAAATCCCCTTAGTAAAAGAATTTGTTCTGAAAACCGTCAAAGGTAGCTAGGTGTCCTCTTACTACATTGTAATTTTGATTATCAGTTCCCTATTAGCTCTTTTTGTTCCATCATTTCGAGGACAAAGATCTTTCTCCTTGGCAGAGGAAAAAAAAGATAAAAGTCAAGCATTGAGTTATTTGACTTTTTCTCTTTTTCACTATTGTCATTTGATATAAGAAGTTATAGCAACTAATTGCTGAATTAATCAAAAGAAAATATTTATAGTTTAATGTTATCAAAATAACTTTATCATTTTCAAAGTGACTTTACATATGTGAGAAAAGCTACAAAATAGAGAATGTGACATACCCCAGAACTTCCATAGCGCTGATCTTAGTGGGCAACACTCAATATTAAGCCACCCATCTCTAATCTGTCATCTGATTCTTTGTTATATATGTAATTTATTAGTCTAGAACTCTAAAATTATCTAGGGAATAAACTTGCAATCTCTTTTCATTAACTAATTAGCTTAAGCCCCCATGAAAATTCATTAAATATTAATTATTCAATGAATCAGAAAAACTTCCTTTCCCATTAACAAAAAAATGAAATAAGCATAGATGCTAATAAAATATTTGATCTCTGACCGCTGTCACTGTCAGGTTCACACTGGACTCTCAAAATTTTAACATCATTCCTCACTTGTCTGAAAACAATCTCATGTCATTCAACTTGTTTCAGATATGGATTCAAGTTTCAATATTTCTCCTCAAGACTAGTCCTTCTCTTTCTTTTCTCTTCATCAATTATAGGAAATAGTTTTTTCAGCATTTCTCAAAGTCTTTATAGAATTCAGTTCATAATACAGTACTAACTTCTGTAGTTTCTGAGATTTATAAATTTGTCCGTTATCCTCACAATGTCCCTATGAGCATAGTAGTCAAATCATTTTATTTGTGTTTTACATAAGAGGGTATTGAAAAAGGAAGAGTCTCAATCACAGTTAGTAAGTGGCAAAGTCAGAAGCACTGACTATATTTATATTTAAATACATTTAATTTAATTTAATTTAATAAATAATAAAATCAAAGAAATAATTAAATAATTAAATGAAAATATATTTAATTTAATTTAAGACTATAGACCAATTTAGACTATAAATAGTGTTCTAGGCAAAAAAAGGACAGCTGTCTTTTATTAAAGTATTTCTGATGAAAGTTTATGCTTCCTTAGAACATTTTTAGCATTGTTCAGGAAACAATGAAATGTTTTACTACCATAAAAAAATCATAGAATCATAGATTTAGAGGTGGAGAGATGCCTTAGAAATCAACTAGTTTTACTCATTTTAAAGAAGGTACTACTGAGGGCTTAAGTGATTGTTCACTGAAAAAAAATAAATGTTATTAAAAAAAGAAAAATTTTATTAAAAAAATAATTGAATAAAGAAGTATAAAAAAGTACTATAGAAGTTGATGTCCTTTCTAGCTGGGAAGATCTAGGAAGGCATCAGGGAGGAAGTAGCACTTGAAGAAGACCTTGACAGATATATAACAATTAGGGTGTAGGGATTATGAAAGGGCACTTCAGGAAGAGAAAAGGTTATTTACAGAGGCTCAGATGTGCAAGTGCCAGACACATTTAAGGGACAACTTGCAATCTAACTTTAATGTGGTTAATTTAGGAAAGGGACAAAAGTTTAGGTAGCTGACAATAAGGTGGCAGGAGGGATTTGTGTCATTGTTGCTGTAAAAACTGGTTCAATTAAATATTGTTTAATTCCAATGTTTAAGTGTTTCTATTTTGTCCCCAGCACTGCATTAGACAAACCATGAAAGACCACATCAACTCTCAGAGTCTCTGTGACTACTGACAAAATGGACTGTCACCTGTGGATAACTTAGTTGTAATTCCTTTCCACCAGGATCACCCGGAAACACACTAAATCCAGTTATTTCACCAGATGATTCCTTTATACTGTTTCCATCAGGGTAGATTTTTAGTGCACTGATTCCATTATTTGAGAATTATATAAATGTATTATTTATTATTACTGTTTTATTAATCTACCTGGAAAATCAAACTTTTCTGATCCTCTAGTTGTAATGATACAGGTTAACAGGAAAGTTTGCATTTAGAGTGTAAGCACATACATTCATTCTAATGAGGTGATTTGTGTGTACCTGTCATTGATTGTTAACATTTACAAATATGATTCGCTCAGTCACCTAATACAAATAATAGATGGATGTATTCTAATGAATGTAAACCCACACATAAGTGCCAGCAGGAAGTTCCAATCGCACTTAATCAAGATCGTTCATTAATCTTACTTAGTTTGGCTCTATATAGTGCGCTGGATGTGACCCTTTTGCAAAATAAATACAGATGCTTACATTTGACCTATGGACTTGAGCTTTGTAAAAACATACAGTGTTTAGGATATAATTGTGTAATTTTTCAGCTACACCCATCTAACCATCTGTCTGAACCCCATGCTGAGCTCATTTTTCTCCATATACTAAAGGCTCATTTTATCCTTGGTTTTTTTTTTTTAATTAATGGCCTTATTGAATTATTTATTTAAATCTGTCCCACCCTCAGTTGTGTGAAGTAATTATTTCAGTTGCAAATATCTTTAAAAGAGTGATGACGCACACAATTGTAAAGACACACGAGCCCTATCAGTGATCAGAGAACGCCATTCCTGCTGAAGTTATCAAGATCTTTTCTGGTGAAAGTGGCAAAAATTAAAATGGTAAAGTTTTTGACATCCAGAAAGGACAATTGTTGATTCCATAAAGGACTCTTATATGCCATATCCAGCATTTCATTCTGCAGACTGAATGGTTTGTCAGCATTTCGTTCTAATGATAACCAAAGGGATATTTCATATTGGATTGGCTGACTTATCCCTTGGGGTTTGGATGAGTGAAGAAATGTGTTCGCTTGGGTTTTACATGCCTCTGACCTCTGAGGAAAATTCAGTCCGTGAAAATTTCAAGAAAACTTCATAGTCGCTGCCAAAACTATACTCTCAGTTATGATAGTAGCTGAGAAACAACTTTTCCTCATTTGTCATTTATTTGACAAATATTTATGAAATGGTCAAAATAAAGCAGCAAAACTGCTCTAATCCTGGAGCCCACCTTTAGCATTGGAGATTTAGAATTATGAGACATATCGGAGCATATCTAGTCCCGACCTTATTTGACAAATGTGGAAACTGAGGCCCAGAGATAGTTGGTGAATTAGGATCAGAGAATTGGAGATTTAAATCTAAAACGAACCTCAGAAGTTATCTAATCTAGCTTCATCAATTTCAATATGAGGAAACTGAGGCTCAGGGAGGCTTAATGATTTGTTTAGGGCCCATACATACTAAAAGGCTTCAAACTCATATCTTCTGACTCCAAATCTGGCATTTTTAGTGCTGTAACATATAACATCTTCTAGCTCCTAAAGAGCATAGATGGGATGCATTTTATGTGGTACTTCTCCTTGAATGAAGGAAAGCCATTCTGAGAATTTGGATGGCTGTATGTTGTGGACTAAAGTAATTTAAGATTATGCAAAATGTTAATCATATTTGAACTCTTCTGTTTAAATGAATAAACAATAGTAACCAAGCAAAAGTACGATTTGGTTTTTTTTCCTACCAATTTATATGCAGTGTATGCTTGAAAAGAAGTAGGAATTTACAAAACTCATCACAAATTTAATAATTACCAGATTCTCCTTCCTAAAAGGCAAAAATGAACACTTTTTCTTTTAGTAGTGGGAGAGACTAGAATTTTGTTTTTGCTTTATTTGTCCAGATAATTGTCTTCTTCCATGTGACCATTTGATTTTGTCTGTATAGATATAATTATCATCTTAGCTTATATATTTTCAAGGGCATTTTATTCATGAGTATAATATGGTAGTCCATCTATATAGAATTATTAAGAAATGTTAGCTAGGAATTTTTAAAATGTTTCTCAAGGTATTAGATGTTTCACCCTGACCAAATATAGCATAGAGTAAGGGAGCAACTCTCTTTAAATTTGCAGGCTCACTAGTCCAGTCTCACTGAAACCTTACCTTCCAAAATAAAAAAATGTGACTAATTCTGAACATGTAATTGGACTGTCACGTTAAAATCTAGTGAAATATCTCCATTGATATAGTTGTTAGCACTGTGTACTAAACACTTTTTGGCAGGGAGGGGGTTTCAAAATACTGTCTGGTTCTGTATATCATAACTTGCATTACTGCTTAAACTATTTTTCTGTCATCATTTCCTCATGCTTCACACAAACTGAGCTGGGAACATCTGCACACAACCTTAAATACCTCTCAAGCTCCCATGGGACAGAATATAACTCATATATTAAGATACCTTTTTAATATCCAAATTCCCATCAGTTTGGTGGCAACTATAAATATCCTTTAATTTACAACCCCAAAAGTAGTTTCTTCAGTTATGCTTCATATAATTATATATTTTAAATGCAAATATTTGTTTATAAATATTATTCAAAGAACTAATAAGCTCTTTTTACATACAAAAATATCTCACTTTCCCTAATTACAATAATTTTATAGCTGGATAAATAGCATGTCAGACTGTTTGCTCCTCCTCTATCCATTGTGAGGCACTCATATGAGAAAGCTAAAGGATCTGTGGCAGATTTTCTCTCTGTGTAGTTGGACTTTGATTAGAAGATGGAAAAATATATTCTTTGCTAAGCCACTATTGAATGCTAAAACATTTTAAAATATGATTTTGTGATACAATTTTACAGCATTGAAAGATATGTATTAGAGCATGACAAAGCTTTTACTTTGGGAGTCTTATTATATGTTCTGTCACTTTTTAACCAATCTAGTCAATAAAAAATTGATTCTGGCATTGATCTCAGTAATCCCTGAAATTCCATGAGCCAATTAGAATGATACTACTTAAATAATTAAAGGAAAGATAATGGAGGTAGATACTGGATCTGTGATCTTATTGGTATAAGGGACTACCAGATTTGGAAATTCTACCAATACATGATGGCACTTCCTCTGGAAATTATAATCTAGGGGATTTACCAAGAACACTGAAAGGCTAAGTCACTTGCTAATTTCATGCATTGATATTGGTGGCAGAACTTGAACCTAGGTCTTCCTGGCTTAGTAATCAATTTTTTATTCATTACTCCATAATTGCCTCTCAATTAGATGATAATCATGTTCAGTTTCAGGGACTATCGAAGACAGCTCTCTATCATTCAGTTGGTAGCACACTCAGTGGAGTAGTGACTTCTGCAAGTTTTGATGATGGAGGGAAAAAGTATCTGATCCTATACTTAATGAAAATAATGGATAGTTGTCAAATATCAACAGAAATCACTTTTTACATACTTACTATGTGCAAGTTCTGTGCTAGACTGAGAGGGATACAAAGATAGAAATAAAACAGTCCTTGATCTTAAGGAGTCTATAATACAATAGAAGAAATTGCTTTATATGAATTACTAATGAAAAAATTTAGTTCACAATGGCAAGTGTCTAATAACTATGAGGATATGAAAGAGGGATAATTTACTTCTGCCTGAATGAAGTCATGAACAGATTCCTGAAGAAAGTACCATGTTATTTGGACCTTGAAGAATCTATAAGCTTTCAACATGCTAAACAATGATGAGGACAGTAAGAAGTCATTCTTAATATAGGATTCAAGTTCCAATTTCAGTTACTCTCATTTTAGGTAAGTGTTTTACCTCCTTGGCCTCAGTTTCCTCATCTAAAAATGAGAGAATTTTTGTTAGATAACTTCTGAAGGTCCTCCAAATTCTAAGTTTTGAAAACCATGAGATATTAGCAGGCCAAACTAGCATGGCATGAGCTCTGGATTAACTATTTTTTTCTCCTCTGATGGATTTCCACAGATGTGCCCACACTCTTTCACTTGCTCCTTTTAATGACAAAGATCACACATCTGCAGGGTAAGTAGTTGAGGTTAGGGTCATAGGCTGCAGCCCTGGAACAGAGTCAAAATAAATACCTCCTAGGGAGTTAAAATCCATGACCTTTGCTTCATTAACATTAACCAACTGAGCTAACTAGCTACAGGCGACTTTATAATATTATTCTATTCCCAAGCATAAATATGAAAGAAGGCACAGTAGTATAAGGAGATATGAAGCAGTTAGCATTGTGTTACTTAAAATATGGATAATAATGGCAATATAATGATATTAGCAAAAATAATATATAATATAGCTAACAAAAAAACCTTCCCTACTAATCACAAATTGTTTATCAGCAGATCAATATGAATCAGGATGGAAAACAATAAGATATAAATACAATGATAGTACAATAATGCATGTTTCAGTTATATTGTGATTATATTTAAATACCACAAACACGCCATTGATTAAGTCCAAAACTAAGCCAATCAAATTAATGGAGAAAATAATCAAATAAGCTGTCCAATGAACTTTGGGACTGATTGTTTGACATGAGAGACAGGACCACTCAGCATATCATGCCCTCATTAAAGAAGGTGCTGTGCTCTATGAGCAAAGCAGCATTGATGTAGCTCAAAACACAAGATGGGCAAATTTAGAGAATCTACCCAAAATTTTCACATTAACTATTTGTGCCATCATATGGTAGAGCATTTCAAGATCATATTGATTGGACAAGCCACAGTTGAATGCCCTGTAACTTCACTCTAGCATAGTGATATTATTTCGGTTCTCTTCAACAACAAAGGAAACAATCATTGAAAGTAATGAGACAGTGCCAGGATGTGGTGAGGCAAAAGTCAATCAAAATGGTTGATCTATAGCCATTTGCCAAATTCATAGTATGCACCAAAGCCATTACAAGGCTATAATCAGAAGAACCAATATTTCCAATAGTTTAGGAGGTAACTGTGGTGGATTTTTTACAGCAATAAAATAGGATCTACTGAAATATCATAAAATAATATTGACGATACAATCACAATCACAACTCATTTTCCTATTAAAGATATGGCCCCCATGTTATACTCTCACCATATCTCCAAATTATAGCAAAATCATAGTGAAAACATATTAAAATTTATACTTGCATAAGGCAGTCTACCATCACCCAATCCATAATGCAATTTGACATGTTGTGCTGAATTCCTCCTTCCCTTATATTATTTTTTTTTCCTATTTGGTAACTTCTTAGGGAATTATGTATGAAAGTTGTGATCTTAAAATATATAAGGACATGTAAGAGTACACAAGGAAAGAATTAATGATCTTTCATGTAAAGAACAAGAGCAATTATTTGTAGTGGCATAATTCTGTAAAGGGTGGCATTCTATAAAATTTAAAATGAGTATGGTCTAATGAAGATAGAAATGGGGAGAAAAAAGAAAGGAAGGCTAGTTGAAGTAAATGGGAAAGAAGGAGAAGTTACCAACCTCATAGTCAGACATTTATCCAGTAGCATAGCAGTAATTATTTTGTCGTTGTGAGGCAGTGAGTCTTTTTTTTTTTTTGACAAGAATCAAAGATCAACTATAATAAGATAAGAATACTTCAGTGCCCCATTCTACCTCTCCCAAGTTCATCTTCCTAATACTTCTACGTAGTCAGGTACAAATAATGCTTCCTAAGTAAAAGGAAGTATGTGTTGCAATATTAGCCAACTAAATAATATACTAAAGCTATGCATAAATGCAGTGAAAAAGAGTGCTTGGATTTGGAATCAGAACACCTTGAGTTCGAGAGTCACTTCTGTAGTTACATTGACATTAAACAAGCCAGTTTACCTCTCTGACCACAGTTTCGTCATATGAAAACTGAGGTATTGGATTTGATAACCTGTTTGATTACTTCTAGCTCTAAATCTTCAACATAGAAATTTATCCTGATATTATGCATTAATTGCAATGATACTTGTGCTTCATTTTCAGATCTTCTTACTTGTATAGTACCTATGAGTACTGACCTTAATATCTTACTTAATGCTTTGGTACATGGCATAGACATTTAAAAATATATACTTTCTAATATGTTATCTTTCTTTTTCTATGATTCTGCCTGGCCAGACAATGGAGGCATATAGTAGGAGTCAGAAGTAAGGGTCCTTACAGTAATAATTCTTCTTTATAGAGTATGGGGGAGAAAGATACATCAACACAGATTCCATGTCATTTGCATATTGTAGAAAAAGATAAAGGATTTCAGCAAAAAATATGATCTTTTGTAAGTGTAAAGATGTGTCATAAAAAGGAAGAGAATGTCAGAGGATGGGTGACAGATCAAGGAGGGGTCTAAAAAGATGAGTATAATTTAGTCAGCCAGAATCAGCATAAGCAAAATGAAAAAAGAAAACTACCAAAACATGGCTTATCTATTTACTCCACAGTTGATAAAGCCTGACAACTTAATTAAGTCACTTTTATTAAGGTTGCAATACCATGTGATGTCTCAGTGATAATTCACTTAACTGATTTTAGCAATATTAAAAGGCACACTGCTAAATAATGTCTATTAAAAGTTTATACTTTAAAAATAATTTAGGCCAAATGACCCAAAGTAAGTAACATGTATTCAAAGACATAACTCTCTATTTAAAAACTATTTTAAAAGCATTAGACAAGAATAGATTGATACCAGGAAGTCAGGAATTATATAGCATGCTTTAACAAAAACTAGAATCAATAGGAGTACTTTATGGTATTCTGCAAAGGCAACTAAGCTAGTGTACCAACATTACTATTCACGTTATATAAAATTATATTCTTACATGGCACCTACAGAGTAACATAGTCAGTTTTCCAACTTTTTAGGGGTTGGAGGTCAAATGGTTGGTGTTTTTAAATCCAATCAACCAACACAATTCTTGTAACAGCCAAAAAACTTTCTGCAAGGAAGTATCAGGGTATGTTCATTATTAATCGTATTCCTTTCTCGTCAATCGTTTATGGGTGAGCTTCTAGGGGATTATGAGACTGTAAAAATCCCATCCCAATAAATGTGTCTATAGTAATAAAGTGTATCTAAGTTATAGCATACATGAGACTCTCATTGATTTATGTTTGTAGTAACTTGGTGGCTGTTCAGAAGAACAAGAATTTGGGATAGCTTAGCATATGGTATATTTGTTTGCTGTCACTTAAGCTTTGGTTAATATAAATACACTTAATTGGGACAAATGATTGCAAAAATATTAGGAGCCAAAGGACAAGATAACTGCAGAAAGTTACTATCACTGACACTAATCAATTCAATGCACATCTTAACACTATATATAACGTGACCATCGGGTCTAAATTTCCAAATTCCTTATTATGAATGTCACCCCCTCATCCCTCTTTTTTTCCTTCTGCCAACAAGTGTGTGGTTCTTGGAGCAATATTACTTGAGGAGATAAATCAGACTCCTTATCTGTATGGATCTGGTAGTAATTAGAGGTTAAAGTTGAATAATGATAAGACAAAAGTACAGTATAGGTTATACGGCATACCTGCCTTTGGTGTATTTTTCTACCTATCTGATAAATACAGATTTCTGTCTTCCCCACTCCTCCACACCTGTGCAGCTTTTATCCATATTAAATCCATTTATTTACTATTGAATCTGGTAAATTTATTTTCCTAAAGTTCAATTATGAGAACTACAGCATTATGTTTCTAGTGCAACCCTGTATTAACATGGTGCTAAACATCTGGATGAAAACTAAAAAATTAAGTCCATCATCTAGACACTTAATATCCAGATGTCTGGCATCGTCTCTTTATACATAATGTCTCCAGATGACAGATTACATTTTTCAGTTTTCATCTGAATGTTTGCTATTGTGTTGACACAAGCTGTTTCATTTGTTCTTTAATTGTATAGATTTTATGTTATTTTATATGTGTACCTGTTATTGCTCTTTGTGGGAAGGGATTCATTTTCATTTCTGTCTATCTATTTTGCAGTGGTTCTCAACCTTCCTCATGCCGCGACCCTTTAAAACTCATATGTGGGTGTTATCTGCATGTGGGTAGACCTGCCTGGAAACAGATAGAGGAGCAGTGTCTCAGTTCCCAAGACCATTGGAAATATGCATTTTCCAATGGTTTTAGGCGACCCCTGTGACTCCTGTAAAAGGGTCATTTAACCCCCAAAGGGGTCGCGACCCACAGGTTGAGAACCACTGATTTAGAGCATCAAGCAGAGGTCCTGACACATTGTAGATACCTATTAAATGCTTTTCTATAAAATGATTGGCACATAGATGCCAATACAAAAAAAAATACACTATAAGTAACAGAAGCATTTTCAACAGGATTTGTTATTTGAGAGCAGATCATATGCAAAGGGAATCTTGTACTCCCCATCAGAACACAGGAAAAAGTGTAGTCTTATAAATATTTTTAAAGAAAAAAGATACGCAAAAATACTATAACAAATTTACACTAGCAAGGACAGTGGCACAGCAATGGTTGGACATGCCACAGTTCTGGACGTACAAACACAAGAAGTAATCCATAGATCAAAATCAATCAATATTCCTTGAAAGACAATGACAAAAATGACCCAATTCAATAACACCTGGATCATAAACATCGGGTGAGACATAAATAAGGAGATGAATGCTTGCACAATTCCATACTACTAAGTGAAAGGAAAATATATATATATATATATATATATATATGAACTTATATGGATGTGTTTATATATAATATATGTGTATACACACATATGTATATGTATATACAAATGTATATATACATGTATATGTATATATAAAAATATATGTATATATGTGATTCGCATAATTTGAATCCCTTCATGTAGATCTTTCAATACTTCTTTGTATTTATCACATACATCACTTTTTGTATCACAGTAATGTTACTTTACATTTACATATCATAAGTAATTTAGTAATTCCCCAACTGATAGCCATTTATTTTGCTTCTTTTTCTTTTAATCTCATCTATGTGCAAGAAATATTCCTCTAGTTTTTTCAATCATTTTTTTTATTTCTTTAAGGAGCACTGTGTAATTAAATCTCTGTATCTTTGTGCTCTGGTACATTGATCCTCATATACTCTGTGCATATTGTAGATACTTGAAATGGGATTTCTCTATGATTACCTCTTGGAATTATTTGGAGATGTTGTTTCATTTCACCATGATAGCCTTTTGCTTTTCTTCTAACAGATTGTCCTTCATTTCTGTGTATTCGTATTCCCAAGCTGTTATTCTCTTTTTTCTTTTGTGAGAGATACCACCATGGATTTGTTTGTCTATTTTGCCCATTATTTCTGCTGTGCAGCTTTAAATTCTGCTTTTATAATTCTTATTTCTCTATTAAACTATTGAAAATAATGCTGTGATTCCCTGCTTTTTTTTTTTAGGGGGGAAGGCAAGGCAATTGGGGCTAAGTGAATTGCCCAAAGTCACAGAGCTAGTAAGTGTCAAGTGTCTGAGACAGGATTTGAATTCAGGTCCTCCTGACTCTAGGGCCAGTGCTCTATTCACTACTCCATCTAGCTGCCCCAGTTCCATGGTCTCTTAAGAATCCACAGGGACCTCTACCTCACTGAGTGTTGATTCATTTTTCTTTGTTTTTCAGTGATTACTCAAAGAGATCTGGACTTTTTGCTTTATTTAGATGGCATACTTGCTTCTGTAATTAATATCTTCTCTGTTGGTATATATTATGCTCGAAGTCATTAAGTGAGTTTCCTTTCTCCTGAGATATCTGGTGATTTCAATCTTTTTTTCCCCTTATGTTTCCCTACCACTCATAAATAGATTACTTCCCCTTTAATAGTGGTTACTTTCCCCTTTAATAGTGAGAACTGGATATCAAAGCCATCACCTTTATATTCCGCAGTTCTTTTTTGATCAGTCTAATTCTCTGGCCAAAGTCACTTCAGGGGGAATACAACTCTTGCTCTAGTACCCTGTGTTCCTCAGTTCTCTGACGGAGCTCTTCCACAACTATTGCTGTGCTGTCATCCCACACAGAATAAACTCCTCCCTTTTGTTTTTTCTGCACCATTGAAGGAATATTAAGGCTTAGAGATTAACATCCTCTGTTGTTAGTCCAACTGTTACCACTTTAGGATTTTTGGTATCCTTGACCATGGAGATAGTTGAAATTGCTTTATCTTTTGGGTGTTAATTTTTAATTTGGAGATCTATGAGAGATCATGAATGCTTGATAAAATGTTTCCCATCTTGTTGGTCACATGAACTGAAATTCCTTAAAGAGGTATATAATCATTCGACAATGTCTGCTTTCAAAATGTACATAGTAAATTTCAAGTGAGTGAAGAATGCCTATGGCCCACATTACTATATGCATTTAGATAAAGCTATGGAACTGACACACACACATGAGTTGAATAAGAGGATGATAGTGTGTTCAATTGCTTTTGGGAAACTGTACAGTTTAATGACCCCAAGCATTCATAGAAACAAATTTTGGTAAGCCATCATTATTCCAGTGATGCTGTGTGGCTGTGATAGAAGGGGAACCCTAATTTCTAAAAAAAAAATAAAAATGAATATCATAAACAGAGAGAAGTATGTTGGGTGTAAAGATGCTATACCATAGTAATGAAAACTTTAAAGAAAAAATAATCATAAAATACTTTTGAGGCAATATATAATAGGGTCAGAAGATGGTTTCGGGTCAAGATCAAGGAATGATAGGTAGATAATTAGAATATTCCATTGCTAGATCAGGAGAATGAAAAGAAGGTCTCCCTTACATTGAGCAGACTCTCTAGGTAGCAAACTTACAGGGGACATGGTCAATCACACAAGCTGGGTCAGGCACAAATGCATTGTGACTTGTATTATTGGAATAAATTCCCAAACTGATTAGATTACAGATTCATTTGAGTATAAATATTTTGTGACTAAGTACAGAAAACAAAATTCACTTCTGGTTTTAAATAACAAAATTAAAAACAAAATTATGAAAGTCTCAGTGAAGTAGTGTACTGTGAGATGAATAACACAAAACATTTTCAATGAAATCTTAAGTGGCCTCTTTGCTTCATTACCAGAAAGCAGAGCATAGCACGTCACAATTTGAACACCACCCCAACAGGTGAGAAATGAGAAATTTTAAGGCCTATTGAGCACAAAATATTTTCACAGCGGGTCAGCACAAATTTATTCAGCACAGGTGTTTCTATAATTGTGGTACTTTGGGAAAAATTCTCAGTGTTCCATGTTTGGTTGTCATTGAGCACATTTCCACCTGTTTATTCTGCTGATCTACTATTAGCATACAATTGTATGGGCTTATGGGACGAAAGCACTATAACACTGGCTAACTAGAAACAGTAAGTTTTATCTGGCAGCTTTTTTTTTTTTATTTTAATTATATATTTTTTTGCACTTAATCAGTGTCACCTTTCAATAAATCTCTACCAACATCAACAACACCAATAGAGTTTTTTCCTAATAACTACTAGATAGTCAAACAAAGCAAGTTAGCATTTTGGTAATGTCTGGAAATGTATGCCTTATTGTGCATCCATGCACATGTGCACATCATTGCATCTACCTGCTAAGAGAGGTGAATGCTGAATCATCACTTATTTGAAGTCATTGGCCACTGGCTTGGTTAGAATCATAATGTCCTTCAGCGTTGTTTTCCTTTCCTTTGTGGTCATCCTGAACATGATTCTCCTGGTTCTTCTTCCTTCATTCCACATCAACTTGTACAAGTTCTCCCAAGCTTTCCTGAATTCTCTATGTTAATTTCTCACAGTATAACAATAAACCATAAAATTCACACAAGTGATCTGTCTTCTTATAATGTATATGGATTACTTTCTGTTTCTGGTGTGTTAAGTGAGAGAACAACTTCCCCTTCCCCCAAAACTGTATGAATCATTTTAATTTTATATGTCATATTTTTTTTAATGCAAATATCTAGTAATTAAATTTTGTTTTGTACTAAGGAAAGAAGTGGCACATTCTTTTGTCCCATGTTTAAAACTTCCATGAAGCAAAACTAGAATAATTATATACATAATAATTAAAATAGTCTAAAAAGAAAAAATGACAGCAACAAAACTACTGAATCTCAATGCTGAAATATTTTAATTACCAAGCTTATCTCGAAAGAAAAGATAAGTAGGAATCTCCTCCTCTTCCCAAAGATGTGGAAGACTATGACTGTAGAACAACCCACACTATGTATGACATTTTTAATATGGTGGCTTGTTTTGCTGATCTATATTTCTCCTCCTATTCTTTGTCATATGGATGGCTGATGGTGGGAGTGGGAAAGGGGATGCACTGTGAAATGTAGGTAATGTAAAACTACAGATATTACTGAAAATTATCTGGAATAAAATTTCCATAAAATATTTTGAGGGAAAATTATTCCAAAAAGCAGTAACTTATTGAAATCTTCAATACTGTTCATTTATAAGTCGAAAAGAAAAATCTTGCCACTTTTAACCCATTCATCAACTTTTCTTCCCCTCCCTCCCTCCTTCCACATACACACACACACACACACACACACACACACACATACACACACACACACACACACACACACATGCACACACACCAGTAGAGGAGATGACTCATCTTTCTATTAATTTTAACATCCAATTCGTTTTAATTGTGAATTTGAAAAATTCTCACTGTAGATTCCTCTCTGATGTTTTCTGCAGCTTCATGTTTTCAAAAATGATTGTACCTGTTCTTTGATGATGGATGAGATTGTTTACTTGGATTCTTTGGATTCTTCAATGGATATCAGCTTATCACATTTGTTTTTCTAAGAACTTGAACATTACAGAAAGAAAAGTCCTTTAAAAATGCAATACTATATTAGTTTTAAGTTGTCATTTTTCTGGAAAGATGTTAATATATTAAAAAAAGAAAACATGGCATTATGTAGAGCTTCAATACAACTACTGGTTCAGAAAGCAAACATGTTTTTTATCTCTGTCTATACAACATAATAATCACTGGATTTTTAAACGACAGGGAAAATGATTAATAAATTAACCAACTGTTTTGGTTTCTATAGTATCAAACAGTTTATTTTTTTCCTTATTATTTACTATAAATACACAAGCTATGGTTTCATGTCTTTATTCAGAATAATACTGAAAACCACCCAAAAGTACCACCCTTAGAGCTGACTGGCTCAAAAGCCTCAGTCTCAATAACGCTGATGTGAAGTCACTTGGAGATTTACCCAAAATGAGACAAGGACATCACTACCAAAACTCATTTTTATAATTAACTTTGCTCTTGGGGTGGACCTGTAGCATTCTAATCAGTATTAGCTATTTAACTTCTTGAGCTCATTTTGCAGCTGCTTTGATTAGGTCCTGGTCTCTCCCTGGACTGGTGTAGCACCAGCAATGGGCACCATTCTCCACTTTTTGACAAATTTCAGAATTAAGCAGATAAAAGAAGAAGGGTCCAAAAAACTATAAAGAATTATTTCTTGGACAACACAAATGGCAGCCTTATACCAAGAGGAACACTCGAGATGATCCAGCCATTTGTAGCTTGTTCTGCAGTTGATGGAGTACATGCGTTAACTTCTATCAAGGCCCTATCCAAAAGGAAGCTTTGGAATGACCAACTAACATCCAAGTCTTCTAACACTGATGTTGCAGTGTTAGACCCAGAGCATAGTGATAATGAAAACCTTGAAAGAGTCTCTCAAGAAGCTTTTGATCTCATGATTAAAGAAAACCCTTCTTCTCAGTACTGGGAAAATGGAGGGAGGCTTTTTGATGAAGTACTTCAAGAAAATGGAAAACTCCATAAAGAAATTGAACAGAAAGACAATGAAATTGCCCACCTAAAAGAAGAAAATAAGGAACTGGCAGAACTAGTAGGACATGTATAATATATGCCAGATATGATAGAAAGGCTAATTAGCCAGTTTCTAGAAAACTTTGAACCATGAAACAACCCAGCATTAGAGAATTCTGATTCTGAAGGTGAAGAAGTAGGCAGAGATGTTCAAGAAAACCCCCAAATTGACACATGTGATGAAAGAAATACTTCTTTACTTACAAATGAATAAGCTCATATAAATTTAATGTTTGTTCAGATATAACACTGTCCAAGTTTACCTACATTTTAGTTACATCTTTGGGTTACATTTCTAAATTAATGAAAACTTTGAACATTTGGCTCTTTAAAAAAAAACTACTTGATGCTTAGTGGGAGAGAATTGTGTTCTGCAAACTATTATAGCTTGCTTTTGGACTCTTGTATTAAATACAAATACTGCATTTTTTTAATCTTGTGAAATTTTATGTAAATAGAACAATTTCAGTTGAGTGTGGCATGACTTATGTATACTTAATAAAATAAACTTCACTCTCCTATTTAAAAAAAGGAATTAACTGTGCTTGATCATAACTTGACACCTAGTACCTATCAGATGTCTGAAAGAGTGAGACCCTCACTATTCTGGCTTCCTTGGGGACTTTGGCTTAGACTCTGGATAGAGGCTATATTAGCTTCCCCATGACCTTCAGCTTACTTCCACCACCTATTCTGGGCCCTGTGGGGAGCTGAAAGTCAGGTGGGGCCCTCCAATTGTATCTTGCTAACAAAGATGGGAAAGTGGAAGAAGAAGAACACACAACTGCTGATAGTCTTGTCCATTGAGGTGAGAGGAAGGATGGGAATGAGCATTTATATAGCTCATTCTGCCAAGTGTTTTACAAATATTTTCTTAATTGATCCTCATAACCCTGCAAGGCAAGTGAACAGTTCAGGAAACAGGATCTAACAAAGGTTAAGTGATTTACCCAAGCTCACAAAGCTAGTATCTGATGTTGGATTGCAATTCTGGTCTTCCTAACTCCAGACCTAGGTCTCTATCCACTACCTAACTGCTTATACAGACACAAAACCACATAGCAACCCCTCTTACTAGCCACTCTTATCTCCCACCATTCTGAAATAGATCTGGGCACATACACAGTCCTTGGTACCTCCAGGGTGTGCATTGAGTTCCATCACCTTTCTTGGCTTTGGGGGGAAGCTCTCCAGTTACATTGGGTCCACCCCCGCTGAGATTCCTATGGAGACTGTGGGGGAAAGGCAGAAGCAGCTCTTGCACAAGGCCTCTACTCCTGAAAGTAACACCAATCATGAGATCTAGATTCTACAACTTGGATCCTTTCCTATGATGCAAACGAACCCAGCAGCAGTCAAGCATACTGTCTTTCACCCTATAAAGACTGATTTTAACCCTCTCAGCCTCAGCCCATCTGGAAGCCACACACACACATACACACAGACACATAGCTGAACATTGGAAAAATATTTACATGCACAGACTGGACAATAAATAAATATGTGAGTGCCTTTTCTCTAGCCATTAGTCTAAATTTTCATTGATAAATCATCATATCCTATATGAGTCCATGAATTTTACGCTTTTTAAAAAATCTAATTGTTTATGTAGACAATTCTCTCCCCTCCCCCCAAATAATACCACCAGGCACACATGCCATAGGGGTGGCCACTTTGTTCTCAAGTTCAGTCATATTAGTACTGAGTCCAGACCAAATGGCATCTTTACTGTGTTGGTAGTATGAACATTACCCCTCACTCAGTATAGAGAGAGTGGGATACTTGAAGTAGGTCTTCTGAATCACAGAGTCAACGGGGAAGTTTTTATCCAGATAGAATACACTGGATCAGAATAGTGGAGAAAGAGAGTGATGGACAACTCCTACAAAATTCTACAAAGAAGTACCAGTAAGAGGTAAGAAGGTGAATACGCTATGATTGGTAGTGGTGAAGCAGATTGTGGGAAACAGAGTGATAATGTAGTCAAAGGTTGTGTGGAAGAAGGACTGGTGTGTCGCTGGGTGTGAGTAGATCAAGGTAAGGATGAGAGACTTGGAGATGGTGCAGCAGGGTTTTTGTTAGATTCAATTTATCCGATCATCATCATGGCATATATGAAGAGTTCAAGGGTGTTTCTCTCAGTTGAAAGTCAACGTTTGTCTGCTCCAATATGCCCACGCAACATGTATTGTTGCAAGGGCAAGTGCTAATGATAACTGTGGAATCAGATTCAGGCTGCTCTGGCACCAGGTCTGAAATACACCAGGACGTCTGCTCAGAAACCACAATACATCACTAGTGATCTCCAATTTGGTCCAATAAAGATTCAGAAGTCCAAAGTTGTTTATCTCTGGTTACATTAAAAACAGAATAATTTGTTTACTGCGAAAACAAGTGATGCTACAAGGGAAACCTAAACTTCACATTGTTGTAAGTTTTGTTTAATGACGTTTTTTTTTTTGCCCCAAACTTCTGGTAGATGGAGAACTATGGTTTATTTAGGGTGCAGAGGAAGAGAGAGTGGTACAATAACATTGAGAAGGATTCTATCAGGAAGGTGTTACTATGAGCTCTTCCCTCCCCTTCTCGGGGCCCTGAAACACAGTCTCCTAGAGAAGGACTAATTTCCACTATACCCACACTGTGATTCTTGCACTGCCTGAAGTTGAGAGTCTGCAGGAGACGGTGACCCAAGAAACTGGGAACCCAGGTTGATAGACAATAGGAAATTGGGTTCTTACGACATACAGCCCATGTAACAGTGGTTTCTTGTTTGAACGTCTCTTCGTTTGGTTTTTTAACATCTCGTTCCCTACAGAAAAATGGAGTAACCAGAAAGTCTAAAGGCTGCCTCCTAACTGATCCTCTCCCTCGCCTTGCAAAAGCCTCTGGGACACAACGGCTGGACTTGGATCACCCAGAAATTTTTTGTCATTAAAATACAGCCTTGCTTGGTTTGTTGAAAGATCTCTTGAGTCACTGAAAATTACCCCTAACAGCAGCAATGGAAATAGCCTGGAGCTTTGGTCCTCAGAAAGTGAAGAATGCCAGTCCTTAAGGCTTCATGTCTGAATCATGACGCATGTCATTATGCTAAAAGGCATACGTTATGTCTCATATCCCACAAAAACTCCTTTACAAGGAATAAATAATAACAATTAAAGTCAGTTAACGAGAGGTGAAAGAATCTGTTCTCTTAACTAGTAAATGCAATTATTATGGTATCAAACTTACTTCGAGCATCACAATCAATTTTGGAAGTGGGATAAATTCTTTAATCTCTAGTACATGATTTAAAAATTATTTCAAAGCAGAGCCTTGAACTCTGAAAATTAAAGAGCATGGCATAAGGGTCACAAAATGATGGAGTAACAAGTTTAAAGTTGAATGACTTTAGAACACCACTTCTCCCTCCCCCTCACCAAAACTGGTCGGGAAACAACTGAGATTATTCTGAAGGTGAAAGTGTGGGAACAAAGTTCCCTTTGTTAGGTACTTAGGGGAACACAGATGAATAAGGGTTTCCATAGTGACACTTTTTACTAATTTATTGAATAACTTAACATTTGCTTTCTTTTTTTTTCCAATTTCATTTACAAGCTCCCAGTGAATATTTTCTCTTTTATTCTCTCAATTTAACTTTTAACTGTACCAGATTTTTCTCCAGCATCAATGGTTCCATCCTAACCCAAGCAAAGAATATCTACTCCCTAATTTTAATTTTTGAAAGACTCTTTTTACCATCTTGCTTACAGCAAAGATGAAACACTGGAAGTCTGTTCACTAATAGAGCATCTTATTATTTTAAGAAAGTTGCTTTATCAAAGATTAAATTTAAAAATTTAATAATTTTATAAAACAAAAAGTGCTAAACAATTGATTCGGAAAGAGAATGAGTCTAAATAAACTTTCAAGGGCAGGGAATTAAAAAACCAATCACCAGGTTTGGGTTCCATGCTTTTAAGCTTTGTAGGAAGTTGTACTCTATGGATAAGACCTTTGAGACCTCAGGGTTTCCTCATTGCCCCATTGCTAAGCAATAGAAGACTTCAGCTTAAGACATTTAAGATATCTTTTAGGTCAATTTCCTTGCTCCCTTAGGAGTAAGGGTAGCTTCAATAATCTATCTTTATGGGTATAGTTATGGGTATGGATATAGGTGTGTGAATATGAGAGATGAGTATGTAAAAGCTTTTTGAGACTAGGGATGATTTCATTCTTTATCTTTACATCTCTAGCACCCAGGCTTGAACATGCTTCTTACATAATAAATGCTTCTTGATTGATTGATTGATTCATTATATTTATATGAGAGAAAGATGGGAGGAGGGGAGACTAAAGGAGGGGTAGAGTCATAGTAGCTTGGATTCTCCTCTGTTATATACGGATAGAGAAAGCTTCAATAAAATAGAGAAGAGGCCCTATTGCTAAATGCCTTGGTATCTAGGAATAAAGATGTGAAATAAGAAAAAAAACTGAAAAAAAAAAACCAGAAAGTAGGCATCACAGGAGCCTCTCCTACAGTCTTCATCTAGTTAATGCATCTTTCTCAGTACAAAGAAGAGAATCAATTTAATATTCTTTTGACTTTCAAAACTATTCATAGAACAAAATGAAGGTGCTCAGAAACTCTTACAAAACATGAGTTATATTTACATCACGTAGATGACACTTCCCGTTCATTCAGGAGATTGTTCACATTTTGCCCTTTATTTATTATTTTTTTTCTGTTTCTAGCAAGTGGGGAAAATAATCCTCCCTTTACCTTGTCTGCAACCTGGCTAAAGGGGAAAATCTGTTATACTCTGCACCTTCCTTATCCCTCTTCAAAAATTAAATATCATGACAAAAGCCAGTGATGATCCTGTGGAACAAATTGCTGTTTTAATACAAGTCCTGGGTCTGATCTCTTTCTATAGCAAATGAACTGAAAGAAAAACAAAGTATAATAGTAATAATAATAATAATAATGTGGCCATTTGTCTTCATCAAGAGTCAGTTTTACTTAAAAATTTAGAATAGAATCAGGTTCATTGTTGCATTTTTGCCTCCTGAGTCTGTCATTTTGTGAATGGGGGAGGGGGGTAGGGAAGTTGGTGGGAGGATAGCTCATTGATCTGACATTTTCCCTCCTCCACTATTTGAAAGATCAAGTCAGCCCCAAACAGCCAAACCGTTTCTACCCTTTTGAGTTCTAGGGTACTGACACTTCCACAATTTCTTTTTTTTTTTTTTATGAGCTCAAGTTGGCTCTCCTGGTGGTCTTTACAGTAAATTGTCTTTTACTGAGCCAATTTTATTGCCACTCTTTCCTCAGGTTAACAGTAGTAAGGGCCAATGGCTTTCCAAATTGAGAGACTGGTATACATGTGTTTTAGAGACCTTTCACTGAGGCTACTCAATAAAATTTGAATTCATTCCAAGTTTATAAGGGTTCAATCAGGCAGATGTTAATCAGTCAACTAAGCATAAAAAAAGCTAGCAGCCCTTTCTACTGTCTCCAAGATACTTGCCATAGAATCTATTATTCTAGTCCCACAATTGAAAAAGGACTTAGGTTCTCATTCAATCCATTGGGTAGTCCTAAGAAATTAGGGATCCTTCAGGCCAATCCTTGCTCTAATGAACTTGAATACTTTGACAACTCCCCCTTTTTTTTTTCTTATTTCTTCTAATAAAAGATTTGCTGACCATAAACAAGACTGTATCTCTGGAGGATTTCCTATGCTCTAGAGATCTGAAGGTATCCATTAGATTGTCTTAATACTGTTATTTTTCTCTACTTCCAGTTCAGGACTGTGAAGATTACTTTAATACCTGCCCTGTAAAGTTTTGTCCAAAGGATAGTTCTAGTAGTTGCTCATTTAAGGAAGGAAGGTAATCCTAATTACGTTTCTTTTTATGGTCTTCTTTTGTAATTTTCTTTCTCAACTGTATCTTTACCTTGACAAGATGTTTCATGCTAATTTGAGAATCACGAGAGTTTTCCACCACATTTTAAATAAATTGATTTTGACACATATGCTGGCTTTGATGGGTTAGGAACTCACATATTTCCTCAGTTGGAGATTCAACTGGGCAGGGCTCTATTATTGACTTAGTTCTTAAATTAGACTTCCCACAAACATGGAGGTGAAGTGTTTCCTTAAAAACTCAGCTCAGAATGTCACTCATTTGTTCAATCAATATGTTAGAGGCCACACAACTTAAACGTTTCCATATTTTTGAGCAATATAATTTGAAGGGAAAAAAAAAAGATCTTTATGATCCATGCCCAGTAGGTTAAACTGTTAGGTACAGATGCTATTTTGGTTTCTGTTAAAAATATGTGGCAAGGTCTGTTCTATTTGAACACTAGTCATAAAAAATTGAAAATTTTCATGGAAAAATTATTTATTATCAATCACCTTTACCCAAACTAAAAGCAAATATCTATAATTCATCTTACATTAAATATTTTCCCTACAATATATAGAAGAAGAGAGAAAAGGAGCAGAAAAATCAAGGAAGCTTTTAAAAGATAAATCTGAATTCTTGCAGTTGATATGGACACCTTTTCAGTGTTATCAACAGAAGCCCTTCTTTTTTCCAATCCTACTGCTTCTGCCTTACTAAAGGAAAAAGCAAGTAGGGCAAAAAGAACCGTAGTTATGATTCCACTTCTTAGCAATAGGTTAGAATCATCTAACCCACAAGGGCTTCTTTTCAGTAATCAGTGTCCAGAGATCTTTTGACTTGAAATACCATTTGCAAATCTCAGATACTGATTTCTTGTCTTTGAATGTATAAGCTCAAAGATTAGTCTGTGATAAGAAATAGTATTTCAAATTGATTTTCTTCTATTGTTGAGCACCAGAGTTTTGTGAATTCCTTAATTCACTGTGTGATCTAGTTGTAGCTTGATTTTCTTTACAGGGAAAAATACATTAAATTATCTTCTGAAGTTAATTCTTAATGTCTGTCTTCTAAGGTCTCATCTTTTCATGAAGGTCCTCAAAACAATCAATTCATTCAATTGGCAATGTTAATATTCAACATCAAAAATTGTAATGGACCTGATTCTACCATAATAGGTATCAACTGTGAAGTTAGACAAAATGACCGAATAAGTCATGCTGACATCTATTCATTTTATAGCCCTAGTATTAATAAAAATTAACTTTTCATTGTTTGGCTATTAAAAATTTTTCTTCCTTGATAGATGTATATCAGACATTTGTTAATCGGAGTTCAATGGATAACATGTGGGACATGGAGAAACTGAGTTCAAATTATGCCTTAATATTCACGTGCCCTTGAGCAAGTCACTTAATTTTTCTCTGACTCAGTTTCTTCAGCTGTAATAATAGCAGCATTTACATTGCAGGGTTATTTTAAAGACTGATTGAGATAACAAAGGCAAAGTGCTTTGAAAATATTAAAGTGTTGCATAAATGCTAACTCTTATTAATAGTGTCAATCCATGAAAGTCCTCTTCCAATGTCTCATGATAGTGCAAAAGTAATCATAGGGTCATTAATCTAGAGAAGAAAAGGATTTAACAGATTAAGAAAATGAGGCACAGAAACATAAAGTGACTTTCCCAAAGTCACACAGAGACAGAATCGGAATTCAAGCCCAGGCCTTGAGACTTCAAATTAATTGCTTTCCTGTCTCCCTGAGGCTGTGGTTGAAGAGAATAAACTGTAGCAAGTCCTATAAAACTGGACAGGCTTTGATTACAGGACTGGTGAGAGACCATGTATCTTCATTCAAATTAGCATATGTTTAGAGAAAATCATCACCAGAAATGTGGTCACTGAGTGATGAATTTGGTTTTGTCTGTGAAAACTTTAAAAATCAGCTACCAATCAATCTATCAGTCAATAACTATTTATTACCCTACTATGTGCCAGGGACTGTGCTAAGTGTCAGGGATACAAAGAAAAACAAAACAGTCTCTACCCACAAGGTGCTTACAATCTAATGGGAGAGAAGCAAGTGATACACAGCATAAATTGGACATAATTCACAGAGGGAAGGTCAGTACCTTCAGAATTAGGAGGGCATGAGGAAATCTAAAATAAGTATTACTACTTGTACTCATAACTCAAATATGGGACTTTTGTATACTAAGTCTCTGCGGGGAAGTATGGAGTAGTGGATAGTGTCAGACTTTAGAGGAAGGAAAAGTTCATTTGAATCCTGCCTTTACATATAATGAAAGACTACAGATTACCGGGTAGTTGACAAACTCAACTGATGAGTTTTTACACTAAGAGTTCAGACTCCCCCCCATTCCCTATTAAAAATAAAAGCAAATAAAACTAAAATTGGGGTATCATTACTGAAATTCATTTAGATGACAGTTAGTGAACCTGGAAGCCTGAAAAAAAATGATATAATCTCAGATATCCTTGTGGAAAATACTGAGCACGGACTTAGAATTCTTGTGCTGTTCCTAAAGCATTTATCAGACGCCATCAAGATTGTCTTCATCATATTTGCCATCATCATCCTCATCATTACTACCATCAAATGAATTATGCACTAGGTAAACTTACAAATGGAATTTCTCCAAAGTTTCTGCGGAAAGAAAGCTCAACAGGAAAAGGATAAACGTGATCCTGAACAGGGGAGGAAGCAGAGCAATTGCATGTGGGGTCAGGAGGCGTTATCTTCTTTTCTCCAAAAGATCCTTCCAATATTTGACTCTAACCTACCTAACTGTAGGGCAATAGTCCAGTGAGTCACTGAACTTCCCTGGTCCATAATTTCTTAAGCTATAAAATGATGGAAGAAATCCATTATTTTCAAAAGGAACTTTTCTGCTTTTAAAGTCAACAAATCTACTTGTCCAGTCTTTTGTGTTCCAGCCAAGTTGTCCTTTTTATCTACTAAGAGGAGAGAAAGGAAGTATGTTTCCTTCTCAGTGTCCTAAAACCCAAACTGGCCATAAACACAAACTTTTATCTGAGCCCCTAAATCAGAAGTACTGAATATTCAGAACACTTTGAAGCAGATGGTATGGTGAAGAGAGCCTTGGACTCAGAAGACTTTGTTTTGAGTCCCACTTACTAGCTGAACAACTTTGGTAAACTCATTTTGAACAGTTTCTTCATTTGTAAAATGGTAACCACTGCTTGGAGCAGGGCAGGGTGGCACAAAGGGTCTTGTTCCCTTCTCCTCAGAAGGGCCCCTTTCACTCTGAATCCATGCATGTATAGTCTGGACAGGGTTAAATTCTAGGGCAGCTTGATCCCCTAAGAGAGGGGCCAGATATACTCTCTCTCTCTGCCTGTCTCTGCCTCTCTGCTCCTCTCCACCCCCCCGCCCTGCCCTCTGCCTTTCTTTCTCTCTCTCTCTATATGCAAATATATACATACATACATACATATACACACCGTAATAGGGATATGTGTTTATTGTGTGCATGTGTAAATATGTGTATTGTTGCTATCGACTTGTTTTCAGTCATGTCCAACTCTTTGTCACCCCATTTGGGATTCTCTTGGCAAAGGTACTAGAACGGTTTGCCATTTCCTTCTCCAGTTAATTTTACAGATGAGGAAACTGAAACAGACAGGGTTAAGTAACTTGCTCAAGGTCACACAACTAGTAAGTGTCTGAGGCCACATTTGAACTCAGGAAGTTGAATCTTCCTGACTGCACACCTGGCACTTTATCCACTTTGCCACCTAGCTATCTATCCACATCACATATCTGTATATGTATGTATGCATACACACACATGTATCTTGTTAACATGTGTTTACATGTAAACATATAACAATATATTCAGATATGTATATGTGTGTGCATGTATGCATACAACAGTCTTTGACTAATTAAATTCCTGCTCTGACATCCTGACTTAGCACACTCTTAGCTCAGTTTTTAGCATATGTCTAGGTCTCCCCAAAGTGTAGAAGTAAAAAGATACTGTACTTTAGATCAGTTATAATATGAGTATTTTTTTTTCTCTAGGTACAAAAGAGAAGATAAAAGATGCAGAAGATCCATAGTGCATTAACAGAAAGACTTAAAACAGGACTGAATAAATTTATTTCTATAGTTAACACTCTTCTGGGATGTTTATTATTAAACCTCATCCAAAATAAATAAGTAACAACACAGTTTTCAGTACTGCTGATTAGCCATTTTACATTTCACTTTAGTACCACCCCCCTCAAAATCTGTGTCCTCAGGGCACTAAAACTAGGAGCTGAGCTTCTTCTCATGTCTGTAGAATACAATGCCAGAAGACTCAGAACTTCTGAAATTTTTGACCTCACAACATGGCCTCCAAGCTTCAACATGTCCACCTCAAGACTAACGTTCTTTCTCGGAAGATGTTTATATTCTTAGCTCTTAGCTCTTTCTACATATAAGATGCTTTATCATATTTCATTCATTCATTCCCAAGGGCTTTGAATGTGATGTAAACAAGTTTGTACTCCTTAGGTAATAAGAGGATACTGGTGATTTTTAATGAGAACCATGACATGACCTTCAGAATGTAAAATAAATAAATACACACACACACACACACACACACACACATATTCTGGCAGTTGGGTAAACAACAGAAGGAAGGGAAGAAATAGTGGAAGAAGGATGATAATACATTAAGAAATAGTTTAATTAGCTCACATAGATGGCAGTGAGAGCCATGATGACATGATGGTGATAATATAGTAGAGATGGCAGATAAGAGATGTTGCAGTGGACAAAACAATAAAATTAATAACTAAAAAGAAAAAGTGAGGGGGAAGAACAGTTAAAGATAATAAAAAGTGTAAGCATTTATTTAATGCTGCAAGTTTGGCATGTTCCTTACATATTAATATCTCATCTGACCCTCACAATAATTCTAAGAAATAGGTATTCTTATTAACCCCATTTTACAGATGAAGAAAATGAGGCTGAGAAAGTTGACCAATCCAGGGTCACACTGTTAGCAAGTATTAAACTCAGGTCTTTTTGACTCCGAATCTAATACTCTCTTCACTGTACCCTCTAGCTGCCTTCGTCCCAAGGTTACAAAAAGGAATGTTAGATAACTCATGGTAATGCAGATAGAAATGTTGAAGTCAGAAGGAGGACAATATTTAGGGGTAAAAGTTTCTTGTACGTAAATCTTTGCATTATTTTTTAACTTTCCTTTAGCATTTATGATATTTTTTCTTCATAGCAAAATTGTAGAGGCCTTATCTACTCCTTGAAGACAGGGAAATTAATTTATTCATCTTTGTGGCCCCTTTACAGTTGTACATATACTAAGTACTTGAGAAATGTTTGTGAACTTACCTTTGGCTATATTAAATCTTAGTAACACGCAAAGCCAACTATTTTGCTTTTTTTTTTTCTCCCAATCTCTTATGCGCACTTTTTCTCCTCCACTTCATATTCATCCTCACATGCCTCCAAGGTAATGCTGAGGAGTCATGGAATAAGGAGGTTTCATGGCAAATGGGAAACTTGGAAGTCCAAACAATGTCTCCTCAGCCCAGAGTAGGGTTCCTTTAAGTCCAGATTGAGTAGAACCCTGTTTGCTCTTCACCACCTGCAAATCCCCACCTGTTCTGTTGCTTTCCATTTGCTGTTGTCTGATTGAGCATGGGGTCAAAGGCCAGAGCAATTTCCTGGATTCCTAAGGTTTTCAATTACTTAAACATATCTTTGTCATAAGGCTACTGTCTTGTTGTTGTTTCTTAAATTAAGTTGAGCAATACTCATATTCCTCCAATTTGATATTTGATGATGATGATGATGATGATAACTGACATTTATACAACACTCTGCGGCTTTTACAGAACATTTTATCCATTATTTATTTGATCTTCATGAGTCTTCATTTTCCTTAGCAGTTTTTTTTTTCTTTTCAAAATTTGGTTTATAAAGCTTGTAATCTGGATCAGTTTCCTAGACTCTGAGTCCTGGCAGCAATATCCATACTGGTCTGCCATCCTGTTGTATCAGACTGATCATTTTACCAATCATCCCAAGAGGACCAGAAACTACTGAGTGACTAAAGGAGTAAAGATAGAAGATTGGGGGTGGGATAAAGGACTCTTGAAAACATGAAATCAATCATTTATCAAATTTAACCTTTAAGTTCAGTTGAGCTACTTTCTGAAAAGAAATTTAAAAAATCAGTTTTTTAAATGAGTAAGTTAATGTGATTTTTTTTAATTAAGCAAATTTTAATTCTTCAAAGTAATATTCAAAGAACTGAAGTTTCATAGCACTTTAAAGTAGAAACTTGATAAACTGTTGATATTTGCAATGCTTATATTTGGAAAAAAATATATACAGAATTAATGATATTTCTTGGTACTGTATCACAAAATAATAAAAGTCCCCTAGAGTTTTCCAGTCTCAGAACTGCAGACTTGTTCTATGACAACCATCAGAATCCTCTTTGAGGAGGAAGGAAAAGCAAAGAAAAAAGCAAGATCTCATAATTAGAGTTCTACTTAAAGATTCTCTCTAGATGCATGACATGTACATGTGGGATCCTTCCTAAAGTTTACTTTGGGATAAAGGATGCTGCGCTGCAGGTCATAGCTATTAAGTATTTCTCCTAAGCTGTGTTGGTGCTTGCTCAGTTAATCCTAGACACTGACTGACACGCTTCATTAAAAACAAGCATTTTTCTACCAATAAACTGCAATGTATAGTCCATCCATTAGCAGATTTATAAGTTTCATAGGAAACATTTGTTTGTGTGCATTGTAAGGCATGGGATCTTTGTCAGGGCCCTGTCATTCTGGGATAACCAAAGTTCCTACCCTTTAGTGATGCACAAGTTTGCAAATTTCTTTTACTCAGACCTTCAATTGTTTTTAGATTTTTGGCTTTTTGTAACCTGTTTCCAGATCAGAGATTAAATTCATTTTTTAAAGCAACTTCCTACCTCATAGGTGTGTGTCTTCAATGTATGTCTGCCTCCTTACCCTCAGACCGATGAAGTAAACAATATGCATGTGGGGAAATACAGCTGAAGCAATTCACAGAGTGCACAAACATTTATTGGTACAAAACCTGCAACATGAGTTTTTTGTTAAATTTTAACAGTGTTTTCTCAAATCTTCAAAGCTTGCCTTGATGGTTTGCTGAGGTAATGGAACCACTCTTGAGTTGTTTTATATAGGACATCTTATCTTTCTTTCATTACTCAGTCTGTGGCTTCTTTTCTATTCCCATGAAATCCATGTACACACTTTAGAAGCCCTCCTGAACAAGCTTGCTTCTAACTTTCACAGAGCCCTTAGCACAATTTGAATACGAAAGAGATACTGAATAAAAAGCTTTAATCTCTTGTCTGCTATTCTGCTTTCTTGCGTCTCTTCATCTCCCCCTCTTCCAAGGGCTCTTCTGTGTAAGGAAAGTGAACACTTTCTGTTTAAAGTGACTATAATGCATTGGTAGGCTGAAATCGAAAAACTGCTCCCGTCCAAATTTAGCAATATGTGTGCTGCATTTCCTTCTGCTTAAGCCTTTGCAGGTAAAAGATTAGTAAAGAGCTCTCCCTTAACAAAAATCATTCAATCAGCAGGACGTATAGGCAGTATCAAATGTGCCCTCTACCTCAAATACTGTGGGGCTCTTTCTTCTGATACCTCTTCCCCTCAGTTCGCTGGAACTGCTTGAAAGGGTTTTCTGTTCTCTGGTCTCTTGTCAATTTGAATGCCAGGAAATGAGCCCCCTTTGTGAGATTAATTAATAGCAGGAGCTGATCGGCCCAAGCCCAATCGCCATGCAACGGAGCTGTAATTGCTACTTTGTGGAAAGGAAAGAAAAAAGTTTGGGTTGCAGTTTAAGAAGAGGGTTTAAGGAAAGTTCTTTGAACTAGAGGTCTCAGTGCACTGGATTAAGGCAAGAAGCAAGGAGGCCTTTGAAGTTTGCTAAGAGGTTTTGGAGGGGGAAAAAGTTGGGTGGCAATTGGGAGCTGGCAACATCAAAAGCACTTAGTACTATTCCTCACCTGCTTGGATTCAGAATAGGGACCACTCGCTGCAAGGCATCGTTTGCTTGCAGTTTAAATGGTTGCTTTGGGGAGTGCTGTTTATTTGACTGTGCTGCTAGCAATATACTTTGGAGACCTGAATAGATCTATATCACGGGTACAGCCAAATGTGCAGTGATGTATACTGTAATACTGTGGCAATAGAATGTGTGAAAATAAGCACATAGACACCGTACAGTCCATGAAATGAATTTCTGACGTTCCTGTGTGTAATTTCCATTTTAGGTTCTTTAAACAGGGTATTGCTAGATACAGAAAGATATTTCACTGCATAGCCTTGTGATACCTAGGTCTATCACTTATCTCCTGATAAGGATAAAGAGAACTGAGATGATTATATTTGGGGATTAGGACAACTAAAAACAATATGCAGTCCTTGATCCCTCAGAAGGATTTAGTTTATATAAATACCAACCAAAATGTATGAATTTCATTGATTTAAAAAAAATAAAGCAATGCATGAAGGTCAGGTAAAGGTGGAGAAAATACAGTCGTTGTCATAATTATAACATATTTTAACTTTCTGTTTCGTTTCCCTTCCTTTAAATATTTCTGCATACATTTTATGTGGCAGTAGCTTAAAATTCCAACTTTCTTGTGGGACGGTTGTTAGTTTATTTTGGAACCTGTGAAACTACTGACACTAGTGGACCTGCCACCATAGTAATGCAATGATCAGAAAATTTCAATAAAGATCAATTTCCCCAAATCCTAATCACTATAGAATCTTAAAAAAAAATTCTTTCTTATTGTCAAAATCATTAAAGTATTTCTCACCTACTGTTGATGTCAAGATTTTACCCCTATTTTTACACTCAGGATTTGAGAAAGGGACAGGTGATGAGCAGCTTCACTAATGTACTGTCTTTACACATCCATTTTAAGTTTATCCTTCTTGTCTCTTTAATTTTTAAAGAATCAAAAAAAAAAGTACCTCTTGAGGTAAGAATGTTGAACATTGGTTTGAAATGAAGAGGCTTTGTCACATTAGTCAGAAGAAGACTTGTCAAAGTTAAAAAAAAATTTCTTGCTGATAGTCATGGATAAATGAGTATCATCTCAAAGGAGTGTAGAGTTTTGCTAAACTTCTACGTGTCCTATAAAAGTAAATCCACAGTCCTTGTTACTTTTCATCTAATTAAATAATTAGGGATGTGCTTTAATATTTAGGAAAATTTCTCAGATTATTTCTTAATCCTACTATCAGAGATTATTTTTTCTCTTTTGAAGATGAAGATACACATATGACTATGCCTACCTAGTCATCTCTACTAGGAAATCAAAACAAACAAAACTCTCAGCTTTAGGTAAATCTTCTACTTCTCTTTGGCAATTTAGTAAAATAGTTCATGTTGGCGATAGGATGGATAGCAACTCTTCTTCTTTGAAGGTTAGTAAAAGAGCAAATAATTCCCCTTCCTCCCATAACAGCTCCTTCTGTCATTGGAGGTTTCGAGGTGATTTTATTTTGGCCTACTGTAGTTAAGTAGCTATCCATGGAAGTGGTAGCCCCAGTAGAATATACTCATGACCTTTTAGGGTCAATGACATTTAACCGTAATTCATATTACATAAGCAAGTTGGCTTAGTATGGTTCTCAGTACACAGTAGACAATCAATAAGTACTTCAACTATCATGGCACATCCAATTAGTCAAATGTAGATGTTTCTGATCTCATCCTATAGTCATTTGAGGTGGGGAAAGGACAGGATACACAGGGAAAACTGCCATTTTGAAAATTTAATAAATTCTTTTTCTTATAAATAGTGAGTAAAAGTAGGATAGATGTAACCTTGAGGACATTGGAAGATCTCTCACTTTCCCAATCCTATCCAATCCAAACTTATAAGAACAAATGTATGCCTCTATATCATTCATGGTAGCAGTCAAATGTTCCTTCTTGAGAAGGAAAAAAAAAACAATAAGATTACCATCTTTCAGCTTTATTTACAATACAAAAGACATGAAATAAATTTGCCACTTAAAAAAAATAATAAAACAAAGAATGTTACCTGCACCCTTCCCATAGATCATTGCCCGCCAATGAGTTGTCTATAATTACATTCGTTAACAACGGGAGCAAATTCAATTACATTCCCACTGCCAGAGCAAAGAAGCCGAGTAGTTTCACCTTTTATTCTATCAAACACCTTATTTTATGCTGTGCATGTTTAAGTTTACCACTCCTCGAGGCTTGCAACTGCAACATTGTTGAGCTATCTGGAGGCTTATAATTGTGTGTGCACATCAATTATGGATTGGATTTAGCATTTTCAGATAACTTCACCAATCACAATGAGAACACCGTGGTCTCCAGGCATTTCCAGGGCAGTTTGATTACAGGTGTAATACATACAGCCTTGTTAGTTCTCACTGATGAGGGGATCCTTTCCCTGCTGGCTTCTGGCTCAGGCACTGACCATTCCTTTTCACTAACAATTTCTGTCTGTTCCCAAGAGATGATTTAATGAGCCCCTCCGACATGGCCAAAGGCAAGAAATGTTCCCTGGGCCAGTGAGGTGAAAAGCCAAAGCTTAACCTACTGGGCAAGCAATAATTAATAAGATACTTTTGATTCATTTCAATTCATTAACAAAGTTACGATTGGGAGGGAGGGAAGGCCCTAAGTTGCACAACATGACTCTGTCATATCATTTATGAGTATTGAATGAAATCGCTGTGCTAAGGTATTTTTTTTAAACTTATGACAAAAATAAATGAATTTAGAATACTAATTGGAAGAAAGCAACTGACAGATACAGTGAAAGATTGATTTTAGGGAAAACGCAGAAATCTGTTTTCTGTTTATTTTAAGGACAGGAAATGAATACTGATTAGAGATGTATAGGCAGTTTGAGTTTTACAGCATTTGGTAATGTTTTCACTGGATATTTGATTTGTCTAAGTTTTCCCCCAGATTTTGGATTGGATGCCAGTTATCCAAATTAGTTTCTGGTCTAATAGTCAGTTTGGTTCTCTTGAAACTGTAGCTGGAGAATTCAAAGAGTTGGCTATGTACCTCCCTATGGGGGGGGGGGGGGAAGTCTGAGATGTAGATTTTCCATGAGCAGTTACTTTGTTAATTAGGAAAAAAAATAATATTGAAATAAGGTAGGTCAAATTCCTTTTGCCTTTTATTTTTTTTTTCTCCTTCTGTCAACTGGTTGGGAAAACTTACACATTTGAGTTTGCCAGTCACTCAAACTGTGATACCTGCCAGCTCTTGAGTTAGTTTTGTCTATGGCCATGCTTAGGATAAAAGCAAAAGGCTAAGCAAGAAATATTAATTTTATAAAAAGAATGCATCCAAAATAAAGCTCTTTAGAGCTAGGGAAAGGGTATCCATCATTTCTGTGGGCACATTAAGCTGTTACATATTATAGCCATCTCAGTGTAAGTGGTGTAAGCCTCATCTCATTTGCATGTGTTGTGTTACAATCTTGCTTGGGGCCTGTCTCCACAGTGAATAAGGTGGCTGTGCAAGGCAGCTTGTGGCTGGCATAAAGGATATGTCAGATTCAAGCTGCTCCACTAATCAGCTTTGCTGGGCCCGATACATGATAGTCTGTGTGAAGAAATTTAGATAATAGTATACGGCATCCCCTGGAACTGTATGTAGCGTATATGGGCTTTAGTCTAACTATCCTAATCCTTCATGGAAATTCTGTAAATACTGAAGTGAGGTTCTAGTGACCTCTAAAGGCAGATGGGTTGAGCTGTGGAGCACTTCTCCTCAGTTACTGACTCACCGTTAAAAAAGCTGTTAATGCTGCTGAAGGTTGTTTCCTGCAGATTTCGGTGGAAATGCACAATTAACAATCTGACCTAGGATTTTTCTTATGGAAGGGAATTTTAATTTTCCTTCTTGCATTTGAGTTATGGACAGTTTGTATCTACCAATTCTCTTTCCATGAGATTCATCTAGCTTTTCCTCTGTACATTTTGACCTTTATAAATCAGGGACCGACTTCAGTCACAGCTGGATCTAGCAAGCACATCAATCTTGACTGACTTTAGAGTCCAAGTTTGGGTTTACCACCAACACTGCAACTTGCAGAAGGCTCCTTGGACACCTGCATTAGGTACAGCTGCCTCTTTTGGGCTTTCTTGTACTCTTCACTTTCCAAAAAAACCCAAAAAAGTCGGTATTATTAGCAACCGCTCCTTCAGCTAGGTGGGCAGTCCAGAGGCTGTATACATTTCTGCTAAACAGTATTTTTTTTTTGGTGGTTGTTGTTTTGCCACAAACCAACCAACATTCTGCTTCAGTGAAATGAATCTGACTGCCTTGCCAATCTGGGTGAGGAAGTCTAAGTTTTTAATGTCGTGTCCGGGATTAAACCTTATTAACAAGAAGAAGCAAACAATTTTTTTTTCTTTAAAACTTTGGCACCCACAAATCATACAGCTCTCACTTTTCTCTGTTTAGCATACTGTTTTCCCAACACAAACAAGCCACCTTTTGTTGTGACTGATAGCAGAGAATATATTATATTATCAAGAGCCAATCTCCCAAAGTATCTAACCAGAACCCAAAATGCCCCAGTCATGAAACTTCAGAAAGCCACATTTCTTATGTTAGATCTATGCCTACGTGAGTTATCTAGTTTATTTTTAGTGAACCTGAGATGCTGAATTTATGTCCTTATTTGTCTTCATCATCATTAAACAATCAGATGCATCCCTTTGGTAAATTGGGATAAAGGCAAGAAAATTGGACCTCATTGCATAAAGCAAGAGTGTATTTTGCATGCAGGTGATTCCCAGGAATAATAGAACACGAATGCCTTTTCTTAGTTTCTCATTGAGAGTGATGGGATTGTTAAGGGGAAAAAAAAAACTGGCCTTGATGAAAGACCTATAAAGTTGAATAGTTAAAAGATAATAACTCTAATGATAAAGGTCCCTGTGTACGTATACCACCCTGCCTCTGGCAGTAATCCTGGCTCTGGGGGTCTGAAATTTCCTAAAGATGTATTAGTGTCTTATACACATGTGCTCTTGTGCACTCATAATCCTTTTCACTAGCTTCTTAGCTGCATGCTTTGTATTTAAATTTTCCTTCTGACCAAGTAAATCCCTTTGGATGAAGTGACAGGAGCTTTTCAGCACCCATAGCTGGGTGACAGCTGGTGGAGAGACTCTGAAAGAGGGCAAAGTGTTCCATGCTAGCTTTCTTCAAGACCAGTGTCAGCCACCAGCTGAGCGATTTCTCAGTCCTCCCTTTGGGCATCAGTCAGTTGAAGAGGCTCCCATTAAATGCTAAAGTAGTATAATAGATATTAATATAAAAGACAATATCTGTGCTTCTGGCTTAACTGGGCTTTTAATTAGGTCCTTATTTATTATATGTGAACTGGTACATTTTCATTAATTCTGCTGTAACCCTTTATTAATACTGTATGAAGAATATTCCCACATCTGAAACACCGTTCGAACTTTGGCTTGAAAGAAGTAATTGTCAGTAACCTTTGAAAGAAGCAGAGAAGTGGATAAAGTAGTTATTTACAGATCACAGGACCAGATGCTTTCAGGGAGTGTGTGTGTGCATGTGTGTGTGTTTCCTTCTAGTGAAATTCCCCAATAAAAATCTTCAATTTGTTATGTATTCTTTGTTTAAATGAAGATTGGAAGAATTTCTTCTCAGAGGCTCTGGAAGGTTATGATACTTAGAATAAGTAATGAGAAGGATTGAAAATCACAAAATAATATAGACATGAATTAATGCCTAAATGTGACCTCAAGTGAAATTTTGACGCTTTTCTCAAATGATAGAGAAGATAAAATTCTCAAACTGACTGCGACATTAACCAAAATTTGAAAGGTGTCTTAGTATTGGCATTTGACTTTTATAGCTATAGTTTTTTTAAATACCTAATAATTCAAAATGCTGTATAAAGTTATTTTAATTAATTTAAATTTAAAATAAAAGGATATTCCACTTTTTATGATGCACACATAATGTTTGGGTTACTTTCCTCACACTTTCCCTTTAAAATTTCCTCTCATTCCTATCCCTCTTGGAAGCAATAAGTTTTCCCCTAAAGATGCATGAGAGGTTTTTTGAGAGCATTCGTGAGTGTATGTGTGAGTGTGTGTGTGTGTGTGTGTGTGAGTGTGTGTGTATGAGTGTGTGTGTGTGTGTGTGTGCGTGAGAGTGTGTGTGTGTGTGTGTGAGTGCGTGTGTGTGTGAGTGTGTGTGTGCGTGAGAGTGTGTGTGTGTGTGAGTGTGTGTGTGTGTGTGAGTGTGTGTGTGTGTGTGTGTGTGTGTGTGTGTGTGTACAGCTCTATTTACTTTTCAAAATTATGTCTGTGATGGAGAATAAGGATTTACAGCTGTTATTATGGAAGGACTGGGGAGCTTAACAAAGAACCAGCAGGGCTAACCAGAGTATACATCGTCCAATAACTTTGAAAAGTTATTCATGCTCAAGGTAACTAACTAAATTAGGAAATACAGGACTTATAGATGGTTTGACACAGGTTTTAGAATCTTAAAAAAAAATGAGTAAAGAATCTAGTTTTAGTAAATAACCACTAAAGAGGCAGGTTTGAGAAGATATTTAAGAGGAAAACAGTCTCTGTTTGCATTTCAAATGACTTTTGTGATTTATTGACAAGTTTCTTTTTTATGTTAAACAAATACAGCTGACATTTTGACCTTTTAATGGAAACTTTATTTTAGGAAAATCAAATACTATGCTGAGTGCATTCTATAAAGGAGAGCTCTGCAAAAATTGAGTGCTACTTTAGGTTGCAATGAGGATTTCCTTGGAAAGTCTAGTAGGTCGGAGATGTGTAGATGAGTAACAGAAATAAAAAGAATAAAATATTTTGCTCTTCAAGATTGTAATAGAAGGACATTTTGATGAAATGTGTTTTCTGTCTTTTAATGAAATAGAATCGCTAGAACTTCTGGCTTTACCTAGGCAGGTCCTTCAAATCTTCTGTCCTCCTTATTTAATATTCTATGCATTCTTACACTGCATCCTTATGCCTGGATTTTTTTTTTAAGTTGTTAAAAATGCTATTGCTGAACCTGAAAATAAGCACTTGCCAAGACTTCTAATTAGCCTTATCTCTTGAATACTTATCAGATACACTGCTAAGACTTAGACTTCTTAGTGTACTGTCCTGTTAAAGAAATTGAATCAATAGAATTGAAAGGAACAAACTTTTCACATATGATCAGTGAGAAGCTCCAATCTGCTAATAATACCAAAAAAAAAAAAAAAGGAATCTGGTATTGAGGAGTGTGAACCCTACAATTACTATATGTGGGTTTTCAATTTAAATGCTTTATCATCATGTTTTTTCATCTTTTGAATTATTAATAAGGATTTGGGGCGGGGGGGGGGCTCACTATTTCTAGTCCTAAATCTCAAATAGTAAGTCCCAATTTGAGGCTATATACTAAAAGATGCTGGCAGTGTCTATTAGCAATGTAACCTACCCCTAGATAGACACACATAGATAACTGCATCTTGACTTAGTCTCCACTACATTCTGCATTGCCATCATTTATTTACAATTCTTTGATGCTTTGCAAGTAATAAATAGCTTGGGGTCTGTTGCTGTTGGCTTTCACAGTTCCCCAAGCCAATTTTCTGTGAATGCATGTGTTTTTTTTAAAATAAATTTGTAGCAAAAGAAAGAAAGAAATTTACACACACATTTATATACACACACATATATGGCACATACCTGTATGTTTGGTATCTGTTTACATTTTCTGTAATGTAGTCATTAAGCGCACAGCGTAGACTTAAAGGATGTCAAAACTGACAACCACAGTATGATTGATGATGCCGTGCTAGACTAATTCTTACCAGGTGCGGTGTGATGTGAATTCAAATGTAGCTGAGTTCTTTTTTGTGTTTGTAAAGTTATGCTTTTAAAAAAAGTTTTTTTGATTCTTAACTTACAGATTTAAATCCTTAGTCTAAAGCAGGCTTTATGGGGCATGTTGAGCATAGGTTTATATGCACATGCATTCAGATTTTCTTCATCAGACATTATAACGAGATACGGTACAGCAGAGCAGAAAGAAGGCCTTCCTTGGAGTCAAGAAGGCCTAAGTCTAAGTTTGGCCTCTGAAATCTATTTGCTGTGTGACCTTGGGCAAGTCACTTAAGCTCTCAGTGGCTCTGGAAACTCTCTAAGGCCAAGTTCAAGAACAGTTGGAGATCTGAATTAGTAGAGGGGGAGGCTTCTTCCCTGGGAGTCTGATACATTAAAGAAATAGCAAGTCCATATAATGAATTGTATCCCAAATGAGAACTTTTTAAATCAACATGATATACAACTGAATGTGTTCAAAACAATAGGTTCTAAAGTAGCTGGGCTTCTAGTCAGTGGAAAACCAAACCAATTTAACCCCTCAAAATGATGGGGTACAGGCTCTGAGAAACCCCTTGAACTCTGATGGAGTCTTCCCACTTGATGAGGCATTTGCCTGAGGCCGTAAGCTTTTCATTAGGCCCTAAACTCTGGTCCTCTTAACCTAGCCTAGCCCTCCATTATCCAGCTACTTCCTACCCTTGATCCTATGGATATCTCTTTACCCAAACCTGCTATTCTTAAACTAGCCTAGTTCTAAATTGTCTGTTATCTCCAGGTATCCCTCAGCTATTTCCTGCCTTTAATCCCATTCCTGGAATCTGACCTCAGATCCTCCTCAGACTCCTCCTCAAGACCCTCCCCAAACCCCTTCTCTAGACATCCCTAGATCCCTCTCACAGTCTTTCTGTATATAACATCCATCTTACCTGAATGAAGGTGCTGAGATTAATCTAGGGCAGACTCACTCTGTGTCAAATTATTCTGGCCCATTTGTCAAATACAAGCATCACAAATACTTAGGTTCCTTGAGTCTACCCATTATGGTGAATCTCTAATGAACTTTGTTTTTCTTTGGCTGAGAGAAGGCTTGAGTCCAATTCATTCAGCAAAACCTGGCACATTGGTATTTTGGGGTCTCAAGCACCCCTGTGCCCCTAAACCTCAATAAAGTCATGGACTGATTAGGAATGACTTATGGAATGATAATGCTTGTTGAATTGAATCAAATAACTCATTTTACTCTCTGTTTGATTCAACCAAAAAATCAGGCCAGAAAGTTTAATTACAATAATATTAAAAGATGTTGAGGCAGCTGTGAGTCATTCATAAAGGTATAGAGGCAGCGTCCTTATCTTCAAGCCAATCTGGAGTCTGTGGCTGATGTCTAAACTGAATCTGATGGTTTCCTATTGGCCCCTGTTGGGCAATATTCATCAAGGCAAGAAGGAGAACTCATATGTGCTTCTGCTCTGAGTCTCTGTACTCACACAAGCATGTCCCTGTGGCTAAATGACACTCTGTACCTGAGGCTGCTCTGAACATGAGACACAGATGCTAGGATGGGGACGGAATTTGGCTCATATTCCATAATTGAGCGCAATGGTCTCCGATAGAGGGAATTCCTCCTTCCTTTCTGATCATATGGGGGGGAGGGCGTGAAGGTGAGAAATGACGATGCTAAAAGGATTGAATTGTGCTCTGCATAATTCCGTACAACAGGACTACCTGCCTTGGGATATTGTCACATACAGTGTGCCAGCAACTCAGAGACAATGCCAACGTCTATAATCTACAGGCCTTAGAGGTCAAAGTGATCTCTAGCTTGGCTCCCATGCACTCCTTCTAAATCACACTGATTTGGGCTCAGGGTGTTGGTAAATGGAAGCTGAAACGGATGCCTGCTGATCTTTAAATGTATTCTTCAGCAACACTCCACAGCTCCCTCACACATTTTTATAGGGAAATTCAGCACAAGTGGTCATCAAGAAAGCAGATTAAACAGATTTTATGCTGAGACTTCAGGAAAGCAAAGAAAGAATATGAGGGGGGAAAAAGGAGTTGAAGGATGTGATAGGTCCAGTTCCTAGAGCATTGTCTTAATGACTTTTAGCTTACTGGCTCAACATTTGCTCCAACTGTTTTGTAGACCCCTTTCTGTTGGGATGGCCAGCTATGGAAGAGAGGTTTTTAGCCAAGTTCATTCATTCAGGCTCATTAACACAGCTAAGCAGTAGGCTTGCTCAGACAGCTTCTTGTGGTCTCTTTCTTACTTGGTGTGTCATTGGCAGGAATTTCATTTAAGGCTTCATAGGAAAATACAGTACAGAGGAAAGAGCACTGTTCCTGAAATAACAAGACCTGGGTTTAAAACTTACCTCTGAAGCTTACTATTTGTATGGCCTTGGGCAAATCCTTTAGCCTCCTTGGGAGTCTGTTTCCTCATTTGTAAAATGGGGAGGTTCAACTACTTTGTCTCTGAAGAGCCTCCCAGCTCTATTTCTATAATCCTATGAAATCTAGAGCTAGAAGAGACTTCAGAGTTCACTGAGTCCTTTTACAGAAAAGAAAATTAAGACTCCATAGGTGGACTTACACATAGGATCACAAATGTAGTTTTAAAGTTTAAAGGTTGGATTTGAACTCAGATTCTTAGGATTCCAGTGCAAGTATTCTTTCCACTAGGAGTTCACCAACATATCAACTTGGCCACATCCTTTGCCATGTGCTTGATCATCTCTCTGTTTCTCAAACCCGCTACCTACCCCCAAGCTCATTTTCTCCTTATTCTCTTTTACCTTGTTACCTAATAGCTACTTTATCTTCTCACTGTTTTCATCCATCGATTCGAAAACAAAAATTGCCAGCTTCATTTTACATTTTCAATATTTTTTATGCATCTCTAGTCATTTTTGAGCTAAGGAGACTACTTTCTTTGTCTTTGGTAGTTAAAGGCCAGGTAGTAGCTCAGATGTGAAATTTTTGAGAGATGATATTTTGGGCAGCTAGGTGTACAGTGGATAGAGTGCTATGGAATCAAAAAGACTGATTTTACCGAGTTCAAATCTGGCCTCTGACTTTTACTAGTTGTGTGATCCTGTTGTAATAGTAATGTGATTTGATCCCTTTGTACTGGTGAAGCTAACAGGTACTTAGCACTTAGTAATTAATCAAGCCTCTGTTCAAGAAACAGAAGGCATGAACCCCTGTTGCTGACGTAACAAGAAGGGGTTGAAATAGGAAATAGCTGAAACAGGAAGGAGCTAATGCTGCATGTATATAAGGAGAAGCCCTTGCTGGGTCAGACAGATCTTCTTGGAGCCAGGTTCTGGAGGCTGAGGAAGAGAGGCCAAGACTGGAGAGAAGGATTTTTATTTTGAGAACCTGGAGGAAGTGATTTTGATTCTGGTATCCAGCTGAAATTTCTGCTGAGTCCAAGGACCAGCTGACGCTGCCGAAGACTGAGGAAGCATGACTGTGGTGTCAGTATTTTGTCTGTTGGCAGCTTTGTTAAGCTTCGATTTCCCAAGGACAGAGTCTGTGAAGGATTTAAGGTGTACTGAACACTGTGAGCTTCAGTATGGAACAGGAACTGCGTGGAGAGCTGGACAAGGAACTGGGAGCTGTCTGCCTTTGAACCCAGGTGACAGTTTGGTGAATCCAGGTAGGAGCTGGGACCATAGAAGGGGATCCAGGGAATCTGAGAGCCTACCTCGGGTCAAGATGAAGAGATCTCTCCATGGACACTGAGTAGTGACTGATTGAAGTTATAACTTACTTATGACCTGGAAATTATGACTTATTTGTGACTGAGGGGTGGATAGCCTGTGTATTTTACACTGCTCTTTAAGAGAGTGCTGAATAGTGACTGATATTATAACTTAGTGTGCCCCATGCATGGAAAACTTTGACTATTGTATTTTGTGACCTTGAGGCAAGCCTCCTTAAGGATGATTGAATGATTGAGTTGATTGAATGAGTGAGTAACTATGTGATTGATTGACTAAAACTATGTGACCACTGTGGTGAAAATTATGTGGCCATTTTAGTGATAAGTTGTTGTGAATGCTGTATTTTAATTTTCTGTGACAAATTGTAACATTGTGAATGTTGTACCTTGATTTTCTGTGAACATTTGGCTCTGATTTGTTATTGAATAGAGTGCTCACTCTACTATGTAATCAGGACCTTGAAAGCTGTTAACGGCAGCAGTCCTCTGGAAAGCTGCTTGTGTTTGGATTTACACCTGGGCAAGTCATTTAAAATTGTTTGCCTCAGTTTCCTCATCTGTAAAATGGAGATGAAAATGGCAAACAACTCTAGTGTCTTTGCCAAGAAAATTCCAAATAGGGTCACAAATAGTTAGACACAACTGAACAACAACAATATTTTGGGAAGCAAAGGACAAAGATGGCATAGGTCAGAAATGGCAAACATGTGACTCAAAGGTCTCAACTCTCCACTACATCTCTGTGGCCAAATCATGTAAAAATGTAATTAGGAACTATTTAACAAAATAATATGACAAGATATAAATAAAATAACAAGATAATATTACATTTTAAAACTAAGTCAATATATGAACCTTAAGGATCCTATATACAGAATGACTCATGTTTCTATTAGAGTTTAACACCACTGATGCAGGCAACATTTATTAAGTGCCCTTCAATGTAAAGGACACTATTGGAGAAGGGGAGAAGGATAGCACAGTTTGTTATATACCAGAGGGTAAAGCTGGGAAGTTTTATTAGAGTACATTTGGTGTAGAAGGATGCTTAATGGGGGTGTCAAGCAGAAGGACAAGGGAGGCTGTGGCAGGGAAGTTCTATAGGGGACAAAGAATAGAACACAAAGCTTGATGTAGGTCTTGGAATCAGGAAGACATGAGTTCCAATTCTTCTTGACACATTTACTTAATTATGTGTCTGTGGGCAAGTCATCTAACCTCTTTCAACCTCAGTTTCCTAATTGATAAAATGGGTATAATAGCAATACCTATCTCATAGGGTTGTTGTCAGGATCAAAAGATATAGTGCTTTGCAAACCTTAGAGCACTATATAAATGCTCACACTTAATATCAACTATTATTATTAGTGATGATAAAATCTATGGTTGCTACCATATCAAGATAGAAGCCTTGTGCCATTTCAAAGAATTAAAAAAAAAAAAAAGCAGAAGCATGGTTTTAAAATTTTCAGTGGCAAAAGTGAAGTTACAATGCAGTGATACTATAATAGCAAGTTTAGAAATAAAATATCCTGAACTAGCTTTCTTCTCAAACAAAACAAAACGAAAAAGAAGGGAACTGCATAACTTCACAGAATCTCTTATGTTCAGAAAGTTCATTTTTGCATCCTGCTTGATTCTGACACAACTTTTAAGTCACTTTGATAAAGCCCTCTGCTGTGTAGCTATGGTGTTTAATTGACCCATTTAGGTTCTAACAGCATGTTCATTTCCACCATCCATTCCAAACTACTGCTCTGACACCCCTCTTTTCCATTGAATTTTTTTTCCAGACAAGCTAGAGCAGAAGTGGGAACCTGCTGCCTTGAGGCCATATGTGGCCATCTAGGTCCTCAAATGCAGATCTTTGAGTGAATCCAAATTTCACATAACAAATCATTTTACTAAGAAGATTCAGTCAAAGGGTTGTACTTGAGGAACTAGAGGACCACATGTGGCCTCAAGGCTACAGGTTAAACCACACACACACACACACACACACACACACACACACACACACACACACACACACACACACACACACCTATAGATAATCACAAGGTATGTTATCAAAGCAAAAATGGTTTGCTTAAAATAGAATGTAAGGCAGATATCAAGGAATTAAATACTAAACAATATATCTATTGAGTCATTTCTCCAAACTACCTCCTCTTATGCCTCCAGACCTGGGATAGTACAAATCTACTAATCTTTTGCTCACTTTGCTATAATATGAGTATGACACTTCAAGCTAAGGAGCAGAAAAAGTGGAATGACTTGTCCAGTAGTCTTAGTCTGAAGTTTCCATGCCTGGGATTGAACTGATTCTTAAAATAGGCAGAGAAATATCTCTATGGCTCTGTAGCCATTGTTTCCCAAAGAGAAGCTACTGGAGATTTCTCGTGCTACTTCTTGGCATGGGCAAACAAAAGATTCCACTAGCTACTATTTCTTTCAGGTCAATGGTGAAGACTTCCTGGCCAATAAAGTTTGTTAAATGTTTACTATAAGCTATGTACCATGCTAAAAGCTGGTATACAAAAAAAAAAAACTGGAACAGTCAACACCCTAAAGTAGCTTACGTTTGAGTATGGAAGACAATACATTGCCTAAACAGTGTAGTCTTGTCCATAGTTAAATATAGATACAGACAGAGTGAATGGAACTTAACCTTAAAGGGAATCTGGAGGTGGAGGTGAAGGGAGGGACCTGGCAAAGGATTCTTGCAATAAGTAAAATTTGAGCAGAGCCTTGGAGGAAACCAGGGATTTTAGCAAGGAGATGATGAAGAAGTATGGTCCAGATATGGGAGCCAGCAAGTGCAAAGACTTGGAGATGAGAGATGATGTATTAGTTGTGAAAAACAGCAAGTGTTCAAGTGTAGCAAAACTATAAAGTATGTGAAGGGAAAGAATGTATGAAGGGCCTCACTTGTAAAAAACAAAACAAAACCCTAAGACCAAACAGAGGAATTTATATTTGATCCTAGAGATAATAAGGAATTTATTGAATATATGTTCAGACCTGCACTTCAAGAAAATTACCTTGACAGGTATATGGAACATAGATTGGTATGGGGAGAGCCCTGAGGACTGTTAATAGACTGTTACAATAGTCTAGAGGGGACCTCCATCTACTCAGGGTCTGTAACATCTAGCCAATGCCATCTACATTTCCATTTGAAAGGATATCCTAGGATGTATGGGCAGGTTGAAGCTGTGGCAGTAGTATCCGTTACTAAGAGTACCCTATTAGCTTGCAAATGAAAATAGTTGCTCCAAGTAATGTTCAGGAAAAAAAATTCATCCCTTTTACATTGATTTTTAAGAAGTGTTTACTCTTATCATTCAGCCAAAATTTGATTTTCTCTTAAGTTCAAAAATAATTCACATGACATGGATTTAAAAGAGTGATGAAACTTAATTCTCCCATAGATTGTAGGGGCCTAGCACCCAGATCAATGTGGCTCCCAATGGCATTTTTATGTAGGGAGCAACTTAAGGTGTGAATTTCATTTCTACATTATCTGCTGGCCAGGGCCACTAGGTAGAATCATATAATCCCAGGGGAAGAAGGGTCTTTTGAGGTAGAAATTGACATGTATTAATTCAGCCTCTCACTAAGCACCTCTGGTGAGGCAGGAATCACCAGGACTTAAAAGAAAAAACAAAACAAAACAAAACAAAAGCAGAGTTAAATCAATAGTAGGAATCAGTGCCTTCAAGTCCTTCAGAGGAGAAATCAAACTTAGCTTTCAACTTTTGAAAAGGAAAAAAAGGAAGAAGGGAAGGAAGGAAGGAAGGAAGAAAGGAAGGAAGGAAGAAAGGAAGGAAGGAATGAAAGAAGGAAAGAAGGGAGGAAGGAAGGAAAGAAGGAAGGAAGGAAGGAAGGAAGGAAGGAAGGAAGGAAGGAAGGAAAGAAGGAAAGAAGGGAGGAAGGAAGGAAGGAAGGAAGGAAGGAAGGAAAAGAGAAAGAAAGAAAGAAAGAAAGCCTACTAAGGAAAAGAAAAAAAAGAATTTAATAAGGAATACAGAGCTCAGTTTTCTACTTCTATCTATGTCACATTGGACAAATTTTTTAAGTTCCTTAGACTTCATTTCTATCAATTGGAAAATAAGGAGATGGAATTGAATGACATCTGATGGCCCTTCCAGCTCTAGGTGTATGAGCTTCTGATCCTCCTCCTTCCTTTGTGTTCTTCCTATTTTAAAATGTTCAAAAGCCAAGTACTGACTGCCACTTGCCTTGCAGTAATAGTTCTGAAATGAAAAAAAAAAAAAGCAATAGGCACTACAAGCATCTTACATTAGTGAAACTGTAACAGTAACCCTGACCAACAACTATTTTCATTGTTCTTTGCTTATTCCCTTTTAGCTACTGTCTATAGTAGACAACAACTCACCTCATAATGGTACAATACTTCAAAACTTCCAAGTTGCTTTTTTCATAACAGCCCAATAAATGAGACAATTATTTTCTCTATTTTATAGATGAAGAAACTAAGGCTCCTGTAGACAAGATAAATTGTTGAAGGTCATATCAATTATACATGTTGGAATGAAAACTCCAGTCCACTATTCAAATGTACTACTCCTTTGCTTGTCTGCCATTATGCTCCAGTATGAATAAATTCTTTAGTGATTCTGTATTCTGTATGCTTTTGTTCTTGCTCTTGATAGAAATACCACATTTGTGATTCCCAGACTATTTAGTTCTGGAAGAGGGAACCATCCAGGGAAGTAAACAACTCACAGAATACATAGTTATCACAAACTTACCACCCTACTGCTACAAACCTATGATTGGAAACAATCATCTTGTGATCAACATGAATATTCAGTCCCTCTTAGCTAATCACAACAGCCAAGAAATTCTGAGCTGGAGGTGGTCCACATTTCACAGAGAGTACAGATATGGCTAGTCACCCACTAATACATGCCAGAAAGGTACACATAAAATTCTCTGTGTATCTCTCTTATTTATTACTACACATGCAAATGAGTAATTGAACTGAGCCTGTTCTTCTAAATTCATCATGTGACTTTTAAGGAAAAAGTCAGCAAGAGAAAGAAAAATTTTAATACATACATATCTACCATCCTTGACCCTATCAGTCACCATAGAAAAAAATAACACATTCTTCTGTCAGCTGGTCATTTTCTCTCCTGGTGAATCGAGGGGTTAGAACTCTTTAGGGTGTCAATACCTTATGCTCCTGTTTCACTTAATTGGTTTACTTTACATTACTACGGTGTCTCTAGAGAGAGATCCAAAAGAAAGTCTATGGTTTCTTCAATTCTAAATCCATTAAGAGGGTAAAATTACTTTTAAGGAAAATCTAAAAACAAACAAGGCTTCCAGCCACAATCTGACAGTGTTTTGCACTAACCCCTAAAAGACAACTGAGATGGGATTACAGATTTGTAGAAAACAAGAGCCACACTACACACACACACACACACACACACACATACACACACACACACACACACACACACACTTTTGAGTTCCTTTATTACTAACTTGGAGAAGTCATTTAAACTCTTTGGGACTTAAGTCCTCATCTATCTAACTAGTAAGGTTGGACTAGATTCCACTCCACTCAAATTCTATGATCATCTGATTCTATGATCCTAATCTCCAGATCTTTAGCATTCATGGGGAGGGAAGCCCTCAAAGAAAGGAATAAAGAAAGTATTCCTGAAACTGCTTAGAACTAGAACCAGATGCTCAGACAGTCTCACCTAGGCCATAAGGCTGTAGAACAGGAATTGTGTGCAGGATCAACATAGCACCATAGGAATGAAGTTATTGGGTAGGAAGCCACATCCTACTTTTGCATACTGCCTCTGCAGTATATACATGTAGGCATTTTAAAGCAAAGCATTTCTGCACAGATATGACAAAGTAATGTCTTAGAATCTTGTACTCTGATATTTTTCCCTTAGCGTTATCATTATTGCCTTAGCCTAGGTGTTTTACACAGAAGTGGTATGTAGGACAAAAGGAAGTTTCTCATTATTAACTGACTACATTTCTAGGCCCTTCAATATCAACAAAGCTTCTGGAAAGAAAGCTTAACCTTGAGTCAGACAGCATATGATAAAGAACCTTTCCTCACAGTTTCAGCCAGCTGAATTTTTTCTACCATTGGATCCATCAGACTTTTCCAGTGTTTTGTAACGGGCTGCCTGCCTGAGGCTACCTAATTTAATAGTGATTTAAAAAAAAATCTACTGAACCACTGAAAGAAGCCATTATATTCAGGCATTGTTTAACAAATCTGATGCTTCAGACTGCCTATGTAGGAAAAAGACAAGAAAGTAATAAAAGAGAAGAGAAAAAGAGAGATAGGGAAAAAAAAGAAAAATCTCTTAACCAAAGTAGTAAAAAGACCATTTTACAGAGAATGAACAATATTTTATGCAACTTTTTTTGTTGCATTATACATATACATATATATTATATATACATATATATGTATATATGTGTGTGTGCACACACATGAAGGTTTGCGTGTATATATATACACCAATTAATACACATATACACATACATACAAACACACACATATGTGTGTGTGTATACACACACACACACACACACACACACACACACACACACACACCAATACATCTCAATGCTTACTTTCTATATATACATATAGGAAGTAAGCATTGAGAGCATTTGAAAGAATAATGCTATTGAAAATGATGCAATCCACATTGTAATAATTATCAACGGGTGACATTTGTATAGCCAGAAAACCTAGTAACTCTCTATTGGCTCTTAAATAAAGTATAAACTTCCTATTCAAGTATTAAATAATAATAACTCCTGTTTCTATCACACATTGAGGTTCCAAAGTACTTTCCTGACATAAAAATTGTCAGATAAGTAGTGTGAATATTAACATCCAAAACTGAGGCACAGAGATATCAAGTAATTTGCCACAGTCTCATGGACAGTCTATAGCAAAGATAGAAATCAAATGCCATTAACTGACTCCAAAGCCAATACTCTTTCTTTTGGATCAGCTAATTTATATCTCCTTAACATGACTCATATATTGTATTTAGGTTGGCTTTCTTTCTGTTCAGTTGCCTTCATTCTTCAAGCTATGCTTACTCTTGCCTTTGTGAGTTCAATCCTTTAATTGCTCCCACTTGGATCATTTGTTGTTCGGTCAGTTCCAACTCCTTGTGTCCCCATCTGGGGTTTGCTTGGCAAAGTTAATGGAATGGTTTGTCATTTCCTTCTCCAATTCATTTTTACAGATTAGGCAACTGAGGCAAACAAGGTTAAGAGACTTGCCAAGGGTCACAAAGCTCTTAAGTGTCTGAGGTGGGATTTGAACTCATGAAAATGAGTTTTTCTGAATCCAGGACCCAAACTCTACTCACTGGGCAACTTAGGATAGCATTGCCAAAAACATGCTCTTTTCCACTGATGCTATTCAAGCTAGGCAAAATCATTTCTGAATTAAATGTGAAGGTTACAGGCATGGCCTTCCAAGTTTCTATTCCAAATGATTGAGGCCTAAAGAACTAAAGTGAAAAGCTACGTATCTCCAATTCCAACAAAAATAAGAGGCCTATCTCTAACCTATTGCCCCGTACTGGGGATATTGGCCCTTCCATAGACAATCCTTGATGCAAGATACTACTGAAGTAAAGGGGAGAAGCATAGAATTTAATGTTGTGTACTCTCAGTAATGTCTCCATATTTGATGCAAAAAACAAAAACAAAACCAATCTACTTACATAAGAAACTCTTGGGTAAGGATTTAAGATATAAAAGAGTAGAAAAACTTTTAAGAATTGGTTCCGAGAGACTAACACCATAAATTAGAGAAGACATATAAAAAAGAAAAGTAAAAAAGAAAAACCATGATAAAGATAGCCAAAAAAGGCATGTACATGGGAAAGAAAGAAAGAAGGAAGGAAGGAAGGAAGGAAGGGGGAGAGAGAGAGAGACAGAGAGACAGAGAGACAGAGAAAAAGAAAGAAAGAAAGAAAGAAAGAAAGAAAGAAAGAAAGAAAGGTAGGAAGAAAGAAAGGTAGGAAGAACAGGCGTGATGTCTGGGGGAAGTTGGTCTAATAAAAACATTTGAGAAAAGTATCATCCTAAATTACTTGTCTGACTATATACTTTGATTATTCAAGTTAACTCCAGCGATTCTCTATTACCTGCAGGATTAAACTGATGCCAACACTTGTTATTCAATGCTTTCTACAGTCTGATTCTTGACTATCTTTTTTGACAGTATTTAGAGAAGAGAAAAGGAATAAACAATTATTAAGCTACTACTATGAACCAGACACTATGCTAACCGCTTTTACAAACAGTCTCTTCTTTAATGCTCACAACAATTCTAGGAGGTAGGTGCAATTATAATCCCTCTATTTTACAATTACAGAAACTGAGGGAAACAGAGGATATGTAACTTGACCAACATCACACAGCTAGTGGTTGTCTGAGGTCAGATTTTTGAACTTAAACTCCAGGCCTTCAACTTATGCCAACCTTTGTACACATCCCAGTCAAATTAAATTAGAAAACAACAACAGTGGTAGCAACCATGCTCTCAGATAAGGCACAATAAAACTAGACTTGGTTATAAGAAATAAACAGGAAATTTATACAGTGCTTTGGCTGGTTGGTTGTTGTACTTTCTTGGAGAGGACCAAAATGACATCACTGCTAAAGTCAAGTTTCAGTGTGTCCAACTGTGGCTGATCAGATGACTACAAGCTCTGAATGCTCTACCACAGGTTGAGCAAATATAGTTCGTGTGAACATTTGAGGTGGATTCTCCAAATTTGCACATCCTGTGTTTCCTTTGAGCTGTTTCAATTCTGCTTTGCTCATAGAGAACAGCACCTTCTCTGACAGTCCTGTGCCAGTGTCTCCCATGTCACACAATCAATTCCAAAGCTCTTGAGAGAGACCTTGAGAGAGTCATTCTATCACTTCTAACCAGTATGCAAATACTTTCCCTGTGTGAGTTCTCCATGCTTGGCAGTTTAGTTTGAATAAGGACCTCAGTGTCTGGTACCTTATCCTGCCATGTGATCTTCAGAGTCTTCCTAAGACAATTCAAATGAAAGCAATTCAGTTTCCTGGCGTGGCACTGGTAGACTCTCCAGGTTTCACAGGTAGACAACAATGAGGTCAGCACAATGGCTCTGTAGACCTTCAATTTGGTAGTCAGTCTAATACCTCTTCTCTCCCACACTTTCCTTCAGAGTATCCCAAACACTGAGCTAGTCCTGGCAATGTGTGCATCAACCTCATTTTCAATGTGTATATCTTTGGAAAGTACACTACCAAGGTAAGTAAACCTATCCACAGCCTTCAAAACTTCTCTAGTTGCTGTAACAGATGGTTCCACATATGGATGGTGTGGTGGTGGCTGATGGAGCACCTGTGTTTTCTTAGGGTTAATTGTTAGGCTAAAATAAGCACAAGTGGCAGAGATTTGATCCATACTTTATTGCATAAAGGCAATATAAAAGATGAATTGATATCAGGATTTTATTATGTTATATTTAGATGACAGCATCTAAATATTTTAAATAGAAGTCAATCATTTTATATGAAATAGTAGATAATAAAATGTTAGTGAGGGATCTCTTCATATTATTTCTCAGACCTAAGCAAATCTAAACAAAATATAAACAATAAAAAAAAAATTAATGACATATAAAATTTCAGAGAAGTTAGGTATGATAGACTTCTGGTGATTGTTGAATGAGACTAGAATAGAGTGTATGTATTTTTTGTCAGTTAATAGCATCTTTTAAAAAATTGACCACATGTGCAAAAACTTGGAAATATAGGGGATGCCCATCAATTGGGGAATGGCTGAACAAGCTATGGTATATGAATGTAATGGAATACTATTGTGCTATAAGAAATGGGAAGGAGATGGACTTCATAATTACCTGGAGAGGCTTATACGGACTGATGCTAAGTGAGAAGAGCAGAACCAGGCAAAACCTGTACACAATCACAGACACGTCGTACATATGATGA
>CM053580.1:137996821-138016011 GCA_028627135.1 Pseudochirops cupreus | reverse complement strand
GTTTCCTGGGGACTGGTCGGTGCTGGTGCGTTTTGGACTGTACTACACTCTTCTCCCAGCCTGGTGCAACAGGCCCTTCCTGTCGACCTTCCAAGTTGTCTTGGCCTGGAAATTTGTTATGCTCTGTCATTTTCTGGATTCTGCTACTCTAAAATTTGTTTAGTGTTATTTTTGTGCAGGTATTTGGAAGAGTATGAAGTAGAGCTCAAGTGAGTCCCCATTTTGGCTCCAACTCCCCTTCTCCCCCATGAGAATGCTTTTAACGTCGTACTATAGAAGTTTACTGTTTTGTTTTTACGATCTCATCTATCCCTTATTTGGTTATGTATCCCATTCCCCATCAAAATGTGAAAGTTACCTCCTCCTCTTTTCCTCTAATATTTTTAAGAGTTGACCTGTTGTGTTTAGGTCATACAGTCTTTTGGAATATAGTATAAGATGCCACCCTTATTTCTACCAAGCTGCTTTACAACTCTCTCTATAGATATTCTTTCATTTTTCTGACCAGTAGTGCTTTGGATGAACATTATTTTATAATATATTTTGAATTCTGGTATTGTTATGTCAACTTCAATTATACCTTCTTTCATTATTTCCATTAAGATTTTATACCTTTTGTGCCTTCAAACTGTTATGGTGGGGGCTCCACCTACCCAAAATGGTTGGGTTTGTGTGTTGTGGTGGACCTGTCTGAAAGAATTCAAAGTCAGACCACCTTTAATCTAAGTATGGGCATTTATTGAGATAGACGCCTCTCATAAAGCAGACTAAATTCCAAGAGGAACCAGCAATTTCAGAGAGAGTAAGATAACATTTTATAGGCTAAAGATTCAATTAAACAACCAAATTTACATAGACTAGAGGAATATGATTAATATTAAAAAGGCAGAAGGAGTTTGTTAAGGTATTATGTAATGGAGGAGGGGTCTTATCTATGGTTTGGTGATTAAACATTCTGGTCATGCTGCCCTCCAGTTGGTTAACTATTGTGGTCCTGCCTGATCAAGACAGACAGTTAGGTATTGTGGTCCTTTCATGGGCTAGATGAATAATGTGAGTGTAATTGAATACAAGAACACACCTGTTTCTGTAGGAATGGGTCTACGGTCAGTAACTAAGCATAGGGTGTGGCTGGGCTCTTCTCATGTGGACACACCTGCTGTTTCTGTGGAAACTAAGAGTTCAGGGACACACCTATTGTTCCAGTGAGCAATGAAGCATATATGAAGAAGTTAGGACATTGGCGGGGGGGGGAGGAGGGGAGAGGGAGGTGCAGTGGGCCTGCTTTTCAGTGGGGCCAGGCCTATAACGAAGTTAGAATATTGAGACTGGGGTCAGTTTTTTTATAATTCCATCAAAATGAATTTTCCTACTTGTTTATAGTGGTGTGTGATTTATTGGAGACAATAATTTTATAAAGGTTCAAATGGTTGTGGGTGTTTTTCTACTGGCAGAAGACAGGTTCAGAATTTCTGACCTGAATCAGATAGCATCAGATATAGCTTATTTTCCCATAATTTGTGAAATAGACTTCATAACATTTTTCCTCATTTACTCATGAGTCATCTTCCCATTCTAAGACTTTTCAGGGCCATTGATAAGGGCTCAGCAATCACATCTGAAATTTTTTCAGAATATTAGGGTACAGTTTTTAATTCATTGCAAGTAAGACCTAACATTTATACAGTATTTTAACACTTGCCTTTAAAGCACTTTATGACTATTATCTCTACTGATCATCCCCATTTTATAGATGAAGAAACTGAGATTGAAAGAGTTTAAGTGACTTACCTAGGGTCATATATTAAATGTCTGAGGTAAGATTCAAACTAAAGTTTTGATTACTCTAAGTCCAGTGGTCTATCTAATCTGACACAATGCTCCCCTCACTTATCTTGGGTCTCTACTCCATGATAACTGTTTTTATTCTGTCCTTTCAAGTTCAGATAAAATTGTCTTTTCAAGATAAAGAAAAGAAAAGAAAAATTGAACTGTTATCTCCTCACTATTATCTGCTACCGTCATTCCATCTACACCTCTTGGCTCTTTTTCTTGTTTGTAACAACTAAAATAAAAGTGACAGCAATAATAGAAAAATATTTGTTTTCCTTAGCATTTTTTGTCAGCTCTATTGTTGGTGTTTTACTGCTCCTGATCTAATTCCTGCTTGTGTTTTCAGGATTTCATTATTTAAAGTTTCCCAAACCCTCCGGGAAAATTTTTTCCTCAAAATATTAGACTAGTGCGGCCTTCCTATTTTTTTCTGAATACACTGAAATCTACCTTCAAAAAAAAATAAGATAAAATAGGATAGGATTTTGCTCTTCTCTCTATACCACAAACTCTCTTCTGTAGTTGTTACTCTTCCCCAAAGTTCCTATGATTTCTATTTCAGTAACAATTTCTATTTTGTGGTCATGATCAGATCCATACAACTATGCTCTCGCTCGCTTCTTTTGCCTTTAAAGGATAAAATTTTCATTAAAGCATGTCACACATTTGTTTTGACTGCTGTTTTTGACATAGGAACACCTTACCTATGAGTGTCTAAGGAATCGATATCTTTATAATACTACAGCTATTATTAGTCATCATCATTATAATTTATTAATATTCTCTCTTCATTGTCCTGTGATCATTCTCTCTTTTGCTAACTAGATCCTCCACTTTCTCCTGTCCCTAACTTTGGATAGTCTCCAAACTCTTGCCCTTAGCCTTCATCTCTTCTTCCTAAAAATTTATCTGCTTGAAGACATCATCCAGTTTCCTGATTTAAAATTTCCAGCTATTTACTCATTCTCCTAAATTTGTCTCCACAGTCACTACCTGTCACTTATGGCCCAATTCCATACTCCCACCAACCTACAAGCATCAATACTTTGATATGGCTCCATGACCTCAAATTTTGATGACCTACACATTGCTCCAAGTTCATACTCACTCATGTACCTTTGAGAATCCTATCTCCCCCTGACTCCTTAACCACCTTTCCCCTGACTTTTCACTCTATGAATCCTAACCAGCTTTCAAAGATCCACAAAAATCCTGTCTATTTCTTATAGTTTTCTTGTATTCTAATGTAGTCCACACTGATTGAACCTCTCCTTCATCCCCCAGAACTCATAGCTCTCATAATCTATGTGATATCACTGAGCATTTAATTGTCCTCCACTTCTTCAGAATCTAATATTTCTGAGCAAAGGACACATTTCATACTCTTATGGTCATTTGCACATGATAGACCATCAATAAATGTTTATTTGTTCATTGTAAAAGCCCCCCAAAAATTAAATAACTTGCCTAGGTTAGGTGATCCCAGGAAACTCTTGGACAGCTGATTTTGAATAAAGTTCCTTTTTCTGCTGTAAACTCAATCAAATTGAAGTATTATCAGTCAGTCAACAGTAATTTATTCAGCATTAAATGATGTTCCATGTATAGGGATGGAGATACAAAGACAAAAGTTAAGGTAGTTCCTCTCCTCAAGGAATTTTAACTCTAACTTATTACCAAGTAACTGGCTTTTATCCATACTTAACAAGTTTGATGCTCCTATCTTTAGTAAAACTATTGCAAAGAAAGTTCATTTGTGTTATATATTGCAGTGACAAATAAAGGTTTGTTTTTACAGGGATAGAAAAAATGTTTCCATTATTGTCCAGCAGCAAAAGGAAAGTAAGGAATGTATAAATGTCAGTTTTGGCTCTACATTCAATGAACCCAAAGAGAATCAATCCAACAATCTGTCAATCAGATTATTTCATTTAAATGGTACAATGAAGGTAAATGCTTCCTCCAATGTCACTAAATTTTTTCCACCCAAAATGAATGGATTCATTTGTCTTCTTCAGCAGCCCAAACCTAATCACTGATTGCTTAAGAAGTCTTTACCCTCAGTAGAATGGCTTTCTCCCATCCCTGGTTAAATTTTTGTTGAGTTCTGGGCCCTGTCCAAGTGTTTCAGCAGCTTCAGATAGATGATTGAGATGAATGGTGAGTAGAAGATGCCACAGGGAGAGGGCGATGCAAACTCTGAGGATTTTCCTCCCTCCCCCTCCTTCAGCTGCCATCTCTCTGATGTGCTTATCCTTCTGCAAGAGCCCTGCTCCTCTGCCAGTGCAACAGTGACAATATGAGATATCGCATCTGAAGAAGCCCAGCCAAATATTTGATTTGGATGAATACACTGAAGATGTCTCATCACAACTGTGGTTGCCCAGATTACCAACTCCTTTCTCTTGGCTTATGTACATTTTACAGTGAATACAAACTGTACGGAAGAGATCATTGCAGCACTGATAGAAGTGAGACCACATAGCTGATGTTGAGTGTCTTGTTTTGGGAAGAGTTCACTGATGAGGAATAAGCTGAGGAGGCAAGATGCTGTTGTTTTTCCTTTCAAGGCAAATGGTACTAAGAATGTGGCTAGAGTTTTTTCTTTTTTGACTTGGATTCAGAAATTCTTAGTGGTGATGCTAAAATCACTTTGCAACTTTTCAGGAAACATCAAAGTGTAACAATTGCTATGGCTGCCTCTTTCACCTTGACATTTAGCTGCCAAAGTTCCTCATTCATGATTAATGACCTGACATCCTGCTTTTGAAAGGCTAATGTTCCAACCTAGGGAAAATAACCTAGAGTTAGTTCTGTCAGAGCCTGTACCCTCCAGCCTTTTTTTTTCTTCTAATTCATTTTTTGAAATCTGATACATACACATCTAAATAGCTTTATCAAGCTGGTGCTTACATGATAATGATTAACACTGTTCCCTATAGTACAAAGTTGGGTTTAGGAGCTTTGATAGATTCTAGAGAAATCTAGGTAGGATCCAGGAGTCTGCATTTCCAGAATTCCCCACACTTATCTGAAGAGGTCAAATAATTCAAGGTCCCACCCCTACTCTCTGTCAGAGTAGTTCACTCCACTTGTCAACAGACAGTCAAGCATATTTATTGAGGGTCTAACTGTTTTTATAACCTTTCTCATAGATAGTTTTGTCCTTTTCTCCCTCAGTCCTCTTTTTTTTTTACCAGCTTACATTTTATAACTTTATTTAAACTGAATTCAATTTAGTTTTCATCCACATTGACCATCTGTAAGCTTTTAAAAGCGGTGACAAGCACATAAGTAACCAATGTATACAGCTTGTTTGGTAATCTTCATCCTCAATGTGTTTCATGGACAAATGCACTCAGATATGCTATGGGACATTCCTCATTCCTTTGGCCCAAACAGCTTTACTGAGTCTGGTGTCAGTGCATACATCTGGAGTTCCCATTTCTTTCATGGTAAATTTGTGGATTTCCTTTAGGCCTGAGTAGCTCACTTTTTGAAGCCTACTCCATGAATCCTCATGTGAATATTGATGGTATACTCTCTGGTCACCACCTCGCTGACAACAGAATGTCCCTTCTTTTTCTCTCCAATTTTTCTCCAGGAGCCATCCTGCTTAGGACCAGGTGGGACCCTGAGCCCTCTTTCAACATCTGCTCTACTAGAAAGAAAAAAAAGAAAGAAAGATGTAGCCATCTCTTTCCTTTTCTGAACATCAGGAAAATTCTAGAATATCATTTGTTATGCAGTCGTGTGTGTGTGTGTGTGTGTGTGTGTGTGTGTGTGTGAGAGAGAGAGAGAGAGACAGAGACAGAGAGAGACAGAGACAGAGAGAGACAGAGAGAGACAGACAGACAGAGAGAGAGAGACAGAGACAGAGAGAGACAGAGACAGAGTAGTTTATGTAAAGGGAATGATGGGGCATTGCAACAATTTGGAAGGGTGCTGTGGGGTGAAAAGTTTAAGATCTAATAGCCTGGAGAAAGCATGAAATAAGATTAAAAACAAAATTTGACCTTTCAGTTTCAGGTCTCATTTCCAAAACTGGTTCATTCTTCCCATATACAAAGCTAGTTTCATTTCTAAGCTTTTTGTAATCTCCAAATAGGTGATGCCTTGCAGAATGCAGTCTTTTAAATAGGATACATTTAGAAATCTGACAACTAGGACTTGTCCTCCATTGAGATCTCTTGTTTTTAATAGTGGATCACCTTTTTCTTTTTTTTTTGAAGGGAGAATGCAGGGCAATTGGGGTTAAGTGACTTGCCCAAGGTCACATGGCTAGTTTTGTGTTAAGTGTCTGAGGTTGGATTTGAACTCAGATCCTCCTGACTCCAGGGCCAGTGCTCTATTCACTGCGCCATCTAGCCACCCCTGTGAATCACCTTTCTCAAGAGAAGTTGTAGACAACTCTGGCTTTTCTATATAATATCTAGACCATTAATTTAGAATTCATACCTCAAGATTATGCACCTTTAAGGCAAGCAGGGGCCAATTTTTTTCTTTGTTGTTTTCATTTTAATGTTATTGTTTTAGATTTATAGCTTTGTTCATTATAGATACTTTATTAAAATTACATCTTTATTGATATATTATTTTATGGAAGTTTTAAAACAGAAACTAGCAGTTTTGAAGTAGAAAATCAAAAAAGAACTAGAGGGAATCTGCATAATTTATCAATACATTTGAAGAAGTCTAAAATATATATAAGGAATCAGTGTTTTGGACCTCGCACATCTGCAGAGGGGTGCAGTGGGAATATTTTGTCATATCTCATCTCTAGTAACGTTTGTTCTTTGTCATTTTGCAAAGTTCATTTTTTGTTGAATTAAATTGAATTCCCAGTTTTGTGGTTGTGCTTGTTCCAGGATCATTTAACACAGTTTAAAGCTTAAGAGGTTAGTTAAAACACAAATGTGGTGATATGTATCTTCAGTAATAAAAAAATCAGTCCTTAATGATGTATTGTACCACATTTGCTTATTTTTGTTGTTTGTTTTAAACAGATATTCCTGTTTTGCTTTCAAAGACTACTGTAGGAAAATCATACAGAAATAATAAAATCTCCCAGAAATACGCTTTCATCCTTTAGCTCAAATAGTTAAAGCAGTGTGCTAATGATGCCAAGGTCATAACTTCAGTCCCCATGAGGGCCAGTTAGATATGTTGTTTTAGACCCCCATGGCCTGCACGCCTAACCCTACACAGTCATGTTTTAACTCATTGCTGTTGGTAACAAGGGGGGTCAAGCAAGACACTAGCAATGAATCAGCACTTAGTTGTCTCCATTATCACTGGAAGAGCAGCCCAAAGGGATGGTACCTTAGTAAATCACTGTTTTTAGTTAGAAATCATATTTGATATTATAGTCAATCCACAAAACTCAGATTCTTATATGTAAAGCACAAAGAACTTGGTCTCTTCTTTCTCTAATTTTTAGTCAATGTAACAGGTAACTTGTAACTCAGTTAAATGTAATCCTGACTCCATGTCTGAAATGTGATTTAAAAGTAGACAAAATGGATTGTATTTCCGAGTAAACAATTAAACCTATTTCAATGAATGGAAGAACAATATATGCATCAAAAACTTTAAAGATTAATGTGTTTTAAAACAATAAAATTTAGTTAAACAGATTAACAGGATTTAAAATGCAAGGTTCAGTTTACACATCTATAAGATATGAGAGTAGAATGAGTATTCTCTAAAGCTCCTTCTAAGTCCAAATTTTATTATTCTATAAGCTGCGAGAAATTTCTTGTCATTTACACAGGATACAGAGAGGAAACTTGTGCATCATTCAAACAACCCTCTCACTTTGCAGTCAAAACTGGAGCCCAAAGGGAGAAAAAATTAAAGCTCAGAAATTCTATTGGCAAAGGAGATGTGTTTCTCTAACCTCATAAATTCTACCTCCCAAGAAGAGATTATATGATGACAAAAACAATATTTGAATGATCTCTGCTTTACCTTTCTAGTCTTATTTCAGATTAATTCATTTTAATGACTTGACACTTTACCATAGCAGTATAAGGTGGTTTTTTTTGTTTTGTATTTTTTGTTTGTTTGTTTGTTTGTTTTATGACAGAAACATCTTAGAGTTCAACTGGACTCACCTTCCTTATTCTGCTGATCAAGGAAGTTAAATAGGAATATAAAGTCTAAGTGACATGCACAAGACTACACAGTGTTAGAGCTGGAACTGGAACCCAGGGTTTATACTTCTAGTCCAGGGTCCTTTCTGCTGTCTCAAGAAATGGAGTTTCTTTGTTTTAAACCCTTGTTACCCCAGAAGCTACCTGGTTTTTGAAACTCCTTATTAAGGATTTTAAGATCCTCAGCAATAGCTTCCAGACACCACAACCTCTGCTCATGCATATGAAGGACAGAACATTATTTTTACAACTTCTACCCATCCATGTAATTCCTTCTAATGTGGCAGTAAAACTGGAATGGATTACCAAGGAAAGTTGCCCAATTACTATCCTGGAAGCCTTTAGAAACAGAATAGAATAGTCTGTCAAAGATTCTTTTTAATGTATTCTTTAATTAAAGTGGAGAAATAAGCTTGATGGCCACGCTAGGTAGGCTTCCACTTATTTTCCTATGATTCAGGATGGGTTACAGTACTCTCTTGATGGATATTTTGCTCATGGTGGTCTTTTTACTTTTGAGTATGTTTGAGCATTCCACCCTATGCCCCCCACTCCCAGCTTTCAAATACAAACTTCCTTCTATTTTGCTGTAGTCCGAACAGGGCTAATACCACACACTTGAATCCTGTATTTAGCCAAATGTAATCACATTATTCTAATTATTTAGACTGCTTTTCACTTCATCATGATCACAGTAAAACTAAAGTGATGAAATCTTGCAAGCAAGTTTGGAAGGCAATATCCAAAGCCAAATACTATGTTTTCTTCTTCTATAATTGGACTAATTCCATCAATGGCAATCTTACCTTGCTTACTGCTTCTGATTGTTGTCCCCTATAATTCTTGGATCCTTTTGAGTTCATTTAACACTTACTCATTTGTGCATATGCCATGTTTTGCATTTTTTATTCTTGAATAAATCTTTTAATTAATATTCATATTTGATGCTCATTTCATAAAAAGAAAAAAAACACAGCTGTGCAAACAATGTCTTTAAAATACATTAAAAAATGAAAACTTTAGACAAATAAATTATTTGTCCCCATGCAATGTACTTTTGTACAACCCTCTTCCCTAGCAATTTACTGGATTTTACTTTTAAAAATTGAATTTAAGAAAATAGAAGCATGTGGATGAAGTGCCACTCTGGGGTTCTAGAACAACAAGATTTGAGCACTTTCTTTTGTATATGCTGAATGTGTGATCCTTGCCAGATCATTTAACTTCTATGTGAACCAGTCATCTCTCTACAACTAAAAGTAGTAGAGCAGCACTAGGAAAGAGAATTATCTTTCTCAAAGTCCCCTACATCAATGAAAGTATAGGAACAATCTAAACTAAAGACCACTTTGTATAGACAAGATACTCATCTACTTTCCATGTGAGACTCCCGTTACGTTTCTATTCCTGTTTAGACTGAGTCCTTTGTTCCTCAACCTAGTGAAAGCATAGATCTACAGAATAATAAACTGGTGATTTGGTGCTAAAAAATATAGCTCCTCATTGGCTCCTATGTTACTGAATCTCAACAGCCACTTATCTTTCAGGAGTGTCTCATAAGCCCCTTTCAATGGACTTGTACAAGTCATCCTTTAAGTCAGACCAGAAAGTTCACCTCTGTCATGATTCTTTGACAAAAAGACCTATAGCAGGTAGATTGAAAAAACTTTACAGTAGAGCTTTTATTGAATAATCATATTTATTCTCAATTTTTTTTCAAGACTGAAAGGATGATTGAACAAATATAATTCTTGTGTATTTGGCTACACTAAGGGGAAAGCAGACCACAATGGCATGTGTATTGCTTCTGCTAAATTCAATTTAACAAATATTTAATTGATACCTACTATATGCCAAGGACTTCTAGGTCCTGAGGTGTAATGCCAAGCAAAGGTAACTTCCAAGGTTCAGAATACCAGCATAGTAACTCTCTGTTTTATTCAGTGACAAATTAAGGCAAAAACATTCACAGAACAGAGAAAATCAAAATACAGTGTAACTTATTCATTTAGTAGTAAGTCCTCAGTTCAATCCAAGTACTACCCACCTCTGGAAAGTACATTCATTTAGTCAGTCACAAAGTCTCTCTTCTCAAATGGAGATTAGTTTCCAATCAAAAACAAAGTACATTCATTTGGTCAGTCACAGAGTACAAAAAGTCAAAAGTTTCCCACTCCTGGATCACAATTGAATTACAATACCATCCATTAACACCAAGCACTCTCTGGAGAGCACAAAAAGGTTATCTACCCTTAAGCTACAACAAGGTTAAGATATCACAGCATTTAATACCCAAGGAGAAGTCTTTTCTTCTAGACACTCCACAAGTTCTCAACAATCTCTGTTCCTGGGGAGAAAAAGCTTAACAAAGCCACAATTGCCTTGCCAGTGTCCTCATTAATTCACTCTCTGCCTGAAGAACAGTCCCAGAACCACTAAAAACATCAGCAAGAGCCTCTTCCAGGATTTCTGTACACATACATGAAGAAAATCCTTCTTCAGGGCTTCTGAACCAACAGCAAGGTTCCAGGACTTCTGTAACAACAGCACTGTCCTTCTCTAGTAGACCAATCTGGCAAAACAACATCCAAACAGACAGACAAAATACCGGCATCACAGCCATGCCTCTTCAGTTCTCAGCTGCTCCAGGTGGCAGTTCTCAAAAGTCCTGGGCAGCTCCAGCTGGCCCTCAGCAGCCTCTGAGCAACTCTGGCCATTAGCAATTCTCCTCTCTCTCTGCCTCCATGATACTGCTCCCCAAAAATTCTTCTGCCCTCTCTCAGCTTGGGCCTGTCTCTAAATCTACCACATCAGCTCCTCCCAGTTTAGCCCTCTCTCTTTATGTCAACAAGTCCATCCCATAAGTGGGATTCACTGCCTCTGGGTTTTAACACTCAACCCAAAAACCAAGCCAATACAGGGGGATTTTTAAATTCCATTACCACTACATGAGGAAATAGAGAGACAAAAAGAAAACAGACCTTGCCCTCAAGAAGCATCAGTTCTTTTGGATGAATTGGTATGTACACTAATGAGCAAATATAAATGTATACAATTATAATATATCCAAAGTCACTATGATAGGGGTTGGGGCACCATTAACTCTGAGAGAATCAAAAGAGGGGACCCTTCAGCTGAGCCTTTTAGGAAACCAGAAATTGTAAAAAGCTGAGATGGGGAAAGAGACTATTCTATTCATCAGGGACAGCTTTTGAAAGGAGATGGGGGATAAAATATCATGCATATAGAGTACCAAGTAAATGAATCAAATGAGCTGGACTATAAGTTTACATTAGGAAAAAGGTTATGAACTAAGCCCTCCAAAGATAGGTTGAAATCTGATTAAGAAGGGCTTTGAATTCCAAAAAAGCACCAGGAAAATAAATATTACTGATTCCATTTGAATTTCCTGACAGAACTTACAGGTAGTAAGTGAATTCAGCGAATTCAACTATATCGAACCTTTATTGAGGCAGCTATGTTGCACAGTGAATAGAGCAACAGCCCTGGAATCAGGAGGACTCGAGTTCAAAGCCGGTTTCAGACACTTCAAACACTTACTAGCTCTGACCTAAGACAAGTCACTTAACCTCAATTGCCTTGCCTTATCCCCTCCCCCCAAAAAGAATTATTAACCACCAATCATGTGTGAGACAATGAGAGTTAACTAATATATTCATGTTTTTCCAAGATAGTCAAATTAAATGTCTAAATCTCCTAGAAAAACTTTCAGTCATTCCTTATATTTTTATCTGGTTTTTAAGTAACAAACATATCTCTAGTCTCATATTTATTTTGTAGGTATATATTGTTCTTTCATTTACCAAACACTTGTGACCTTGTACTATGTACCATACTAGGTGCTGGAAAAGAAATTTATCATCACTGTTTCTTTATTTTTTCCTCTCTCCTTTTCTTTAATTTTTAAGAGAATTAAATGGGAACAAAACACATTTCTTTCTGTCTTTTTTATGATATTCATTTTATTTCATCCAAATAGATATATTTCTCCAACTCAAGTCAAGGCCTAGCATCCTGAACCTGCTTAATCTTTCCTCTAGCTTGCCAATTGACTTTTTACAAGGCCTGCTTTACTGCCCCATAAAACAACAATAGAATGCTTAAATTAGGGTAACAGACAACCTTTTGTGGATAGAAATCACCCTCCATCTCTTGTTCGCCACCTAACAGGGCCAAGGTATACCACCAGGACACCAAAATCAAATGAATGTCATGCCCATGTGAATTTACTTAATTTTGTGGGAGGGCATAATTTTCAATTTGGATTGCGTCCGTGCTGGTTAACTGCATTTTACAGTAATGGAGCAAAAGGATAATTCACTATGAACTATCCCTCTCAGCAATCTTCGTGACACTTTAATGAGGCCCTAGGAAAGTAATATTGGGCATAAGGGATTCTCCCCTGATAACCCAAGAGGTATTTAACAAGCCCTTTGTGTGGAGGGCTAAAACAGCTTTCATCTACTCATCCCTTTTACTTTCCACACTCTCTAAGCTAATATGTAGGTGGACTTAAAGCTATGTTACCCTGGAAGCAGTCAGGGTAAAAGAGTTCTAGTTCTAGGCTTAAGTTCAAATGACCTTGGTCTAATACTTTCCTAGAAGCTTGTTTAGCTGTGAAAGGTCCCATGCTCTCAGAGGATCAGTTTCTTCATTGGCAACATGAGTATAAAGATAGTTGTGTCTCCTATTCCAGAGTAACCCTGAGGAAAGCACTTTGCCAACCTTAAAACATTCTATATCTGAATCGCTGTTAGTGTTGTTGTTGTTTTAATTACTCGATGTTCCTCTACAGCCATGATTCTACATCCTTATAATTTTCTAATTGATATATTTAGGTAGGAAACTTTGGTTAGGTAGGAAGAGTTAAGGACCCCAACATACAAAACAGATGTGGAGTGGTCTCTCTCATACTTCCCAGTCACCTCCCACCCATACCATCTGTCTTTAGGTTAAACCATTGGCATGAAAGGGTTGAAACAAATGATCTTCGTGAAAGAATTAGGATGTTACATAACTAGAGAGGTGCGTTCTGAGCTTTTTCCCAGGGCACAAAAATAAAAAGACACTGACAATGCTTAAAGTACTTCAGTAGCATAGGCTCAGAACCTAGAATCTATTTAGTAAGAATGATTAGCTAAAATGGACAGCAACCAGATGGGATAGTTTAGGGGTGAGGAACCTGCAGCCTTGAGGCCACATATGGCCTTCTAAGTCCTTGGATGTGGCCTTTTAATTGAGTTCAAGTTTTACAGAACAAGTCCTCTTACTAAAAGGATTTGTTCTGCAAAATTTGAACTCAGTCAAAAGGCTATACCCAAGCACCTAGAAGACCACATGCGGCCTCAAGGCCACTGATTCCCCATCCCTGGCAGAGTTCCTGTGAAGCACTGCTCTTCAGTCCATAGCATAGAGTAATGGATCCCAAGGAACTGGCATCCCAAGATTTGCCACCTTCTGAACTTGCCTTTAAAAGTTGATAGCCGCACAGTTATCTTGAGTTGCTTGCTGTACACAAGAACAAAAATTATGGGTTGCTCTTCTGTTCTAACATCTTTCCCACACCTAAATTCTATGACACCATTTCACAGTGCTCTGCTATGCTACACCTTGGAATGCAGCAATCAGTTGGCAGGTGTGAGAGTGGCAATGGGAGGATGGGTAGGGTTATTCTTTGCTACTGATGAGGAAGAGTTGGAAATATGTGAAAAGAAAATGTAGGAAGTGCTATCATCTAGGTGAAGCAGGCCAATTCAGGAATTAGGTGACAAGTCTCTCACATTTCCTACTGGAGTGACTTTGAGAAAGTTTCTTAAATGCCCTATTCTTAGTTTCTTGATCTTTAAAATAAGGGTGATGGTACCAGTTGATCTCTGAAATCTCTTCCTTCTATGATCCTGTGGCTTAAAGCAGAACTTACCATGCTACATTTGGGGCTAGGGCCAAGAAAGTGAAACTATGCTTACGCCACACAAAATCCGCTAAAGATCACATGAAGCAGGTAGAATATAATACAGTTTTGCACTTGACTTTAAAAAAAAATCTGTCAATGTTACACAGGATGCAAATAAATATAAAAAATATGCTGTTAAATGTTGAATCAGAGCTGAGCAAAAGAGCTGAAATTTGAAGAAAAATGACCTTTTATAAGAAGTTATATGTGTTAGATCATAGACAAGGCATGACAAAAGTCATGAACTTCAGGGGAGAAAATTCTTACAGTATCAGAAGCTGAAGTGTCATTGTATGGTCTTTTATGTTTTCAGAACCTAACATATTGGGATGCTCAATAAATATTAATTGAAGATGAAAAATGCATGAAGAGCCAGATAGGAGGCTAGTGCCAGAGGAAGAGAGATTGAGAACCAGATAATTCTGCTCGCTCCTATTTTAATCTGGATAAGTATGAGGTGTTGGAGGAGCATAAGGAAATTCCCCAAACTAGAAGGATGGGGGGATGAGAGAATATCAGGAAATTGAGAATGATTTTTAATTATTCTAAACATGATTATCAGTACTTTATGTTTTTAAAGTGCTTTATAATTAGTAATTCCTCACAACAACTTTGTGAGTGTAAGGGTTTGGGGTAAAGCAGAAATCAAGGGAAAATAGGAGGTCAAAAACATGGAGAAAAGTGAGATCAAACTTGGTAAAGGAAAGAAAATGATAGGCAAAGAGGGAAATAAGTTTAAGAAAGGAGATAAAAAGGAAAAGAAACAACCCAAAATATTTCTATAGGAAAAAAAAAAGAGAATAAAAATGAAAGCACCAAACAGGAAAAAATAAGCAAATGATTGAATGAGGAAGATCTTGTTTAGTTTTTTTAAACACACATATATATGTGTATGTATAAACACATGTCAATTGGCATGGGAGAGTACGCCTAGTGAGATTTTTTTTTTTTTTACGGAAAAACAAAGCATGTTTTCCATCATTTCACTTGAGAGACTATAAAAGGGATGATACTTTTACCATCAGATCACCCCACTATTTTCTGAAACATTGAGTTTACAGTTATTCAGAAGCAGACATACTGATGACATTCAAGTTTGGGAAGGGGGAGAACGAAGCAGAAACATAAGCCAATGTGACAAAAGGTGCTTGGCTGGAGTACTGTACGTTAAGGAATAACAGAAATTTGGTAGTCCATGCAACACTGTCTAATTCCTTACTTGAAGGCTCACTTTTCCTCTAATGATCAATAAGATTTGGAAGGAGTCCTAGTCATAGAGTACACAGACATGAAGAGACACTTTGTAAGGAGGATAGAAGAGCCTCAATAAGAAAATGTAATTACTCAATATGTCCAAAAGATAACCCATTATTTCCCCAACCCTCAAACTTTTCCCCTTCCAGATTTCTCTATTACTATCAAGGGTCCCACTATCCTTAACTCCTTACTATCTCTTACCTTTCATAAGCAATATTTTGCCAAGATCTATCAATTTCACTTTTACAGCATCACAATAACATGCCACCTTCCTTCCACTGATGTGGTCACCACCGTACTACAGGCCCTCATCCCCTTGGGCTTGGATTCCTATAGTAGCTTGCTGATTGGCCTGCCTGTCTGAGGTCTCTCACAGCTGCAGTTCATCCTCCATTCAGCTTCCAAAGTTATTTTGCTAAAAGACAGGTCAAACGATGCCATAACACACCCCTCCCCCCCATAATAAATAATACATAAATTCCAGTATATTTCTGTCACCTACAGGATCAGTTACAAAACCCCCTTTTTGACAATCAAAGCCCTTCATAACCTAACTACCTCACACACACACACACACACACACACACACACACACACACACACCCCTCTTCTTCTGTTCTTATACTTTATTCCTTGCCACATATATTTTGATCTAGTGACATTAGTTTCCTTGATGTTCCATGAACAATATACTCCATTTCCTGGCTCTGGGCATTTTCTCTAATTGTCTTGTCCATCAGACTGTAAGTTTAATGAGTAAAGGGACTGTTATTTGTCTTTCTTTGTGTCCCCATTGCTTACCACATGACTCACATATAGTAAGGCAACTAGAGATTAAGACAATGTGACCTAGGGGTAGGAGACCTTTGTGTTTTGTATTGTGAATGATATCTTTTGTTTAAAACTATGTGACCACTTTAGTGATAAGTTATTATGCTATATCACTGTGAATGCTGTACTTTGGTTTCTGTGAATGTTTTGCTTTAGTTTACTGCTGAATAGAGAGTTCACTATACTACGTGATCAGAAGTAGCAGTTCACAGTAGCAGTCCTCTGGAGAGTTTCCCATGCTTGCCTTTACAAACACTTGCTAGACACGTGACCTTGAGCAAGTCACTTAACCCTGTTTGTCTCAGTTTCCTCATCTATAAAATGAGCTGGAGAGGAAATGACAAACCACTCCAGTATCTTTGCAAAGAAAACCCCAAATGGAGTCACAAATAGTAAGACAGAACTGAAAATAACTGAATGTAACAAAAAAGCATATAGTAGATGCTTGATAAATGTTTACTGACAGATTAATTGATAAATAGTTCAATGGATCTGTAATATCATAATTGCGGGTCTTCTTTCTATCAATTCAGCATTTTTTTTTACCATAATCCATCCATGCCTATCACCATTTGAGATTCTTAATCACTTCATCTTATAAATTCAGTACATAATGTTAATCCAATAGGCTTGGGGTATTCCTTATATTCTTTTGAGAATATGACAATAAAACTTAATTCTCATTCTCACTAAGTCACCTTCTTTTTTTCCTGATGTTGTACTTAACTCCCTTTGTAACTCCTGTTTATGTGTTTCAGTTTTATTCATGAACGCTTTGCCTTTTGGGTGATTTTCAGTTTTAATTCTTCAAGGACTCTAATGTTCCATTACTCAAAGCTAGATAATACCAATAGGATAATATTAGTCCTGAAAAAGACCTGTCATTGTTTCTAAGAGAAACTTTGGGTCATTAAAAAAAATAAATAAACTTTGCAATTTTTCAAAGAAAAGTCAGCCTGATGTCTTCTTCTTAATTTGGGCCCAACACATTGTTTATTTGCAAGGCCTGTCCAAAATATAGATACTGATATATTTTCCATCCAACTGTGTAGGACAGTCTAGACAACTGAATTCTTTCTCCATTTACCTGTGCTTCTTAATCACATTTGGAGGGCTATGGAACTACTCTGGTAGGCTCCAACCTGGACAATATTATTCCTAAATAGGGGCATATGCAGGAGCAAAACACTTTTGGAAGTCTTTTTCAACTCTAAAACACTTTATGAAGAAAGATTCTTCTCTGAGCCATTTCCTGAGATTCTTGTTCCCTGTAAACTTGTCAAGTTGGTAAATCAACAAGCTTCAAAAATTTTTATTGATACAATCTGTTTTTACATCTCACTGTTACATGGAGTATTTCTTTACTTACCCCTCCCAGAGAACCCTTCCATATAACAAAAAATATTGAGAGGGCAAAAAGTCAACACAGTTGGTCAATACATTGAAAAATTCTAAAACCTTGTGCAATGTATAACATCTGTGGATCTCCCACCTCCATGAAAGGATGGGTGAGAAGTAGCCCATCACATCTCTTCTATTGGGTCCTGCTTGATATTTATAATATTTTTACATTCACTTTTGCTCTTTTATTTTGTGCAGCTGTTCATTCCATACACATTGGTATAGTTACTGTGTAGAGAGTTTTCTTGGTTTTGCTTCTATCACTCTGCATGAGTTTGTAAACCTACTTCTCTAGCTTTGTCACACACCACAGTGACATTCCATTACATTCAAGTACCAAAATATGTTTAGTCATTCACCAATTGCTGAGCATATATTTTATTTCTAAATTCTTACCTATCAAAAATGACTTCAACAAATATTTTGGTGCATATGGGAACTTTCTTCTTGTTGAGAGATTCCTTGTATTACACTTGCAGATACAAAGTTTCTACTTCAAAAAGTATGACCATTTTAATCACTTTATTCGTATAATTTCAAATTGCTTTCCAAAATGGTAATAGCATTTCCTAGTTCCACAAAAATGAATTAGTGTCTATCTCTCAATCTTCCAACATTGACTACTGTTATTTTTTAAATCATTTTTGTAATTTTCTGGAGTTAAAGTGAAAACTTCAGAATTGTTTTTAATTGCATTTTTCTTATTAAAGCAGATGTGAAGCATGTTTTCTTGTAGTTATGTATTTATATTCTTTGCCCATTTGTCTATTGGGGAATAGATATTACATAGATACATACATGCACGTACATATATTGTTCAGTTGTTTTCAATTGTGTCCAATTTTTCATAATCTCATGGAGGTTTTCTTGGAAAAGATACTGGAGTGATTTGCCATTTCCTTCTCCAGCTTATTTTACAGTTGAGGAAACTAAAGCAAACAGGATTAAGTGACTTGCCCAGAGTCACACAACTAGTAAGTCTCTGAAGCCAGATTTGAACTCAGGAAAATGAATCTTTCTGACTACACCACCTAGCTTCCATAACACACACATACACACACATACACACACACACAGAGAGAGAGAGAGAGAGAGAGAAGGAGGGAGGGAGGGAAGGAAGGAAGGAAGGAAGGAAGGAAGGAAGGAAGGAAGGAAGAAATAAAGAAGATATTTCCTGGTATCAAGGAGAATGGTATCCATTCCCATGAGGGAAATAACACATCCAATAACACAGTAGATTGAAGATAATCTTAAGGGGAAGATTTTAGCTTCTGGGGGGAGTGGGAGAGGTCTCCTGCTAAAGATGGCATTTAAGCTGAGTCTTGGAAGAAACTATGGACACTACCTACCCAGTAAAATTGAGCATAGTCTTCCAGGGGAAAATATGATCATTCAATGAGGTGGAGGACTTTCAAACATTCTTGCTGAAAAAACCAGAACTGAAAAGAAAGTTTGACACTCCAACACAAGAAGCATGAGAAGATAAACACGGAAAAGAAACCATAAGGTACTTATCAAAGATGAACTATTTACATGACAACATGGAAAAGTGACAATTGCAACTGATGAAACTATTATGTATGAAGATAGGGCAGGGGAATACAAATGTATATATACATATACATACACATAAATTTATATAAGAGGGTTTTCATATGCAAACAAGCACATATCTGAGTCTATGTATAAATGAATCCATAGAGGGCATAAGATCAATTCAATAGGAAGGGATAATATTC
>CM053580.1:137967158-137996321 GCA_028627135.1 Pseudochirops cupreus | reverse complement strand
AGAAAATCTGTAACTCAAAATCTCGTGGAAATGAATGATGTAAACTAAAATAAAATTTAAAAATAATTAATTAATTAATTTTTTCCAATGATCAAAAAAAAAAAAAAGAAACCATGGACACTAAGAGGTGGAGATAAAGTAGAACATTCTACTGGGAGAGGAATTGTTGTGTGAGAGGAATAGCAAGTAGGTTATTAGAACCAGATTTTATAGTACCTAGAGGGGAGTAAATTTTAATACAGGAAAGGTAGAAAAAGACCAGGCTGTGAAGTTTTGGGTCCCAAGAAGATGTTTATATAGTAGGTACTTAATATATGCTCAGGTTAGATAAGATTGAATACAGCCAGGAAAATGCAAAAGTACTCATCACCTTATATACTGGATTTGAAATGAATAAACTTTCATACTTCAGGGTTTTCCATTCTATTCAACAAATAACTCTTTAGCAACAAGTATCTTTGGAGTACTCTTTGAGACACTGATGGAAGTAAAACCGAATAAATAAACAGGACATGATTTTTATTATAATGACACATCCTAATTTAATATAAGCTTCTTGAGAAATTTTTTGCCATGCAATGGTGTGAATTTCCCATGTCGAATCTAAATATTCATGATTTCTTGAGAGACTGTTTTATTCTGCCTTTGTATCCTCCAACATTAGTCTAGTGCCTATCCCATAGTATGTATTCAATAACTTAAATTTCATTAAACCCATCTCAGTGCCTAGTCTACTCTTCACACACACACACACATACACTCACACACACTCACACATGTAAACTCAGGCTATATATGGAAATGAGCCAACTAAAATTCTAGCAAGATATATAAAAAAAATAGCTATGACTATTTTATATCTATAGTTGGTGAGGCCCAGAGCTTATCACATTGCCTAATACATACTGAGAAATTAATTGACTTTTCCTAAAGTCACAGTGAACATTTACCATGAGAACAAAAAATTAATCTGAATTCCTTAGCTCCCGTTCCAGTGACCTATGGGCTAGATTCTACTGTCATTAATAAATGTTCTTGGGAAACATAGATATAGATAACTTCATCCTTGGTGGCACATAAGAATTTTAAACTCTTTTCTAGAGAAGACTAGAGTTTGGGTGAGGAGACAGCACAAAAATCATCATGACCTGTTGTCCTATGTTTTGTCTCTATATATCTCTCTCTCTGTGTTTGTCTCTGTGTTTATCTCTGTCTCTGTCTCTGTCTCTCTCTCTCTCTGTCTCTGTCTCTCTCTGTCTCCATTTCTGTCTGTCTGTCTCTCTGTCTCTCACTCCCTTTTCTCTCTTTCTCGCTTTCCTTCTCTTTGTCTCTGTTTCTGTCTCTGTCTCTGTCTCTCTGTCTCTCTGTCTCTCTCTGTGTCTCTCTCTGTCTCTGTCTCTCTCTCTCTCTCTCAAAACTGGGCTGACAGAATGATGCTGCTCTGACAGCTGGACTGTCTCTTCTGTATTGGACTGAAAGAAAAAGATAACCAGGGAACAGTTCACTATGTCAATGGCAAGAAAAACTGTATCTCTTTCACCTCAAAAGACTGAAATACTTTGAATACTTGGACTCAGATCCCCTCAGAGGAAGCTACTTGCCATGTAATGGTGTGAATTTCCCATGTCAAAGCTAAATATTCATGATTTTGTGAAATCTCTGAGCTTCTGGAGAAAAGGAAAAAAAAGATTCTAAGTCCATTTTCTACATTTTGGACAAGCTGGTATTTGACATGCACAGTATACTCTGAATGTCATTATAGTTTCAAATAAATCTCCACTGACATCATTTCAGTAATACCATAGCTTTAAATACCATCTGATAGGTAAGCTGCCCTTTGCATGGATTACAGAATAACTAAGAGCAGAGAATATAGGAGTATGGAGTATGCAGGGTAGGGCATCACAAAACCTGCTCTGGATCACATTCTAATCTCTCCCCATCTTTTTGCCTCAGATCTCTCAATTTTTTTTTTCTGACTCACCTGTTATATGCTGTTTCCTCCATGACTGGATTCTTAGGCCACATCTAGTAGGTAAGAACCTCCAGAAAAGGGGAATCCTTGTTCCTCATGTATATAGGCCCTCTTTTGTACCTGTGGTGGGAAAATACATAAAGCACATTCATTCATTGAGTAATTCAGTTCATAGTATCATAGATCAGAAGCCAAAGGCTTCTGGATGATAAGATCCTCTAAAAAGAACTGAAAGGTCACTCAGAAGTTCTCTGAAGTCCAATCCCTTCATTTTCAGATAAACAAACTGAGGTCCAGTTTGCCCAAGGTCACATAACTAGTTTTAAAGATAGGATTTGGACCCAGGTCCACTGACTACAAAGTCAGTGTTCTCCTCATCATACCACACTGTCTTTTCTGTGTTGAATTCAACAAAAATTTATTAAGTGCTTACTATATGCAAAGCCCTCTTCTAGGTAATGGAGGATACATACGATTGAATAAGACAATCCCTGCCCTTAGGAAGTTTAATCTAATAGTATTAATAAGACACATACAAAGATAAATGAGTAACCCCTCTGTCAGAGACTCTCCTGATCAAAGGGCCTCATTATCCACCAGGGGATTCAATTACACTCTTAGCTCACCACCCCCACTTCAAACCATGAGAAAATGTCAAACATATACATAGTATGTAACTTCCTGTCATCCTAAGGCTCACTCTCCAATTATATTAACAAAATTCCAATATTTCTAAATAAAGTTTACTAACAGAAGGAAAATAAAATGGAAATTCTTTAATAAATTTTTTGAAGTTATGTCTATCTTTCAATGAGAGGTATCTTCCTCCCAAAAATCAATGTGAGATCATAGATTTAGAGCTAAAAAAGATCTTAGTGGTCATTGAATCCAACCTCTTCATTTTATAAAAGGAGAAACTGAGGCCCAGAGGAGTGAAGTGACTTGCCCAAAGTCCCACAGCTAGTAAGTATCTGAGGCAGGATTCGAATTCCGGTCTCCCTCACTCTAAATCCACTATATACATGCATAAGATAAAATAATCCTTTCTTTCATGAACCTTATTCATATTAATGAGGGAGACAAGAAGTACTCATGTGAATATATAAATAAAAGGAAATTAAATCTACATAAATAGAAGTTAATTAAGGACAGGGTAGTTTTGAGGAGGGAGGACACTAACTTTTGGGGAAGGGATGCATCACGTAAGGATCTATGCATAACAATGGTGCTGGTGCTGAAAGAAAAGAAAGATTTTTATGAAATAGAGATGAGCAAGGAATGCATTGCAGTCATGAGGGAAAGCCAGTGCAAAGACACAGAGATGGGAAATGTTACATAGGAGGGGTGCCCAATGCCCAAATAAGCTACCCTCACTTTTTCAGGAGCTGGCAAAGTATCTTTCTTCCTACCCACTATTTTAAGTGCCAAAGAATCTTAAGGAGGCAAATGGGTGGTTTTATTCAAATCACCATATCCCGTTATTTGTCACAACTAAGGTGAAATCAGTATAGGAGTATAAGTAGTATTTCAAGGCATATAGTTTCTGGGGGAAAGGGAAGGAGAGGAGAGGATATTTCACCTGCTGGCTCCAAGTCAAATATAAAGACACCTATTAAAATCAGCTTTTTTTGTGTCAGAACTAAGATTTCATTGCTTAACAGAGCTCCTAACGAGAAAGTTCATTCTAACTATACAGGTTGGCACTTGTTCTGAAACTTATGTTTTCAAAGAAATATCTGAAAACTGAGAAGCTATGAGAGCTGTCCAATGTTGCACAGCCAGATTGTGTCAAAAGTTAGGTCTTAAACACATTTTGGGCTGACTTCAAGGCTAGCTATCTATCTACAATACCATAGTCTCTCTTCTCTCTCTAGGTCATGGAGGGAGGTAAAACACTGTTAGATCTTCAGATTCAGAGGAGAAGAGAGCCAGAGACAGTGACAGAGATTGAGACAAACAGAATAGACGAAATAGGTGTTTATACTTGAAAGAAGTAAGGGAGAATTCATTGAGGAAATGACATTTAATCTGGGATTTGAAATATTAGTAGAAATTCAAAGCAATACCCAGAATTGTAATGAAATAGTCTAACATAATGGATAGAGAGGTGGCCTCACAGTCAAGATGACTTGGGTTCAATTTCTTCCCCTGATATATACTGGCCATGTGACGTCTCAGTAAGTCACTTAAATTTGCTGTGCTCCCAGATAATTCTCTAAGATTATAAATTGGAGAAAAATTGCTGATGTACATTGACACATGAAGTTTCTACTTCAAGAGTTCCTTACACCAATGAAATCACAGGTCTGGGCAAAACAAGCAAACAAATAAATAGATGTAATTAGAGGGAAAAGGCATCCATCAAAACTATCACCTACTGAATATAGGTGTTTCCTGAAGGAAAATGTATGCATAAAACATGCAGTTTGACTTAGTTATCTCTAAGGGATTTGGGGTAATAGGCCAGAAGACCTTCTATGGATGGATATATCAATCAACAATACTTATGGACACTCAATGAGTATGGAGCACTGTACTTTTACATCAGGCAGGAAGAGAGAGATAACAGGGGAACACAAAAGAGTCAATGAGATCTCTATAAACTTTCCATTTGCTCATCAAATAGGCACTAGCTTCAGGATCATCAGTCTTGGTAATTTCCTATTGGATATGGAAGTTTCTGTTTTGTTTGTTTTTTTTTTTTTTAATAAAAGGTGCAAGCAAAGGTTTGAATGAGAGTCATGATCTCTGTCCAGCAAGTACGAAAGGAAGTGAGATGGAGAGAGAAGAATGCTTCCTTATGGCTTCCTATTATCTGCTAATAGAAGATTTGGTTCACTACAATAAAAAAATTTTGAGTACCTACAACTCTGCTTAGCACCTGACCTATAAAAACAAAGACAAAGTTCAATTTTGCCTGCAAGAAGCTTATATGTCATTTGAATGACACCAAATGTCCAGATAAAGTAAAGTATATGTATAGATGTAAATATAAAGTGATGTGGGGGAAGGGGGATTAATCATTTGGGGAATTCAGAAGGGAAAATTTCCCTGCTTTCATAGTCTTCCATAATTGGACACTATCCTAAATATACAACTTCATTTCCCAATTTCACTGATCCCCATCCTTCTCTTTGTTCAAGAAGGACCACTTGGTATCCCTATAAATACATATATATGTATGTGCACGCATACATATGTATATGCATATATGTTTACATACATACATATATATATATATATATATATATATATACATCCATGCATATAATTTCCTTTCTACTTTAATGTCTTTGTTAAGACTATCTCCCCTGCCCCTCAAATCCAGATTTTCTTTTTGATTCTCCTCCCCCTTACCCAATCCTAACCATCTCCCAAGACCTAGCTGGAACTCTGTCTCTTTCTTGAAGTCTCATATTCCTGAAAAATCCAGCCACATAACTCCCTCCTTCCCCTGAATAAGTCCAAGATTATACTTTGTCATTTAATTGAATTCTAATTTATTTTTCATGTGGTTAACTCTTCTATCCTAAACTCCCTTGTAAGATTCTTGATGATAGGGTTCCTATCTCCTCACATAAAACTTATTAATAAAATCATGTATTGATTGATTCTAAGCATGATAGGCCAATGCTGAGAAGATACAATTGTTTGAATGATTGATCCCTCAATGTTAAAAAAATAATAAATGGAAAGAAGGCAAAAAGATACTCATCTTAATTATGACCATTTACTGCAAAAATTTAAACAGTATGAAACATTTAATACAGTTGAAAAGCCAAAAGGGGTGAAAAACTGCTGGATGCAAAAAAACAGCAAACAAACAAACAAAAATTCATTTAATTGTATTGAGAAGGAGAAAAAATTTGTATGTAGAATACAAAATCATTTGTAAGGTACAATGGAATTATATAGTAATTGATCAATCACAAATAACGCCACTTCATAAAGAAGCAAACAAAAAATAGAAAAATATATAGAAAACTTGATAGAAATCACCACAAAAATCATTGATCAATGGTAAAACTGGCAAGATAACAAGTAGAAGCAACAGAGGCAACTTAAAGGCTCAAGGAATGGACAAGTGGGTCTGGAATCAAGATGACTTGAATTCAGATTCTGTCTCAGAAAATTATTGGCTGTGTGATTCTTCTCAAGTCACTAACCTTCTATCTGCCTCAGTTTCCTTAGGATAAAAATAACATGCACCCACAGGTTTTTTGCAAAGATCAAATAGATAACATTTGTAAAGTAGTTACAACTTATGTTAGACGCAAAAAAGTGTCTATATATATGTCTATATTTATGTGTGTGTGTGTGTGTGTGTGTGTGTGTGTGTGTGTGTGTATTCCCTTTTGTTCCCTTGAAGAAAATAACAGAATTTAACAGGAGATGATATGGAGGCTGAGTATTTTCCAGGCATACAAAATAAAGATATAGGTTCAAGTTCTGCCTATAACACATACTAGTTTTGTGACCTTGGTAAATCACATAACTTTTTAGTGTTCTAGGCAACTTGATAAGACTTAAAGTTGCAAAGAAGGTGCTAATCTTGGAATTAACAGTTAATGGTCTTCCTGTCTAACATAGTCCCTTTACAACTTGCATACATTTATTTGTTTTTCATCTCAAGAGGTAATAAGCTTTTTATTTACATTATTCTCCTGTACAAATTAAATCATTGTTAAATAATTTATATGGAGTTAAAATATATTTTTAAAATGTATGAGTAATAAATCATGCTTGGTAATTAAAAAAAAAAAAAACAGACACTGATCTGTGTTAGTGGAGAGTTTCCTGACCTGTAAGTTCCCTATACCAATGAAATCACAGGTCCAGTCTCTGTTTCTATCCTTATGGAGGAAAACAGTGTTAAATCAAGTCACAAAGTAAACCTTGCTGTCTGGGTTTTCCTTAATAGCTGTACAGGTATTATTTTAGTCATGTCTAATTTTTTATCTGTTATGTTTCAAAGAGTGCTTATAATCAGACAACAAGGATTTATTAGGTCCTTACTACCTGCTAGCCATGGCACAAGGTGCTGGGGATACTATACAAGCTATAACAACAATTATAAAAGATTGCCCCTATTCTCAAAGGGCTCACAATCTAATTTCAACATACAGAAGGGAGAATAAAATGGAGAGGGAGTATCAGTGTGGAAATATGGGTATGAAATTGACAGAGTCAGAAGAATAATTGAGAGGAATAAAACATGACCAGCTGGAGCACATCCCCAAAATGGAGGTTTCTGGAAAGAATCCATCAATGGGAGAGGAGTCTTGCATGATGGAGAAATGTTCCTAAGTGAGATGGTCCCAGACAATGAGAGAAGTTTCAGGGTAAGAAGACAACTGAGTCCAGACAGTGAAATCCAGGAAAGGGTTTAGGGTTGAAGCTGAAGAGTTTAAATTGAGATATATTGGGTCTAGCGAGTCAGTGGAGCACCCAGGCTATCATATTACACTGGTCATTGACGAAGGGAGATTGCAGCTTAAAAGAGAAAAGCTCAATGTTATGGAATGAAGCAGCCCTAAAATACTTATGTTTTTCTGAAGACCTGGTGGATAATAAGCAAACTGACTATTGTTTAGAAGATACTTTTAGAGAACCTTTCCATACACCCCCTTTGCTGTGCAACTCCTGCTTTGCATTGGTGTCATCTGTTTTCAAATAAGTTCTGCAAGTCTTTTATTTCAGCACTTCAGAGGGCACTTTGAGAATCCAGGATCATTTTAATGTTGTGATGTAGAGCTTTAGTAGAGAAACCTATACAATTGCAGAATCTGTTTTGTGATTCAGTCTATGGAAATATTGGTGGGAGGAAGTACAAAACCTTCATGGCAACTTACATTAATAGGGAGCTTTAAGGTTTACAAACCATTTTTCTCACAGTAACCCCATGACCTGACACCAAAGAGAGAGATTTTATTGTATTAAAAAGTGGGCAGAAAAACGTATGAAGGCAGGGGTCTTAGTTAATGTTTTTCAAAGCATCTTACTGTCACACACATTAAAACACACCAATTCTTAGATGTATTTTTGGGGAAGAGCCAGGTTCATTTTATTGCCCTCTGAACTGAATGGTGTTGATCGATTTTACAGGCCTCTTTGCAGCTGAATTTCTGACCTGGGCAGATTTTCTTGCCAATGAATATCAAGTGCCATCAGCCAGACAAGGTGTATTTGAAAATGTTTCAAAAAAAATAACAAAGGTGTAGAAAGATCATAGAATCTGAGTCTTGGAAAAAACTCCATACCTCATCTCATGTAACCCCTGACTAAAAGACTAATCTACTCTACAGAATCCAACTATTTATCCATTTCTCTTTGCATATCACCTGTGAAGGGGAACTTACTACCTTATGAGGCAAAATATTAAATTTCAGGGCAGGTTTATTGATCCAAAGTCTTTCTCCATCTATTGGCTAAAGTACTGACCTCTGGTTCTAAACAAAAGTCTAATCATTCTTCATCATGATAATCTTTCAATTGTTTGTAGACAGTCATGATGTATCCCTTTATGTTTTCTTCTTTAACCAATCAAAAAGCATTTATTAATCAATTGTTGTGCACCATGCATTATAGAAAGCATAGGAAAAAGAAAGGTAAAAGCCACCCATGCCTTTAAGTACCTTACCTTCTAATGGGGGGGGGACAAAATTTATAAATTATGTACACAGAGAGTAGATAGAAGTCAACCTTAAAAGCAAAAGCCCTAATAGCTGGAAGACAGGGAAAGCTTCCCAGAAAAATGGATATTAGAGGTGATTCATGAAGTAATCCATGGAACCTAAGGGAGGGTTCTCCAGGGATCAAGACAGCTTGTGGAAAGATTAAAAGGCATGGGATGAAATGTCATTCTGAGGAAGAGCTTGTATAAGCTGAATCTTAGAGTTCATAGAGGAGCATAAGATATGAGAAGACTAGATAGATAAGAAGGGGTCAGTTTACAAGACACTTTAAATACCAACCAAAATACTGTGTATTTGAATTTGGAGATAAAAGGGAAGCACTCGTTTTATTGAGTAAGGACAATGATGCCATGGTCAGACCTAAGTTTTAAGAAAATCATTTTGCCAGCTGAATGAATGATAGATTGAATGGGAAGAGATGAGGCCGGGAGACCAATTAGAGGGCTACTGCCATAGCTCAGATTGATGAGGGCTTAAACCAGATTAGTGGTTTTATGAAAGAATAGAAGGGGATATATGTGAGGTCTGTGAGGGTAGAAACAAGATTTAGAAACTATGTACAGGGTCAATGACAGTGAGTTCTTGAGCCTATCAATATTACAAATTTGAGTCACAGGAAGGATGGCAGTGCTGTTGACAGCAACAGAAAAGTCTGCAAAAGTAGAAGATATGGCAGGAAAGATAGTGACTTCACTTTGGGACATGTTGTGTTGGAGATGCCTTAAAGGAGAATGAGAAGTGGTCAAGCAGGTTGGAGGTGAATGTAGAGAAGGTAGTGACATGAAAACTAAAGAAAAGAAAGTATCCAGGGGGAGGTGACTAAAAGTTTTAAATGCCCCAGAGGGCTAAAAAAGATGGGGGTTATGAAAAGGCTACTAAATTTGTCAATTAAGATATCAGACATCACTGGTTACTTTGGAAAGAACAGTTTCAGTCGAATGATGATGTAATAGGTAAGTTGGTGAAGAGTCTGTCAACGCAACGAGAGAAAAGAAAGCAGAAGTATAAGTCTAGAGAAGGCCTCAGAAGATATAAGGCAATAGCTAACAGCAATGCTGAGATTAAATGAGGTTTTCATTATTCTTGTTGCTGTTACTGTCTTTGCTCTTAAGATTGGGAGAGAGGTGAACATCTCTGTAGGCAGCAGTTATTTAAACAACTCTCCTATGTTTGGGTTTCAAGTCACCATCTCACTCCCTGCCTGACATAACAGTTGCACTTCTTTGGACAAAATTTATTTTTATAAGTGTTCTTCCAAAAGAGTGACACTCAGAACTTTACATAACATCTCAGATCCAGAGAAGTGTGTGAGAACATTCAAAATATCTGCCCGGGAGTATTGCTACAAATCCTTACAGTTGTATATTTGAGTGTTCTCATCTGTAAATTGGATACATCTTCCTTCCAATGCCTTCTCACTGTGCTATTATGAAAGTAAAGCATTTAGGAACATCACACTTCTCTTTTAATCATAACAATAAGACATAACAATTATATAGCTCCCTCTAGTTGCCAGATACTTTGCTAAGTTCCTTTCATCTCTTCCCTGACTCAGAGTTTTAAAAAGAGGTATCTCCTTCGCTCCCAATATGTTCAGTGGCTTCTAGTGAGTCTTTGGAGGCTAAGCACAAATATATACAGACCTTTAAATTTGCTATTTCCACTCCCATCATGGCTAGTGGTAACCTCTTTCTAAATCTTAAAGACAAAGACAACAAGAACAAAGAAAAACCTCATTTGCTTTTACCATTCCCTTTAGTTATTATCTCCCGATCTCTTCTCTAGACTTAGTACTTCCACCTTATTTCCTCTTTTTTTGTCTTATCATCTCTCTGTCAAGTGACTTATCACGTCATCATTCAACTGAAACTATTATTTCCAAAGAATTATCTCATTTGAACCTCATAATAACTCCAAAAAGTGGATTCTATTACCATCACTATTTTATAGATGGGGACATTGAGGTAAATAGAAGAGACCTGCCCAGAAATATAGATCTATGAAGTGTGCTGAGGCTGGATTTGAATTCAGGTCTTCCTGATTCCAGACCAGAATGCTTTCACTGGGCGACCTTGACTACTATGTTTCAAAATGTGATTTTAATGAAAGTCACTCGTGTCTATCATGGCTAAGGTCTTAAAGTTCAAACTTTAAGACAAGCCTTTTTTTCCCCCTGTCCAATTCATTCTGAACCTGGACAAAATGTAATTATCTTTCACTAGGCTATGGATTTTTCACAGATCAGAATAGGTCCTATTCTCTTCCTACCACACTACTGACTTTTCAACTTCAGCTTGATTAGGAACATTTCTTTCTGCTCCTCTTTCTGTATTGATATTGCTTCTAGATCCTCTAGGATAGAAGAAGTAATGGAGAAAACAAAAGAAAAACTGAACATGTCCAACTCAATTCACCTTGGCACTCATCAGACACAGAAAGATCCAATAGATAGTTACCTTTCAGAGATATCTTTTTATAGAAACCTTTTCTTTGGTGGGTGAATAGAATACAAAGGTTCACCTTGTCCCCCAGCTAAGCCCCGCAAACCTCTTCCCCCAGAAATAGTTTTCCAGCAAGAAAGCCATATCCAGAACCTCATCGTAATTGTTATTTAGAGAAAAAAAGTCTTTAATTTTCAAGATTTTAGTCAGCACATTTGAAAATAATGGATGATTCTTGTAAAAAGAATTGATGTCATAAAAAAAATCTTATCAGAACTCTCTCCTTTTTCAAATTGCTTTATGTTGTTTCTTATTTACTTAAATATATGTGACAACTTTTTGGTGGTTAAGAACCATATTATTCTTCAGAACCACTGTGCCTAGCATAGTGTCTGATCCACAGTATTCACTTTAATAGGTTTGTTTGACTGATTTGAGTTGAACTGAGTTGATTTGACTTGACTTGAGAGTTTACTCTTGTATCTTTCTCTTTCTCTTCAGCAACTTCTGTCCTATCTGAAGAAAATACTTGGAAATCTTGAGTGGATCTGTGTCATACGTATACCTGTGCACTGTTTTAGTTGATTTTGCTTGAGCACATTTCTGTGCTCTATTTAGGAGACAGGGATTAAAAAATGATAGTGATATTTTTAAAAAATTGATAAAAAATAAATAGTCTCTCTCTAAGTCGCTCAAAGCTCCTGGTCTCTTAAATCTTAAATACTGCCATCCCTATTCTCCTAAATGTGTCATTAAAAAAATGTAAATAGCAGTGGGGCTAAAGATTATTTACTAGGTACATCAAACAATTTAGTAGTCCACAATTACTATTGTAATGTGTATCTTACTCAACTTTGGACTTACATGACCACTTGGGTTCAAAGAAGTAATAGTAATTGTCTTATGATCCCATCTAGTGCCTATTCTATCAAAAGTCTAGGCCAGAGACTGTAATAGTTACAAGAGATCACAGTGAATAATATGAGGAAAGTCAAGTCATAGGAATATTCCCTGTGTGTGTATGGTAATACACACACACACATACACACACACACACACACACACACACACACACACACACACATACACTCACACTTCTGCCATGAACAAATGCATGCAATCTCCCATAGACTCCACATTCTGTGGAAGGGAACACATCCCAGGAAAAATTAGAAACTGGAAGGATTTTGATGTCTGCCCAGCATTGTCATAGGAAAAAAAAATTGTCTAGCCTCAATCTATATGCATTTCCCTCCTGCAGCTCCTTGGCATGGTCCAGGGATTCCAATGCTTCTCTTGGCTCTTCCTCATATCCATTCCCTTCAGGGCTGGAAACCTTGTCACCCTGAAGCTGTGCTCCATTGATAGAGCTGTCATTTGCTGATACTGCAACCCTTCCTCCTGCTTCTTCTGCCTCAGAATTCTTTCTGAGCGACACTGCATAACTAATATGACTAGGCATGGTCAAAACATCTCTAACTCTTTCACTAAGCTATCTAAAATCTAAAATCTATAATTTCTTGACTCAATATTCCAACCCTTAGGCAAATGGTAAATGAATTCCTTTCATCTCTTCTCTGGCTCAGAATTAGGAAGAGGTCTAACCCTCACTCACCAACATGCTCAGTAGCTTCCAGTCAAAAGTTTTGGCAAACAGAACTAAGTACAATAATCCAGATATATTCTGACCAATGCAGAGTATGAGAAGATTATTAACTCTCCTTAATCTGGCTGGAGGTTTAGTTTCCCCCATGCTGTATTTTTGCAAATTGACGTACTGAAGCAAAAGTAGGATTTTGCCTTTCAACAAATGACTATCATTTTGCCTTTGGATGGCCACTGAATTGCATACGAATGCTCACTGGATCTTTATTCAAGGCACTGATCTACATTTTGAACAAAATAGGATCAAGGAGAAATCCTTGACTTCTCCAAAGGATACCATTTATTTATTACATTTTCAGGGAATAATTATTTAACCAGCTTTTGATTTACCTTTCTAGTATATCAATTATTCTACATTTCTCCATCTTATCTGATGAATTAATAAAAGACTTTTCAACTTCATTATTTGACATTTTCAAAATAAGACCATTACTATGTCTAGGTTCTCTGGTTTCCCTTGTGATTTATCAGTTAAATATATTCTTATTGAATTTATTACTTTAGTAGATCTATCAGAAAAAGAAATTAGGATAATTTATTGTGATTTGTTCTTTGTGAATGCATACTGGTTCCTAGAAGTATAAAGCCAAACAAAAGCAGCTTTCCAGAGGACCGCTGTTGTGAACAGCTTCAAGGTTCCAATTACACAGTATAGTGAACTCTCTATTTATTCAGTAGTAAACTAAGACAAAACATTCACAGAAAATCATAATACAGCATTTACTATGTTATGGATTAACAACTTATTACTAAAGTGGTCACATTCACTAAAATGGTCACATAGTTTTAAGCAAAGTACATTAATTTGTAACTCAATTATTCTTAAGGAGGCAAGCCTCCTTAATTGACACAGAGTACAGAGATCAAAAGCTCTCCAACCCTAGGTCACATTGTCTTAATCTCTTCAATCAAAAAGTCTTCTTTCTTCTTGATTGGAGATTAGTTTCCAAACATCCTTAATTAGCAAGTCCTTAACTCAATCATCTAATTATTCTCCACCCCTAGTAAATAATTTTCTTCTCAGTTTGCATTAAATGCCCAAGGAGAGTTATTTTCATCTTAACTTGAGGCTGTCTTGCCACTTCCACGCTTCCCCTTCCATGGTCCCAGCTCCTGCCAGCTCCTTGTCCAGTTCCTGTTCCATACTGCAGCTTACAGTGTCTAGTCCACCTCAAGTCCTTCACAATTTCTGTTCCTGGGAAGACAAGACTTAACAAAGACACAACACAGATACACATTGCTGGTGTCCTCATTAATTCACTCTCTGCCTGTGAAATCAACCTAGACCCAACAACAAGATCTGAGGAATCAATACAAATCATCAGTACAGTCCTTGGACCTCTGAAATCATCAGCAAGATCCTCCTCCAGGATTTCTGTAAACATACAACAAGAAAATCCTCTTTCTGGGCTTCTGAACCAGCAGCAAGCTCCCAGGGCTTCTGTAACAACAGCACTGTCTTCTATCAGCAGACGAATCTGGCAAAGTAACATCAAAACAGACAAAGTACTAACACCACAGCCATGCCTCCTCCCTTTTGACCTCTCTTCTCATTTCTCAGAAGTTCTCAATTCAGTTCTCAGAAGAAGTTCTCAGGAGAAGTTCTGGCACTACAAATTCTGTTCTCCATTCTGTTCTCAATTCATAGCAGTTCTCAGGATCCTGGCAGTTGTCTCTCTTTCTCAGCAATTCTCATTCCCAGGGTTTCTCTCTCTCCAACAGTAGCTCTGCTGCCTCAACTATGCATGTTCCCAGAAGTTCTGGCCTCTCTCAGCTTGGGCTCTTCCTCATATAAGGTATTAGCTCCTCCCTGTTCTGCCCTTCCTATTATATCAACAAGTCCATCCCACTGTAGGATTCGCAAATTCTGGGTCTTAATACTTGACTTGAAACTAAGTGCTAAATACTACTTTGCTTGCAAATACAAGGGGAAGGGAAGATCTTCAAATTCCCATTACCATTACAAGGAGTCACTGTTTTTGTTTTCAGGATACTAGGATGTAATTATTCTGGGTCAGTAACGGAAAGTATTTTAAATGGCCTCATCTCTGAAACTGTCAAACTTCAATCTCCTTTTATATATTTTTATTATCTCTTTTCTACTTTAAAGATTATTTTCTCTGATAAGACAAAATAAAAATGTGATTTAAGTAATTTTCTTTTCTCTTTAAACATTATGCCACTGCCCTAAAAAGATAGACTACCATTTTCTTCTACTTCTCCCTCCTAGAAAGAAATTATATTTCAGAAATAGTTAAATTTCAGGACTTTGCCCTTTTAATAGGAGAGAGACAAACAGAATGAGAGATAGAGAAAGAGGGACAGACAGACAGACAAACAGAGAGGGACAGGGAGACAGAAAGGGACAGAGAGAAACAGAGACAGAGATTAAACATTAGCAGGTAGGAGTTCATGGAAATTAGATGCTAGTAGGAGACAAGTAGATTTACTGATTAGTGGTAAAATAGGGCAGGTGCAAGGGTTAAAGAAGCAATGAGGCTAAGAAGACAAGACAGTAGGATTATATACATATATAGCAACCACATTTACACTATCATTACATATATATACACACACACACACACACACACACATACATATGTGTATATAGATACATATATAATAATATATACACATGTGTGTGTGTATGTGTGTGTGTGTGTGTGTGTGTGTACCCTTAAAAACTCTCTGGGGTGGGTCCTGACCATGATCATCATTGATATTAAACTCTAGTTTAGCCTATTAATTCTAACAGAAACAAATCACTCAAAAGGAAAATGAAAAATGTAAAAGATCTTGGTTTAATTATCCCAAAAGTTATTAGTTCAAGTCAAGTATGCATTTTTAATATATGCATGTATGTATATTTGTACATATGCATACACATATGTACATGCAAGGCAATACACATAGATACATGAAGACTCACACGTACACATACATGTGCATGCATGTGTACATATACATACTTGTATGCATTCCCATTGACATAGACACATATACATGCACATGCACACACGTATACACATACATGTGCATACATGTGTACACACATACTTGTATGCATTCCCATTGACATAGACACATGCACATGCACATGCACATACACATACACGTGCATACATGTGCATACATGTGTACATACACATACTTGTATGCATTCCCATTGAAATAGACACATATACATACACATGCACATACACATACATATACATGTGCATACATGTATACATACGCATACTTATATGCATTCCCATTGACATAGACATATATACATACACATGCACATGCACATACACATACATATACATGTGCATGCATGTGTACATACACATACTTGTATGCATTCCCATTGACATAAACACATATACATACACATGCACATACGCATACATATACATGTGCATACATGTATACATATGCATACTTGTATGCATTCCCATTGACATAGACACATATACATATACATGCACATACACATACATGTGCATACATGTGCACATACACATACTTGTCTGCATTCCCATTGACATAGACACATACACATACATATATATCCCTTTCTTTAAGAAGCAAGTTGCAGGCAAGACCTTGAATGATCAGACTAAATCTTCCTAAAACTTGGTCTTCTCTGTTTCTAGAAAAAAGGGCCTAAGTCAGTTTAAAAACCTCTTCAACCAGAGGTCTTTTAGTGATGGTACAGAGAAAAAGCTGTTGTGACAAAACTAAGCCCATAAGAGTAAACACAATGATTCATGAAATAAATCCTTCCTGATTTAAAATAAAGAGAGCTTTTTATTGAATTTTTCCCTTGTTCTCAAATTATATGCTCTAATATTCCAGGACAGTCATACCAATCTAGAGATTTTTTTTCTGTCTTCTTCACCCCACCCCCACTGCTATTCTTTATTCTTTCCTCCCAACCCGCTAAACACTTATTCTTTTCATTCAGATAGCACTATGGATGAAGACCTCAGGAAAAAAAAATAACACCAGAGCCCAAGACACTTTGATGGCCTTTTCACTCTGTAATTATACTCACTCTTGATAACACTAAAGACATGCCTTATTGGTAGTGGCATAGACGGCTTTCCTTTTCACTGCGAGATGGATTGTTTCTGCAGGCCTTGATGGCCTTCAAATTATCTGAGCACAGAAAAGAGAGCAGAGTGAATTTTATTTTAACTCATTTTATTTCTAAATTTATTTCCCAGTAGCTAGAAGGTGATGACTGCCCCAGCAGTCAAGTCAATTGTTATCTGTGGGACTTGATTACGTTTAGGCCCAGTCTCTCATTTTGAGCAAGACACAGTTAATGAGGAGAGAAATGAAAAGTGCATTGAGTCACAGTGTGTTTGTGGTAATTTGTGACACATTCACTCTCCTCAGTTCTTTGTTTATTCCTCCCCCCTCCTTGCAGGTTCTGTAGAAAAAGGAGCAGATAAGCGAATTTGCTGGTAGACAGTTAAGGGTGTTGAAAGTAATGAATCTATATCTCTATCTCTCTTCCCATTGTTGGCAGTAATTGGAGCAGCGTTCATCTATACAGTAAGATGCCAGTGAAGCTCATCTTAACGAAACATCTTTTTTTTTCCATTATTCTGCAACATATTTTTCATTGACACTGCTAGTTTTTATTTTCACTATGAACTCTTTCTTTCTCTCTCTCTCTCTCTCTCTCTCTCTCTCTCTCTTAGCTCTTTGCCACTTTTCTAAATAATAGTCCATTAAACAGTTCACAGTGTGTGTTCCGAAGAAATGTAAAAAAGTGATTGGATGATACTAATTAAGGAGAGATTTTTGTTTCCACTTGCTGCAGATCAATGGTGGGTTACATTAAAGCTGCATTTTGTGATGAGTTTAAACACAAAGAAACAGCTGTGCTAAATACATATTTCAAGATGTACAGGTAGGTCAAATACATGTGCCTTGAAAAAATCGGTGTTAGAGAGCATAAATTGTAAATGTTATGTGCAGAATCTCGGTCAGGCAAAAAGGCTAATTTCCGCTTTGAAAACTGTATTAGTGGTAGAAGAAGCTGTTAAATCAAGGCTAACGATTGTGATGTATTCAATTATTTCTGCTTCTTAATTTACTCTGTGTCCTATCTGTTGATTTTACTGGGATTTTTTTTTATGCTAGATTGTCTATAGAACTTTCAATTGATTCTGGATTTACTCTCTTAATAATGATTTTATACAGTGGATATGTGTATTGTAATATCCTAGTGATGATTTTTAAGGATTTTTTATTTGTTTGTTTGGTATGTAAACTCATGCATATTGGGAAGTGCCTAGAAGTCCCTCCACCAATGAAAATGAACAACTACAATTTAACTACTAGTTTTAAAGAGTTTTATAGGCCACTGCAATGATAATGTAAAGTGATTTCTCCTTGGCCACACCGCTGTGTTTTAGGGCCAGGGCTTGCAATCCAGTTTCCCTGACTTTGAAGTCAGTCCTCAAAAACTGGAAATTAGGCAGCGGCAAGCTGCCTAATTTGTCTGTCACAGTTTGCTCATTTCTAAAATAAGGGTGTCCATTTAGGTGAGTTAAAAATTCTTTTAAACTTTTTTATCTATCATCCTAAGTATGTAGTTATGTTATGGTATTTCCATCTAATTTGGTGTATGACAACAAACAGGAAGTAAAATTACTCATCATCTTTCTTATCATAGTCAAGAATGGAGCAAAAAACTTTTTTTGGTCACCTCAAGTAACAAGGTATTTTTAGGAATAATGAAGTAAAGTAAGGGGAAAATCATAAAATCCTAGATTTAAAGTTGGGAGGGACTTTAGAGACCATCTAATTTGACTTCTGCATTTTACAGATAAGGAAACTGAAACCCCAAATGATTAAGTGATTTGACCAGGATGACCCAGCCAATAACTGACAAAGCTAACATTGGATTTTGGTTTCCATGGTACTAAATTCAGCACATGTTCTTTCTCTCTAGAAAAGGCAAGTTTGGGGCATATAAAATTATGGCATGTTTTTTCTGGCTAGTGCAACTTGATTGTAGAAAAGTAAACATTCAGACCAGTAAAACTCTCTTCTAGTAACCAATCACCCCCTCCAACCTCTCCCACCAAAGTAAGTACAGATTTGATAAGTAAATTGAAATATCTACACGAAAATTCTTTATGGCAATTGTGGACATAGACATTTTACTCAACCCTAATAATTCATTTGAGCTAAGTTACATACAAAATAGCTTAGAGGCTAACAGAATTCAAAATTGAAAGTGATCTTAGATATAATCTAGTATCCCTCATTCTTTTTACAGATGAGGAAACAGAGGTCCCCAAATTGACCAAGATTATACAGAGAGCCAATGGAAAAATTAGGGCGCAAAGCAGTGTGACTTGAAATCCACCATTTATACACTCTCTTTCACTGTACTTTTGGAAGACACTTTTCAGTAACTCGGTACCAATACAAAAAATTCCTGGCATGTGTAGCAGAAAATTGGCATATATGAATAGAGCACCAATATTTTCTTTTTCTTTTCATTTAATCTATTGCATGGTGATTTGCAATAATGTCATGTTACTAGAAGGTTATTGATTGATTTTCACTCATGACTGTGGACAGCACATGCATAGATGGTATTTTAAATTTCCACTATGCAGCTAAATTTGAACATGAAAGTTTCAAGAAGGTAAGAATTCATGTAAGAAAAGTGTTGTTTTTTCCTTGATCTTGTTACAAAAATTTTATCTCATGAGCATCCCTCTATCATTTCCTATCAATGAATCCATAATCTGAATTCAATACTGTGATGACTCATTATGTATTCTATATTTGTACTTCAGACTGATTTTGTGTTTTTAACTCGACTCAGAAAGTATTTATTATTAATGCCAACTAAGTGTAAGACAAGGTTCAAGGAGCCATATCTAAACCAGGGGAGATACAGCATGTCAACACGCAAGTAAATACACTGTAATTTAGAAGGGAGAGAGCACTAATAATCAGGAGCATTCAGAAAGGATTCCTTCAAGAGACAGCACTTTTGATGATTCCTGAAAGAAGATAAGCATTCTAAGAGGCAGAATTGAGTAGGGAATTTATTCTAGGCATAGCAGACAGCTAAGAAAAGGCAAGGGAATGGTAAATGGCAGGTCCAGTTGGAGTAACAGCTAGTAGACAAATTTGAGGTGAGAAAACAGAGTACCTGAGCAGGAGTCATAGGGAATATGCAAGAGGTCCCTTAATCTAGAAGGGAATTTAGAGACCATATAATCCAATTTAATTTTCTAGAGAAAGAAATTGAGGTCAAAGAGGATTCAGTGACTATCCCAACATTTATCAGACAGAATATGAACCTAGGTCTTTTGAATCCAGAGCTAGCAGTCTTTCTACTGTATTCGTACATTATGTACAAATTGTAGGTTAGAGTCATATTTTGGAGGGCTTTAAAAGAATAGATTATGCAATTAAGTATAAAGAACCACACAGAATACCTGTATTTTCTCACCTTCTTTAGTTCTTAAGAAAATGTAAAATTAATTATTTCAAAGTTTTCAAAACATCTTGATATTTTTTTTTCTCCAGAGCAAACATATTTTAAGGGGAAAAAAAAGATGGGCTTGACACCACATAGAAACAGGTTAGCATTAATTTTTGTTTTCACTTATTGTAACTTAAATGGGGCACATGGGTTTAAGCAGGATAAGTGAACAAAAATTGGCTGAGTGGCCTGAAAGGATTCCTAGATTTTGTTCCCGATTCCACACCTGATTTGCTATATGACTTAGGGCAAGTTCTCTGCTCCTGTGTCTATCCATCTGTAAAACCCTCGTTAAAGGTAATGAGAGTTACGCTGGAGCACAGAGGTTTCAATTGACTTCAAAGGGATCACGGTGCTTGAGGGAGATGCAAGCCTGAGTAGAGAGGTGGAGAATCAGGCTGTGAAAGAACAAATTCCTTCCAACATGGTACAGAAAGCTTGGGAAACTGTGGTTAGTCACGGGGCTCAGCTTGCCAGGTGAACTAAGAGAATTTATATTCACTCTTAATCAAGAATATTGAACGGCATCTTCAAAACGCCAAAACAGTAAGATCAAACAAAAATGAAAGTGATGGAGAGACAATAAGTTCTGAATCCATATAGTTATGTTTTTCTATGTTGTACATGATACATACATAGATGGCATGTGTGTATGACATACCAATGACATAATAGGTCCGGTTCCTCTCTGCCTCAACACACACACACATGTACATGTGTATACATATAAGCATATGCCCACATACCTATATTACACATATGCATGCACATAATACAGCATACGTGTATATGCACACATACATATATAACATGTGCATACGTGTGTGTGTGTGTGTGTGTGTGTGTACACACACAATCTCTAGGCCACACTCTAAGATTCTAAGTTGTATATAGATGATGCCTACCTGAACTGGTAGAGGAAATTCATTTGATTTTGGTCCAGATGTGGTTTCATCTCTGGCATACATGTATACATACACATACACACATATGAATGTATACAAAAATATACAAATCTATCTTTAGATATTGAACATATTATTTACTGATAGAAAGCATAATGAAGAGGATAAAACGTTGAGCTTGTCATAAGATAGACCTGGGTTCAAATCCACCTTCTTATGTTTACTCACAATAAGACCTTAGGAAAATCATTTAATCTCTGAGCATCACACAACTTTCTAAGACTAAACTTAATACAGATTGCCAACCAACATCAGTAGGAGTTTCCTCACACCAGGAGCTCCATATTAAAAGCAAATTATAGGTAGTGGCAAAAAAAATAAGTGATAGACTGTTATGGAAGAGAGAACAAAGAAGTTCTTAGCCTCAAAGGGTAGAAGAAAGGACAGTTTTGATTTCTATTGATGTAGAGATTTCCCACATTAAGAAAATCACAGATACTTAACTCAAAGTCTTTGTAGGATTTACTTTTTCTTCTAGTCTCTCCTCCTCTGAAATTATTCTTAAAAGTACCTCAGAGGCAACCTTGTCTAACCTTCTCATTTTACAGAATAGGAAACGAAAGCCTATTGGTGCAAAATGACTTGTCCAAGGTCACACAAATAATAAGGAACAGTCAAAATTCAAAGTCAGGGCATGTGTCTGCAAGTTCTATGCACTTTCAGCAATACTGTATTAACTGCCCATGAGGCTTTGAAATACATCAGAAATATCTCCACTATTTATTCTTTGATGGAGGGTATGGTTGATCATCTAATGAATATTATTTAAGTATATAGTTGTTTATGATAAAATGTGAATATTTTATTTTGTTTATATCTGTGAATAACATTTCACTGGAGTTCTATCTCTTTCTTTTCATGTCTCCCTCCTCTGTCTCTCACATGTATGTATACTTTTCCTTCATCCATCCATGCATCCATGCATCCATCCATGCATGCATCCATCCATCTATCTATCTATCTATCTATCTATCTATCTATCTATCTATTTATCTATCTATCTATCCATCTATCTATATATTCCTTTTCTTCTTATATACATAAATGGACATTCATATTACAAATATGTGCACACTATATTTACATCACATAAATCTAAATTTCCATATATATATGAGAATGTAAGAGAAAGTATATACACACAAATATATGAATGTTTATACATTCTATATGTCTGTGCATGTGTATGCATATATATACATATGTACACATATATACATATGTACATACATGCACACACACACATAAGTGAATGGAAGGGAAAAGCACATTTTTTCAAAAAAAAAAGAATTGGGGTTGGAAGTAAAGGTTTTGTCATATTTGGGCTATTGTTTTACTCAGAGTAAAGAGTTTTAAAAGTGCCTCAGCCTTCCCTATTTGGACAAATTCAATAGCAAAAGTATTTGAGCAACTATCACATGAGAGACTGAATGGTATCAATATGAATGTAAGCCTTGCAGTCAGGAAGTCCTGGGTTCCAGTCCTGCCTGTGATACATGATTGATATGTGACCCAGGTCAAGACAACAGATCCTCCACACAATTTTTTGGGCCTCTAAGTTACAGCTGAGCTGCCAACCTGTATTAGTGGAGAGGGTTTCCCCACACACTGGGAATTTCAGCCAAAGATGAAATAACATCTGGATCAAAAACAAACAAACTAAAATGCAAGGGCTTGTCACAGAGAAGAGGATACTCAGCCAAGCCCAAGAGGACAAAAATAAGAGCAATGAGTGAAAATTGCAGAGGCAGATTTAGGCTTGAGGTAAAGTGGAAACAAAAAGAAAAGAAAAAGAAAAGAAAAAGAAAACCTGACAATGAATACTGGACCAAAGTGGAACAGACTTCCTTGGGAACCAATGAGTTTCCCCTCACCTGACAACTTCAACAAATGTCTGAACATGTAATTTGCAGAGAAAACTTTTGTTCAGGTATTGGTTGGTTTCAAGGACTAATAGGGCCCTGATTTTAAAACTGGGAAAAATAATAGTTGAGTAGGACTGATGGGAGAAACATGGTCTTTAAACTGTGAAGTGCTATATAAATAAATGTGAGCTATTATCCCACAAAGAGGAAAGAAACAGTAGTCAGTCCTCGTGACATCAAGATCTTCAAAAAACAAACACAACAAGAACAGCATAACACATTTTTTATAGTTGCGTCCTACAATGATTTCTTCTCAAAAGTGCTTCAAGATAATAGGAAAGCTTCCTCCCCTGCCCCATTAAGAAACAGAATATGTAACTATTTTTTTTCTGTCTGACAGACATTTATTTGTTTTTGGAATAAATCTAGTGCTATAATGTTCTTCAGTGAACCCACTTTATTTTGCAGATGAGGAAACTGAGACTCAGGCATCTTCTCAATGTCAGAAAAGTAGGAAGTATCAGGTAGAATTTGAACCCAGGATCTTTGACTGCAGTCAGTATTTTATATATTCTTCTAACCTATTAAGGGCCACAGCTTAGACAGTATTCCAGTGTAGTAAATTTCAGTGTTGATGAGCTAAGAAAAATGCCCTGAAAGTTCTGGAAACTATGTTCTTCATCCCTTAACCTTTGTCCCCTCCTTCTGTTATATTTAACTTTAAAAAAAGAAAGGAAACAAACAAAAATTATGCATTGTAAGAAGAAATTGAGCTATTTTTGTTTTACAGTAAAAAGCAATCATCATTAAGTTATGTAAGTGACAGCCATCAATATGGTGTAATGCCATGCACAAGCAGATTCCCAAAAGAATGCTACTGTGAACAGCTTTTAAGGTTCAGATTACACAGTATAGTGAACACTCCATATATTCCATTACAAATCAAGGCAAACATTCACAAGAAATCTCAATATAGTGTTCATAACAGATTAATATTAGAATGGTCACACAGTTTTCACTACAGTGGCCACAATATTTAGAACAAAGAACAAAAAATAATCATCTGGTTTCCCCAAGGAGGAAACCCTCCTTACTTAATCATTCAATCAATTCACAATACAATAATCAGTCTTCCACTCATGGGACAATCATAGGTCAACTCAATCAGTCACTTATCTAGTAATCAGTCTCTAAATACAATCATTAGAAAAACTACACAAACCCTCCACCCCTCAGTGTCCAGCAAACCTCAACTTCATCCAAGGGGAGACCTTTTCTTCATCTTGACTTGGGTTGGTCTCTCTGATTCCCTGGATCCCCTTCCATGGTCCCAGCTCCTTCCTGAAATCACCAAACAGTCACCTGGATTCAGAGGCAGATGATTCCCAGGTTCTTGTCCAGTACTCAGAGGTAGACAGCTCCCAGATCCTTGTCCAGTCCTCCAGTCAGACCCTGGTACACACTGAAGTTCACAGGGTCTGGCACATCTCAGACCCTTCACCACTTCTGTTGCCAGGAACTCAAGGATCCACCAAGCCACAAACCAACAAGGGCTTATCCTGGTCATGCTTCTTCTGTCCTCCAGCAGTTCAGCTGGCCCTAGGACACAGGAGAAGCCTCAGCCTTCCAGGAAGCCTTTGAGGCAGCCCTCTCAGCCTTGCAGGAGGCTTTCCAGGCAGCCCTCTCGGCCTTCCAGGTGGCATTCACCAGATTCTAGTCTCATAGAAAACTCCAATTTAGTTCTCAATCCAGCAAGCCCAGCTCCCAGATCCTGGGACAATCCTGTTTCCTTCATCAGGAGCCACCAGGAGGAACATTCCTGATTCTATCTCTCTGTCTCTAGAACTCTTCTTATATACACACACTGGCCTCCTGTCTCAGCCAACCCCCATCTGCCATGTCAGCAACAGGGGACAGAGCTCACATCCTCTGTGCTTAGCCCTAATTTACTAAGGGCTAAGTATCTGCTAAATTGATTACTGTTACATATTGTTATTTAAAATGATATATTTAGTAATATATCAAAATAACATACTGTGGTGGGTTTTATCAGCTAATGATTTGTGGCAAATCTCTGTATGTGGACCTCAGTAACAATTTCCCCTTTCTCCCCTGCCCCAGACAATGAATGAGGCTTTCTCTCTTAACTTTTCTGTGGGATCCCAAATCGTCAAAATTCAATGATACTTGGAGCATTAGTCCTATTGGTAGATGGACAACAATGGTAGAGTTGAGTAGAAATGAAATACATAAGGGGAGATGAGGCAATGAAAATGTTATCATTCCCAATAGTCTTGTCTTACATAAAGGATGTCTCATATATATGAAGGTTCTGAGTAGCTATTTATTTTTTTAATCTGAATACTGTAATGACTTTCATCACAAATTCCATATTACTGGTATTCAAATGACCAATATTTTAATAGATATAAAATTATTAAAATATATTTTTATTTTTGAGATAAAGTAGACTATAATCAATTCCTTTGACCTATAAGATAGCTCCCACCTTTTTACAGAAAAACCCCAGCATTTATGAGCCTAAATAGTGTTTTCCTAACTCATCTACACTAATTATGCACTTTATTTTGTTTTGTTTTTAAATACTTGTAGCTGTGTTTGCAAAGCTCATTTGTGCATTATTGAGAGATTCCTCCATCCCCATCCCACAACAAGACTGAGCAAGTCTGATCCTCGATCTGCCTTATCCTTGAAAATACTCAATAAAAAATAAAATCTGAATCTATGATTTCATTGGTATGAGGAACTTCTGGTGAGGAACATCCTCTTCTGGTGTAGAACTGAACTTTCTCTGCTACTTGGAGTCAAAGATAGCACCTGGGGCACGACTCACAGGATCACACAATAACAACATATAATAATAATAGGACACTTATGTTTTAAAATTTTCAATGTACTTTACATGCATTATTTTATTTTCTTTACAAGAACCCAGTGAGGTAGCAACTATTATTTTCCCCATTAAATAGATGAGCCAACTGAAGCTGAAAGAACTTAAGAGATTTGCCCCCACTAGGCTTGGAATTTAAGCCCAAGTATTCTTTATTCCAGTAAGCCACATTGCATCTCAAATAGTTAATACTCCCTGAAAAAACACATACTGGACCAAACTAACATTTGGAAATGTTTGCTTCTTGTAAACTCAACAATGTTTATTAAATATTGCATTCCATGGTTGGGCAGAGGAGAAAGGCCCACCCTGAAGCTCTGGTCTTATGTTAGCCTAGACAGTCATATTTTCTTTTCTTACCTTTAGTTCCCAATGTCATTCTTATCTTTCTGTCCCTTTGTTGGAGAACAAATAAGCCTATTGATCCAAGATTATAACATCATCAAATATTGCTAGAGCACTTTAAACATATATGTGTGTATATGCATGCATACATGTGTGTATTCATTCACATTTAAGTTCTTGTCCTAAACATATTCCTGTGAGGTAAGGAGGCTAAAAATAATAGGACAAGGAAGAAAACTTGAGTCTTCTATATCCTAGGCTAACATTCTTACCTCCATACAATATTGTCTCTGCTTACTTGAAACCTGCCATTCCAATGGTTTACCTGAATTCTTGGTATTTTTATTTTTTTAATCTATGCCTCTGGAAACTTTCTTCAGTTTTTTTTTTTGAATATGGGAAAAAATGGTTACCCTGAATTCATTAGGATTCAACTAGCTTCATACCAGTGATTAATTCAACCACTAACTATCTGGGTTGCCAATAATTCATATGTGCTCTTTCCAGTCACTGACGTGGCATGCCTTATTCTTCAGAGGTGTAGCTATTTAGGTCTGTAATTGATCCCCATAGACTTTCCGCTGCATCAACATGATGAGAAGTCTATAAGAAAATAAATAGCTTTCCATACTATACTATCATTAGAATGTATATTTTATGCCATTGATTGTAATGAAAAATCCTTAAACACATTTGTACCTAATCTACCCTTTTTTAAAATCTCAGAATAGCCTGTTTTATTTGAAACAGAGATTATGATGTTTACATCTATTGGTTTTCAATGGATTGAGAAAACAAATTTTATGCACATGAAACACAATACTCATACAGAAATGTTGACAAGAATTTAAAAGATTAGCATGTTTAGGAGTAAGGATGTGCAAAACAAGATACGTCTAATGTCTTATCTTTAAAAATAAATTAGAGATACTATTAAAGGCTATATTATGAGAGAAAAATGAAATGAGATAATATGTAAATAGCAAAATGTTTTATAGCATGTTGATATAAAAACTGTTAAAAGAGACAGAAATGATAAGAACAAAGTTTGTTTTGTTGTTGTTCAGTTATTTTCTAATCTTCATGACCAATTTGGGGTTTTCTTTGCAGAGATTCTAGAGGGTTTCGCCATATCTTTCTTCAGCTAATTTTTGCAGATGAAAAAACTGAGGAAAATAGGGTGAAATGACTAGTAAGTGTCTGAACATAGATCTTCCTATTAACAGGTCAGGTGCTCTACCCACTGTACCACCTAGGTGCCCTACAATAGTTAGCCAATCCAAATTACTTCACAGAATGGGAGATTCGCAAGTGGAAGGGACCTTAGAGACCATCATGTCCAACCTCCTTATGTTACAGATAAGGAAACTGAGATACAAAGAAGTTGCTTGCCCAGCCCCAACAGTAAGTGAAGGATGTGGGTTTTGAACTGGTCTTAACTGACTCTAAGTCCAGTGTTCTATCCACTACAAATGGATCTTAGGAGAGTATATAGTCAATTTCTTTGCCCTCAGGAACTACCATATTCAATTGTACTTGGATTTTTTACTAAAATACATAGCATATGTTATACGATCCATGGAATATGCTGCAATGATAATGTATTATAGAAGCTAATTTGGTTGCTTATAGACCACATTATTTTTACATAACCAAATAACTACAGGGGTCAAATACATACCAAAATTTATACATTTAACACCAATAATGAATAAGGCATGAGACCTCAGTGACTGCAAAGATAACATACCATCAGGGTATGGCATTAGCAGTCCAGATTGTTACTGTTTGAATTGATCATTTGCATGAAGCTTGTTGAATCTTCATGTTTTCAGGATCTTTTTTTTCTTCACACATTCAAAGATAAAGCCTTCACCTGGAAAGTGAATGTATTCAAGTGAGTATAACATTGGCCAAACCAATTTAACAATCTTTGATATGTTCTGTTATAACTATCTGTTCTATGAATTTGATGAGATAGAGATTGCAAGGTAAGTCACAACCAAAATCATATTTATCTGCTAGTTAAATCTTTATTAATAATTTTTGCAGTTTCTTTCATCAAAAATTAGTGTCTAATAAGTTTACACATGTCTTTTGAATAAATACTACAATATTTCAAGGATCCCTTATTTTAGTCCTATGAATATTCTTTCTGCCATACAGGTCACAAGGTGTCTATACCTTAATCATAATTTTCATGAGTTTCTATGTTCAGAAAATTTATCTCCATAAAATATTGATATCACATTAGAATTGGACAATGGTGAATACTTTTGAATGACCCAAGATAAAACAATGATCTAAATCAAATATATAATTTTATATTTGTATAATATATTCATATATTATTCTACACATTAAGATATAATTAGAATATACTGAAATTAGCATACAATTAATATTGATATGCATGATTAATGTGTAATCATGTAATACAGTTTTTGATAACATATAATACTATCTATCTATCCATCTAGATATATAATAGGTTTCTGGTCTGTACTGATACCCACACACAAAGCAGTATGACTGAATTTAGCAACATGAAGAGAAATTCTTGAATAGTTTCAAATACTTGCCATTGGGTAGCCATAGGGCTTTCTCCATAAGAGGAGAAATAACTAGATTAATTGGCTTGAAGTGAGTATGTAGAGAAGCCTATAGATATTAAACTGCAACATTAATGCAACCAAAGAATTGAGCAATAAAGGATCCAAAATCTAACTCAATTCGATTCTACCAACATTGAGTCCCTACTATACTTTGAGTTACATCTTTTCTCCCC
>CM053580.1:137951675-137966658 GCA_028627135.1 Pseudochirops cupreus | reverse complement strand
AAGGAGAAGGTATTGCAAGCTGGCAGGAAGAAACAATTTGAATATTGTGGAAACACAATTAGGATAACCCAAGATCCAGCAGCTTCTACATTAAGGGATCAAAGGGCCTGGAATATGATATTATGGAGATCAAGGGAGCTTGGATTAAAACCAAGAATCACCTACCCAGCAAAATTGAGCATAGTCTTCCAGGGGAAAATATGGTCATTCAGTGAGGTGGAGGACTTTCAAACATTCTTGTTGAAAAAACCAGAACTGAAAAGAAAGTTTGACACTCCAACACAAGAAGCATGAGAAGATAAACACGGAAAAGAAATCAGAAGAAAGTAAAAATGGTGGACTTGCGAGAAAGGGATTTCTCCACCACTGGAGGTTTATAAGAAAGGGCTTGATGATCCCTTCCTTCGCAGGGATTCCTGTTTAGGTACAGATTAGATGAGACGACCTCTGAGGTAATTTCTAACTGAGATTATTTTATATGAAATCATGGTTCTATCTAAGTCAATTATATTTTAAATATTGGTCTATATGCCTGCCTTCTATCAAGTTGTAAGCTTGCCTTCAGGGCTAAGGACCATAGCTTTCATTTTAAAAAAAGATCAAATGACTAGTATTTTTAATTAATATGTCCCTCACACTACCTTCCCTATCTCCTAACTTAACAAATTCAAAAACAAATCACGTGATGTTTCCACGTAATAAAGCAAAGCAAATTTCTACATTTATCTATGTGCAAAAATACATGTCTTTTGCTGCATTATTAAATTCATCACCTCTCTGTCAGAAGGTGAGAGGCATCTTAATTCTTTTGGGCTTGTTGTTTATCATTGTGTTGATCAAAGTTCTAAGGGCTTTTAAAGTTGTTTTTTCTCTATAATGTTATCGCTGTATAAGCTGTTCTCCTATTTCACTTCACCCTGCTTCAATTTATAAAGATGTTCCCTGTTTCCTCTAAAATTGTCTATTTCATAATTTCTTCTGGCATTATAATATTCCAATATACCCAAAATATCCAATATATCCAATATACCACCATTTCCTTAGTTGTCATCCAAAAGGAAGCTATCCATTCAGTTTTCAATTTAAGACTAATATAAAAAGAGCTGTTACAAATATGTTTGTACTTATAAATCTCCCTTTTGGGGATATAGGCCTAGTTTGATAGGATAGTTGGGTCAAAGTGTATGAACAGTTCAGTAAATTTCTGAGCGTGGTTCCAAATTGCTTTTCAGAATGCTTGGACTCATTCGTAGCTCTGCCAACAATATACTAGTGCCCCTGTTTTCATACAGACTCACCAACTTTTGTCATTTTCCTCTTTTATCATTTTTGCCTTTCTGATAGGTAGAAGGTAGAAATTCAAAGTTGCTAAAATTTGCATTCTCTAATTATTAGTGATGTAGGGCATTTTAAAAAATATAATTGTTTAACACTTGGATTACTTCCTTTAAAAACTGGTCATTTGTCTATTGGGGCATGGCTCTAAAGAACCATATCTTATACTTTTTCAAACACTACTTATTTCCTTGTACTGAATATTGTTGAATGGATGAAGTGAAAATTAAAATCCTAAAGTAAAGATTTAAGAAAAACAGTGCTAAAATATAAAATATTTCAGAAGAAAGCCTTGGAGTCCTACAAAAGACTTTAAAGGTATAAAAAGTAATACATACACAAGATTGCTGTTTACATATGAGTTATGGCAGAGGTGTCGAACATGTGTCCTGCAAGCCATATGTAGCCCACTATATGGCCTACATTTGAGTGCAGTCTGAAACTGATTAAAATACATTTGGGATATATTTTTTAAAAAATAAATAAAATAGAATAAAACATAGGTAATATGACATATTAAAACTCAATTAACATGTTGCCCACAAGGATTCTTTACATATATTTTAGTGTTCCCCCCATTTCTATTTGAGTTTGACATGCACTGATTTAAACATAAAGTTGTGATCTCACAACTCAAATGAAAGCAACTCATCAAATGTTCCAGTTTTAGCTTAATTCAAACAAATGGCGCTTTAAATATTACAAATTGGTTTCCTCTCTGAGACAGGTTCATTGACTTTTAGAATTCTCATTTTGCCAATCAGGAAAATGAACTAAAAGACATTAAAATATCTTGTCCATACTCATAGCTAGTAAATGTGTACACATATGCACACGTGCACACACACACAAAGAGTCATATATACACACACTGTGTGTGTGTGTATGTGTGTGTGTGTGTGTGTGTGTGTGTGTGTGTGTGTGTGTGTGTGTGTGTGTGCATACTCTAAAGTGCATTGGAGGGAAAAGAATACCATCATCCTCGTAATTATCATCACTACTAGTATTAATATTATTAAATACAAGTGCTTTGGGGACCTTCCCGTAAACCCTCACAAATCTCCACACTCTTCCATTATAAGTGATTTCTTTCTTTTTAAACTCTAGTTCCTCCTTAAATTAACCTTTCTCATGTACTTACGGTATTTTGTCTTACATTTTATTGTTCTTTAAATGTGTCCTATTCTCTATTAAAACTATATAAATCTCTCAATAGTGTTCACTGTGTCTTGCTTCATCTCTATATACCCATAGCCCAACCCAGTGGAAATAAAGTATTAGTAAAAGCAATTACCCTCAAAGTCTACAGTTTTTTCATAATGATGGAATATGTGTATTTAAACTAATTAACTTAATGAATTGATTCCATTTCAAAGTAGAATTTAATAGGTAAATTTGGTACCACTTTTTTGGAATTGTGAGAGGTACTTAAGAATCAACCTTGTCCTAAAGTCTCATTTTTGATATATCCTTGTTATTTTTGTATTATTAAAAGTATCAGTGTATTTGGTGAAAGATTTATTTTATTATTTATAATATATACCTTGCTGGCTTTGAAAATGTTTGATACAGTTGTGTCATAGACAGAGGCAATCCAATCTGACCTTTTCATTTTACAGATGCGAAAACTTTCAGGAGTTTAGATGACATTCTCAAGGTCATGTAAGTAGTAAATATCAGTTATGAGACTGGAAACTAAAGTTAGTATTCTTTATAGTGGACCACATAATGGCAGTGAACTTGGAGCCTGGCACATAGTAGGCATTTAGTAAATGTTAGGTGATTGACTGGAAAAAAGGGTTCTCTGCTCTCATGAAGCTCATAGACAAGTAGACAGTAAGGCAGTGCTTCAACAGTCTATACTTTTTGAATCTGTGATCTCAGCACAGTGTGTTCTCCCTTCAGTCCTATAGATCTTTAATCTACCCATAATATGTGATCCTTTATAGTTCTTTCCTTGTCATCTGTCATGGAGTCAGAGAAAGGGATTGGTTACCAACCAATTTTCTTTTTGTTTTGACATGGCAGGGATATCATTGAGCACCCCAGTTATCCTTTACTTTCTCTCTCTCTCTCTCTCTCTCTCTCTCTCTCTCTCTTTCTCTCTCCAATAAGCTAATAATAAAGGTTTTTTTTTCTCTTTTGACATCTTAATTCTTTTTTTTATTATTTTACTTCATTCAATCAATAAAATTTTATTAAATACCTTAAATGCATGATCTCTTCTTGAGTCTCGTGTGAGATGGGTGCTTCAGACAAAATTATGCCCACTTTGCAGGTGAGGAAAGTAAGGCTCACAGAAGTCACAGAGCTAGTGTCAGAAGCAGGCCTCTAAAGCAGGTTTTTCTTTTTCTTTTTCTTTTTTGGTTTAGTAATATCTTCTTTTTTTTTACATTTTTTGGGCTTTTTTTAGTTTTCAACATTCATTTCCAGAATATTTTGAGTTACAAATTTTCTTCCCATCTTTCTCCTACCTCTACCCCAAAATAGTGAGCCTACTGAATACCCCTTCCCCCAGTCTGCTCTCTCTTATAACCTCCCCAATTTCCCCTCTAACTTTCTAGCAGGACAAGATGGATTCTAGACCCCAGTGCCTGTATATCTTATTTCCAAATTACATGTAAAAAACAAGTTTTTTTTTTAGCATTTCTTTTTAAAACTTTGATTTCCATATTGACATCTTAGTCTATTTCAGATATCTTTCAGAGAAACCTGGGAAGACTAATATGAATTGATTCAGGTGAAGTAAACAAAATCAGGTGAACAATTTAACCAATAATAGCCACATTGTAAACATAAATAACTCTGAAAAATTTGAGAAAACCAATCAACAAAATGATCAATCATGATTCCAGAGGGGCAATATGAAGAAGGCTATCCAACCAACGTCATAGACTAAATACGAGGAATGAGACACATACATTTTGTTCATAGTCAGTGTTGGAATTTATTTTGATTGTGAATATAATACATACATACAATTTTTTTGGTTTGTTTTTGCCTTTTTTTGGTCGTTATAGTGTAGAGTTGGAAGCAACAGAAAACAAATGCCTGTTAGTTGAAATAAGGCAATTTTAACCTGAAAAAAAAAGTGTCCTCCATGTCTTCAAAAGTATTTTTGTTTTTTGCATTAAACTTTTTTCTGAGCACTTGATCAAATTTAGCTCTTTTTATTAACCCTGTTTTCTTTAGTTCTATCTCTGCTTCCTCATGGAGTGTATAGGAGACTGAAGTTAATATCAAAATGAAGTATTTCTACTGTCCTTGATGGAAGGAGATAAAATCTTCAGAAATCTCTTCAATTTGTGATCTTTAAATTTTGACTTTATTTTAGTTTTGTCTTCTCTAGATGATCAGACATAATTTTTAAATCAAGTTTTCTGTAAACCTGTTTGCTACTTCAATGTTTCTTACTGTTTTAAGAAGTTATATGACTCGTAATCTTCTGCAGCCTTTCTTCCTATGGTTTTACAAATCTAACCTAATAATGTCGACCAGATGTTTAATGAAGGAGAGAAATTGCTACTTCATTGTGGGATCAGAATAACTTCATGAGACAGCTGTTATCTGAATTGTGTCTTAAAGGATGAGTATGATTTCTTTCTTTTTAAACAGTTATTTATTATTTTATTTTTCCCCAATTATGTCTAAAAACAATTTTTAGCATTCATTTTTAAAAATTTTGAGTTCCAAATTCTCTCCTTCATGCTCTCCTCATCGAAAAGGAAAGCAATCTGTATAGGTTATACATGTATAGTCATGCAAAAAAATTTTCATATTTGTCATGTTGTAAAAGAAAACATAGACTGAAAAAAGTAAGAAAAATAAAGGAAAAAAGTATGCTTCAATCTGTATTCAGACACCGTCAGTTCTCTCTCTGGTGATGGGTATTATTTTTCATCCTAAATCCTTCAGTGTTGTCTTGAATCATTTTATTGCTGAGAATGGCTGTCATTCCCAGTTTATCATCTTATAATATTATTGTTACTGTTCTCCTGGTTCTATGCATTTCATTTTGTGTCAGTTCATGTAAGTCATTCAAGGTTTTTCTGAGAGCATCCTGCTCATCATTTCTTATAACACAATAGTACTCTATCACCATCATATACCACAACTTGTTCAGCTATTTCCCAATTGATGGACATTCCTTCAATTTTCAATTCTTTGCCACCAAAAAAAGAAGTGATACAAATACTTTTGTACATATAGGTCCTTTTCCTTTTTTTTTCTTTTAATCTCTTTTGGGATACAGACCTAATAGTGGTATTGCTGGGTCAAATGGTATGCATGGTTTTATAGCCCTCTGGGCATAGTTTCAAATTGTTCTACAGTATGGTTGGATCAGTTCACAACTCCAACAACAGTGAATTGGTCTCAATTTTTCCAACATCTCCAAGGATGAGTACAATTTCAAGAGAAGAAAATGATCTCAGGACTTTTTCAGCAAATGGTATAGTGTGAGCAATCTCAGATGTGTAGGAAAGTATAGTATACATGGTGGGTAGATTCAGAGAGTTGTCCGATTTGGTAGAAACAAGTGCACCTGAAAAGGAACAGGGAGAAATAAGGCTGAAAAGGTAGAGAAAGTATTTGAGTTGTCCTTGAATGATGAAGCAAAGAGTTTGAATTTTATTTGCCTGTCAATAGGCAGTTATGCAAAGGTTTTCAGGAAAGGTGTGGACTAGAATTATGCCCTGATTTAGTCTCACAAATCTGTGTGTTTATACAGGGTGGTCTTCTGTGCCTACAACACACTCTATTCTCATCAGCACCATTCGAAATCCTTCAAACTGAGTTCAAGGGTTTTTCTTCGAGGGAAGCCTCTCCTGATTATCTCTAGCTGCAAGTGATCTCTCTCTTCTTAAATTGTACTAATGTATTTTCTTCCAATGTCTTTTGTCACTCACTTTCTACTTTATTTTATATTTATTTGGTTATCTGATGCATTCAACCCCTTACCCCAAGCTCACCCTTCCACACCCATATAAATGTTGGTATTCCTTACCAACATGTATTGAAAACTACTTGTTGAAGCAAATAATAAGCAATAAGATCTGTGCACAAGAAACATTTCTCTGGCAATACAGTAAACGATGCATAAGAGGAGGGAGAAGGTGGAGATAAGAAAACTTTACGGGATTATTAGGTTATAATCAGGATTTGGACTACAGTGGTTGCAAATAGAAAATAGAAGTTGAGACAGATGAAAGAGATTTTGGATGTAGAAAATGCAGGATTTGAAAGGTTATTGGTTACCAAGACTTGAGGAAGGTGAGGGAGAAGAACACAAAATAGGACAATTAGGAAGAAAAGAACAGAAATTATCTAAAGGGAGCAGAGGCAGACACCTGCATTGGGGTGATCATGAATATAGGTGGCAAATATGGCACAGAGCTCAATGAACAAAAAGGAAAAAAAGGAAATGGATTGGGTAGCTTGATTTTCATAGATCCTTGTTATGTATTCAGTACCTAGTTTGTTACATTGCAAAACATAAGTGAACATAGATATTCACATTGCACCTGAGTAGTTTGCTGGTTTTTGATGATGAATATAACGTAAGTCAGTTTTCTGGAGGTATCTGACTTTGAATTATCACATCACCGATACCTTGTTATTAAAGAAGCTTCAGATTAAGATAAAATGCTACTTGGTGCTGAAAGGTAAGCTGATCAACTAATTCCTTGACGAGTTTTGAAAGAGATTTCGAGAAAACAAATAGGGAGAATGCTTTTAAAGCCCAATAATGACTATGAAGTCATGACAATAATGCAGTGCTCAGTTCCTTGAGTATTGACACCAAAGAAACAAACATGTGGCTGAGAAATGGCTTTATCTTTCCCCAGGCAGAAGATTTCCTCATGGCTCTCCAGGAAATCTGTCTTGAAGGAGAAAGTTTCAGACAAGCTGTCACATCCTCAGTGTGATGCATAGTTGGAGGGAGATGGGGGGATCCTCTTCTTGAAACACAGAGTATTTATAACATCATAACAATATAATAAATATAATCAATTTATTATTATCCACACCAAAGGAGGGGGTAGTGTTGTCACAGGTTGGTAATGACAACAAATGGAAATTTCCTTAAGTTACTTATGGTTTCTGCCCTATTCCACAAGCTGAAGAACATTGTTTGAGGAACTGGTCCATCCACAGTCACAAATGAAGCATAAAGGAAAATATTTGGAAGAATAAGAAACCTGCTCATGAGGATGAGTTAGTAGTTCAAACTCAAATTGGGGCAGCATATTGACTTAGTACCCAATTAACTTTACCTATGTTGTATAATATTTTCATTTATTTTGTTAAACATTTTCTGATTTCATTTTAATCTGGCTTTGACCAAATTAGCGAGTTTGCAGGTCATATATGACTGACAGCCAGGAATGTGATCACCTCTGGAGATGAAAGGAAATGTCCTTGCCATTGTCTGAATGCCTAGTAAGCAAACTGCCATGTAGAATGCATGGACTATTCTAATCTAGGTGGGATGTTTCATCTAGAAAATAGAAGCTTATAAGAACTTGAATCTAAAGTTGGAAGTAATTGTAGAAGATGTTGAGTCCTAACTTTTTATTTTATAGAAGTGCAAACTGAGGTAAAGTGACTTACCCAAAGTCACAGAGCTAGAAGAATCTTAGACAGGATTTGAACTCAGGTTTTTCATATCACTGTAGCTGCTAAGCCACCTACCTGGCTTAGCTAGCTGGCCTTTATATAACATTGTAAGTCTAGCAAAGCACTTTACATGTTATCACGTTTGATATAAACCTGTGAGGTAGGAGCTATTATTATCCCAGTTTTATAGATAAAGAAACTGAAAGAGGGAAATTTTTCTGGCTCCATGTTTAAAACCCTACAGCACACCATCTAGCTGCTCCTGTCATAGTAAAAATTGGATAGATGAACAGAAAAAGTGAAACAATCCAAGCTCTCAATTAGCTCACATTAGAGGCAGAGGCAAGATGACAGGGAGTCACCTGAGCTTCTCACAAAACCCTCCAAATGCCTTTAAATAATGACTCTAAACAAATTCTAGAGTGGCAGAACCACAAAAAGAAAGAGAGAAACAGTTTTCCAGCCTATTACAGCTTAGAAGGACAGCAGGAAAGGTGTATTGCACCTAAGTAAGAATGGAGCACAATCCAGTGCAGGCCACACTAGCACTGTCCCAGCTCCAGCTCCAGCCCCAGCAAACCAGAAGTAGGCCTTGGGAACCACTGAATCAGTGGTAGCAGTGACTGCTTCCAGAGCTCTCCCTCCCCTCCCCCCCCACATACAGTAACTATGCCCAAAGGGCTATAAAACCAGGCATACCCCTTGACCCAGCAATGCCACTACTGGAACAGTATCTCAAAAGAGATTTTAAAAAAGGAAAGGATCTATATGTACAAAAATATTTAGAGGCAAAGAATTCAAATTGAAGGGATGCCCATTAATTGGGGAATGGCTGAACAAAATGTGGTATGTGATTACGATGGAATACTATTGTGCTATAAGATATGATAAGCAGGATGCTCTAAGAAAAACCTAGAAAGACTTACATGAGCTGATGCAAAGTGTAATGTACTGTGTACAAAGTAACAGCAGTATTGTAAGATGATCAGCTGTGAAGGACTTAGCTATTCTCAGCGATAAAATGATCCAAGACAACCATGAAGAACTTATGATGAAAAATGTTATCCCTCCTTGGAGAGAGAACTGACAGTGTCTGAATATAATTTTTACTTTATTCTTCTTGAGTTTTTTTTTTGGGGGGGGAGAAGTCTATGTTTTCTTTCACACCATGACTATTATGGTAATGTTTTGCATGATTACATGTGTATAACCTATATGAAATTGCTTGACTTCTTGTTGATGGGGGGAGATGTAAGGAGAGAGGAAGGAGAGAATTTAAAACTCAAAGTTTTTTTCAAATGTTAAAAATTATTTTATGTATCACTGGGGAAAAATAAAATACTGAATAAATCATAAAAAAACTAGGAAGAAAAGAAGAAGAAGAAGAAGATGAAGAAGAAGAAGGAAGAGGAGGAGGAGAAGGAGAAGGAGAAGAAGGAGAAGGAGAAGAAGGAGAAGGAGAAGAAGGAGAAGGAAAAGAAGGAGAAGGAGAAGGAGAAGAAGAACAAGAAGAACAAGAAGAAGAAGCTTATACTAATTCAGGGAGATAAAAGAAAATTCTGCATGCTGAAGGCCTGGAAGTCTGAAAGAAGCAGTGACAAATAAAGGCTTAGAGAAGGTGTGAGCATTATCTTCCCATTTTTGAAGGCTGCTGCAATGGAGGGCATTCTTCAAATGGAAGCCATCAATAACTAGAAGCTAGAGGAAAGCAAATTTAAGTATCAAGAACTTCCTAAAAATAGAGGATTTTTGAAAATTAAAGGGATTGACATGTGGCACTTTACAAAAAGAGGTCAGATTGAGAAAATAAGTAGTCAAAGGATTAGTATATAGGTGAAGTGACATAATACAGAAGTAGAGAAAAAAGTAGCTAATGTAGGGGAGTGGAGACTTGGGGCTAAAGGCTCTCTATAATTTTTTAATGCAATCTAGATTATTTTATTTTTATTTATTATCTTCAGCATGTTTATCCTTTTTATGATTTTTGCAGGCATGCAAATATGAATTAACTCAAATGATGACAAGAAAATTTGATGACGCTTAGAAATAAACAAAACTTATTGGATATTAACATGGGGTGATATGCCCCAAGAAACCCCAAAGAATGTCAAACTCTTGGAGACTGGTCAAAACATCCTGGCAGTACACTAATGCACAAACACAGAAAGACCACTTCAGGGACATCTGAGGCATTTACTTGCCAAATGTTAGCCTAGATATTTTATGTAATAAAGTAATGTGGACTAGTGAGGGTGCAGAACAACTAAGATGGGACCTTCATTTATTTATTCATTCATTCATTCCTTTGTTTCATTCAGTCAGGAATTAATTAATATATTTATGTACTCATTTATTTTGAGGGTGGGGGAGAAGGTAAGGGAAGTATCATGCCTGCCAACATTACAGAATGAGAAAAGAAAAGAACATATTTTAGTGAATGTCAAATTATGTTGTTTTTTCTAAGAACATTTTTAAACTAAGTATTTTGTATATCATGAGTTCTTTCCTTATAAGTTCTAGTGAGAGCTTGGTGGATCTTTAGATAAACTTTGGTTTCTTCTGTGTTAATCTTATCTGTCCATGACAAGAAGAATATAGAGAACAGAACCATCAACTCATCATAAGGGATATCATAGTAATTGTTCATGCTTTGGGTTTGGATGGACTAGAGAGTTTCAAGAGTCCCTTTAATGCTACAATTATTCAGGCAGCAGGAAGGCCTGCTGATATCAATGATGCCCCTCCCTTGGCCCTTGGTCATCTCTAGAGCCCATCTGGCCTTGACTGGTCACATACTAAGAAAATGGAAGTCATGATTCCTTCTGGTGAGGCTAAGGACTATGAAGCATTACCATCTACTTTACACCATAAAGTACTCCAGATGTTACCACGTACCTGCCTCTTGAATCTATTGTTCTTCAGACCACCAACACTGTCATCTAACATGTTTGGCTTCTCCACCTGCAAACTAGAAAGTACCTTAGAGCCCATGGCCTCTAACTCGTTTATTTTTCATGTGAGGAAACTGAGACCCCCCCAAAATGACATGACCAAGATCCCACAATGACTAAGCAAGGGACCCAGGATTCAATATAGGACAAGATGGAATTGGTGTTATTTTTCTTTCACCATGTTTTCATGACTTTCTCTAATTCCTTTCTCTAATGATTTAAAATGGAAAGATTTTATAATTAGAAAAATGGCATAAGGAATATGACAGAGTATGATAGAAGAAGGCCTTGTAAGTGACCAATACAGGAGAGAATGTGACATTCCAGTCAGGTTCTTTTTTTAACAATCTGTCAAGCTACTATCCTGATGCTGAACTGAAAGAAACAGAGCCAGAGAGCCACCTGCTTTGATCGACCTATTTGCTATACCAGTCCTTATTCAGGTTCCCAAATTGGAAAATACCATAGAGGAAGATAGAGGTGGCATGGAATATCCCTCAGGCATATTCTCAATGATGCCATAGATTTTAGATGTTCCAGAAGCTTCCATGTCTTTAAATCTCTATAAGCATCAGGGAGTTCAGTCATTAAATAATCCCAAATCAATACCTTCTGGAGATTTGGTCACCTATTTTAATAGCTCAATTTGTATATTTGTGGTAGAAAACTTTTTGTGGCGCTGAGGGGAACACTCTGGAACTCCATTATTATTACCATTGGCCAGTCCAGATCATGACTTCTGGGGTCATATCGAATTTCAAACAGCCATCTAGAGAATGGATCAATGAATTATTGAATGAATTAATGACAGAAAAAATTATTAAGTGTTTATTATCTGCCAAGTACTGTGAAATCACTGTAGACACAAAAAGAAATAAAAATAGTCTTTGTTCTCAAACTTATACTCAAATGGGCAGAATATCTGATTTAGACGATTTAATCAGCATTTCAGACAGAGAGGTCCCATAATCCTTAGGATGCAGAGGAAAAGAGGATGGCAATGTGTCATTTTTAATGTCTCTATACTGACTCTTTAAAAAAAAATCTTTTATTTATTTATTTATAGTTTTCAACATTCATTTCCACAAGGTTTTGAGTTACAGATTTTCTCCCCATCTCTCACCTACACCCCACCCCAAGAGAGCGAGCCTACTGAATACCCCTTCCCCCAATCTGTTCTCTCTTACATCCTCCCCCATTCCCCCCTAACTTTCTAGTAGGGTAAGATGGATTTCTATATCCCAGTGCCTGTATATCTTATTTCCCCGTTGCATGTAAAAAACAATTTTTTTTAAACATTTGTTTTCAAAATGTTGAGTTCCAGATTTTTTTTTCCCTTCTTCCCTCCTCACCCACCCCCACTGGGAAGACAAGCAATTCAATATAGGTTGTACATGTGTAGTTATGCAAAACATTTCCATAGTAGATATAGTGTCAAAGACTATACTTCCCTCCATCCTATCCTGCCCCCCACTTATTCTATTTTCTACTTTGACCCTGTCTCTTTTCAAAAGTGTTTGCTTCTAATTACCCTCTCCCCCAATCTGCTTTCCCTTCTATCATTCTCCCTCTTATTCCTTTCCCCCTATTTTCCTGTAGGGTAAGATGCCAAATTGAGTGTGTATGTTATTCCCTCCTCAAGCCAAATCCAATAAGAGTAAGGTTGACCCATTCCCTTTCACCTTCATGCTCTTCCTCTTCATTGTAACTTTTTTCTCTTGCCTCTTTTATATGAGATAATTTACTCTATTTTGTCTCTCCCTTTCTCCTCCCAATATATTCCTCTCTCACCTCTTAATTATAGGTTTTAGATATCATCCCTTTATATCCAACTGATCCTGTGCCCTCTGTCTATGTATACATGTTCACACATATACACACAGTCACATATGTATTTATACATACATATACCCTCCTATAAATACATATATATGTATGTATACATATATATATATATATATATATATATATATATATTCCCTTCAATTATCCTCATACTAAGAAAAGTTTCACAAGTTGCAATGATCATTTCTCAATGTAGGAATGTAAATAGTTCAACTTTAACAAGTTCCTTATGATTTCTTTTTCCTGTTTACTTTCTCATGCTTCTCTTGCTTCTTGTATTTGAAAGCCAAATTTTCTCTTCAGCTCTGGTTTTTTTTTTTATGCAGAATACTTGAAAGTTCTTTATTTTATTGAATGACCATATTTTCCCCTGAAGCATTATACTCAGTTTGTCTGGGTAGGTGATTCTTGGTTTTAATCCTAGCTCCTTTGACCTCCAGAATATGATATTTCAATCCCTTTGATCCCTTAAGGTTGAAGCTGCTAGCTCTTGTGTTATCTTGATTGTGTTTTGACAGTACTCAAATTGTTTCATCCTGACAGCTTGTAATATTTTCTTCTTGATCTTGGAACTCCAGAACCTGTCTATAACATTCCTAGGATGTTTTGGGGGATCTTTTTCAAGAGGTGATTAGTGAATTATTTCAATTTCTATTTTGCCTCTGGTTACAGATTGTCAGGGCAATTTTCCTTGAGAATTTCTTGAAGGATGATTTCTAGGCTCTTTTTCATCATGGCTTTCAGGTAGTCCAATAATTTTTAAATTATCTCTTCTGATTCTATTTTCCAGGTCAGTGGTTTTTCCAATGAGATATTTCACATTGCCTTTTATTTTTCCATTTGTTTGGATGGGTTTTATATTATCTTGATTTCTCATAAAGTCCTTAGCTTCCATTTGCTCCAACCTAATTTTGAAGGCATTATTCTCTTCAGTGAGTTTTTGAAATTCCTTTCCTAGCTTACCAATTCTTCTTTTTAAGGCATTCTTCTCCTCATACCTTTTTGGGCCTCTTTTGCCATTTGAGTTAGCCTATTTTCTTAGGGTGTTATTTTCTTCAGTCAGGCTGTTGACTCACTTTTCGTGATTTTCATGCATGATTCTAATTTCTCTTCCCAATTTGTCCTCCACTTCCCTTACTTGATTTTCAAAATCCCTCTTGTGCTCCTCCGTGGCCAGTAACCAATTCATATTTTTCTTGGTAGCTTTTGATGCAGGAGTTTTGACTTAGTTGTCAAACTAAGCCTTCCTGTATTTGACAACTACCTGTGAATGAATGAAGAAGTGAGTGAGTGAATGCATAAATCAATGAAAAGCTCATTATTTACTATGGCAGTGATTCTTGCATATTTTGGTCTTCTGACCCCTATACAATCTTAAAAATTTTTGAGGACCCAAAAGAACTTTTATTGATGTGGGTTATATATATTGATGTTGACCACATTATGAATTAATAAATGTTTGTATTTTTATAAAAATAGTTTTGACCTTGTAGATCTACTGAAAGACTCTCTAGAACCACATTTTGAGAACCACTGTCTTATGCTAACCCATTATACTTTTGGATAGCTCTATCAGCTAGAAGTCATTTCCTTCTATCTAGTCAAAATCTGCCTTTTTGTGATTATCAGCCATTTCTAGGTTAAAGCAGAACAAGTATCTTCTTTTTCCAAATGACAGACCTCTAGATACTTGAATGACATTATCGTGGTGACTCTAGCCCATTTCTTCTTCTGTCTATACATGCCCATCTCCTTCAAGTCCCCTTATGTTTTGTATTGTCTATTTCTTTCCTAATCTGCAGAGTCTAGAAGTGAGTACAATACTCCAGATGTGGTCTGATCAGGAAAGCACAGCAGAATAATCCCTTTTAATATTCTGGATTCTCTGTTCCTATTAAAGCAATCCAAGATCGTGTTGTCTGCAATGTCATGCTGTTAATGCATGTTGAGTGAGCAAAATACCCAGACCAGGGGTTCTTAATTTTTGTGTGTGTGTGTCTTGGATCCCTCTGGCAGTCTGGGGAAGCCAATGGAATCCTTCTCAAAATGACATTTTTGAATAAATAGATGGAAATGCTAAGTTTGAGTAAAATAAAGATATAGTTGTTCTTTTCCACATGCACATTCATGGATCCCTTGAAAATCTATCCATGGGCTGTTTTGTGACTGTTTGGACACTTATTAAGAACCTCTTCATGAGATCTTTATCATATGAATTATTGTGCACCCTGAGG
>CM053580.1:137921476-137944008 GCA_028627135.1 Pseudochirops cupreus | reverse complement strand
CCTGGAAAATAGATCCAGGAGAGAATTTAAAAATTATTTGACTACCTGAAAGCCATGATCAAAAAAGGAACCTAGAAATCATCCTTCAAGAAATTCTCAAGGAAAATTGCCCTGATATTTTAGAACCAGAGGGCAAAATAGAATTTGAAAGAATTCACCAATCACCTCTTGAAAAAGATCCCGAAAAGAAAACTCCTAGGAATCTTATAGCCAGGTTCCAGAGTTCCCAGATCAAGAAGAAAATATTATAAGCAGCCAAGAAGAAACAGAATATTGTGGAAACACAATCAGGATAACACAGGATCTAGCAGCTTCTACATTAAGCGATAGAAGGGCTTGGAATATGATAATATGGACATCAAAGGAGCTAGGATTAAAACCAAGAATCACCTACCCAGCAAAACTGAGCATAATATTTCAGGGGAAAATATAGTCATTCAATGAAGTGGAGGACTTTTAAGCATTCTTGATGAAAAAACCAGGGGAAAATATAGTCATTCAATGAGGTGGAGGACTTTTAAGCATTCTTGATGAAAGAACCAGAGCTGAATAGGAAATTTACCATTCAAATATAAGAAGCAAGAGAGGCATGAGAAGGTAAACAGGGAAAAGAAATTATAAGGAACTTATCAAAATTGAACTACTTACATATCTATATGGAAAAATGGTAATTATAACTTATGAAGCTTTTCTCAGTATGAGAATAGTTGCAGGGAATATATATATACACACATACATATACACGCACATATATACATACATGTTTATATAGGAGGGTATATATGCATACGAATATATGAGTATGTGTATTTATGTGTACAGGTATACATAGACAGAGGGTACAGGATCAATTGAATAGGAAGGGATGATATTTAAAAGGTGAAATTGAGAGGTGAGAGAGGAATATAATGAGAGGAGATGGGGCAAGACAGAATGGGGTAAATTATCTCATGTAGAAGAGACAAGGGATAACTGTTACACTGGAGAGGAATAACAGGAAGGCAAAAGGGAATGGGTCAACCTTACTCTCAGTGAATTTAGCTTATGGAGGGAATGACATACACTCTAAATTGGGTATCTTGCCCTACAGGAGAATAGGGGGAAAGGGGATGGGGGGGGATGATGGAGGGGAGAGAAGGTTGGGGGTGAAGGATAGTGAGAAGCACACACTTTTGTAAAGGGACAGGGACAAAGTAGAGAATAGAAAAAGCAGGGGGGCAGGATAGGATGGAGGGAAATATAGTCATTCTTTCACAATATATCCACTATGGAAATGTTTTGCATACCTACCCATGTACAACCCATATTGAATTGCTTGTATTCCCAGTAAGGGTGGGTGATGAGGGAGGAAGGGAAAGAATTTGGAATTCAAAGTTTTAAAGTCAAATGTTTTGTTTTTTTAAATATTATTAATTATTTTTTAGATGCAACTGGGAAATAAGATATACAGGCACTGAGGTATGGAGATCCATCTTGCCCTACCATAAAGTCAGAGAGGGGATGGGAGAGGATATAGGTGAGAGCACATTAGGTGTGTATTCAGTGTGATCACTGTTTGGCAGTGATGGGTAGGGGAAAGACGGAGAGAAAATTTGTGACTCAAAATCTTGTGGAAATGAACGATATAAATTTTTAAAAAACTACATAAGCTAATTTTTTTAAATAGGGGAAAGAGTTTGGAAAAATTCCTCAGAGTATGGGCATCCCCATTCCCAAACTATCACCAAAATTGTTTTTCCTGTTCAGTCATGCTAGAGCTTCATTATTTCATTTGGGGTTTTCTTGGCAAAGACACTGAAGTGGTTTGCCATTTCCTTCTCCAGTTCATTTTACAGATGAAGAAACTGACTTGCCGAAGATCACAGAGCTAGCAGTCTGAGTTTGGATTTGAACTGAGGTCTTCCTGATTCCAGGCCTAGAACTCTATTCACTGCGCCACCTACACATCCAGCACCAAAATTACCCTGTTTATTTCTTTCCTGGTGATTTTTCTATATTCTGCCCCACAAGCTAAAATCACACCTTCCTTCACTCCAGTAGTCCAATGCCATGCTTCCTGCCATGTCCAATTCAAGACTGATATCTAACCTTATTGGAATTCCTCAGAGTAGAGTCTATACCACATCACCATAAACTGAACATTTGTTGCACCAATATTATTCTTTATTGTTCTCATATAGCATGTCTTATAGCATATATGCGTACATAGCGTGTCTCCCCAGATCATTAGAGAAAAAGGCATAGTAATGCAGTAAGAAGAGGGTAAGATGTAGAATCAGTGGACTTAGGTTCAATTCTCAGCCTTGCTACATGTGTGCCCCATGGGACATGAAACTTTTCTAGACCTCTGTTTCCCTATGTGTGAATAAAAGGATTAGAATGAGTGACTTCTAAATTCATCCCTTCCCACTATTAAACATAGGATCATAGATTTAAAGGGGAAAGGAACTTTTGAGATCATCTAACCCAATCCTTTTCCCATTTTATAGATGAGGAAACTCAAGGACTAAAGAGGATAAGTGATTTGCACAAAGTCATACAGGTTACAAGCAGCAGAATCAGGGTTTCAACCCAGCTCCAGCAATTCCAGCTTTGGCATTCATTCCACTATACCATGCTGCCTCTATAATTCTCTATTCTTTCCTATGATTACCATCTCAAGGGCAAAAAGAGATAACACCTTCTACTGCCTCTACATCCCCAGAAGGATTTGCAAAGTGTAAGTATATACTCAATGAAGTGAATCATACTCACACAGAAGATGGTTAAAAGTTCTGTACTAATCTAGACAACAAATCAAACAGGAAGATGAAGATCTTTAGCTTGCAGTGAACAAAATCTGACCTAGTTCACAAGCACGGTGCAGTGAATACTGAAAGTTAGCCCCTAGAAAAACCAATTTTGAAAACTGTTTACCATGTGGTTTTGAATTCTCCCTTCTGTAATGTGTGGGAGTATGATAGACTTTTTGACAACCACATGCTTAGATCAATAGTTGTGATCTAGAAACACTGTAGAATTTGGTCACAGGAAGAAGATTTTTGGCTTTTCCACACTGAACCAATATTTACTTAACCACATCTCTACTCACAACTGTTTCAGCTGGCAATGTGTATTCGAGAGCTATTAGGTACAGGTCTGCAATGTTAAATAGAAGCAAGTCAAAGATGACAAGCTTCATCATTTAATGAGTCAAAGATCAGGTACTAATATTGTATTAGACATTAATGATGTGCACTTGCTGCCTGCCATTCTATTTGCTTACAAAATGTCAGCATGGAGGCAACAGGAAATCTATGAATATGGGAGACAAAAACTGTTCATGCTGAAAAAAGCATTGATGAAATAAAATGAAGTTTGCTTAATTAAAACAATGAATTGTTTAATTAAAGGAAATTCATAGCTCCTATTCATTAAGATATGCATCATCATTGGGATTCATTTTAGACCAAAATCTAATATCTGGTTTTTAACTTCAGTGAGCTTTTTATATACTTGTTTGTCTTTGTCTTTGTTTTGTTTTGTTTTGTTTTGTTTTCCCCAGAATATTGTTGACTGTGGAAACAAAAAAATACATTCTGAATTTATGCCTCCCTGTGTATGAGGGATCTATGAATGTCTAAAAAAATAACAGCTTCAAAAGAACCACATTCAAAATTATGATCTATCTGAAGATCTAAATGTGAGGTGAGCAGGAGTATGAGTCAAAGCTCACTCTTAGAAAATTTAAGATTTAAGAGTCTTAAAATTCACATTCATATGTACTGAATGGTGACAGATCAAGGTATATCTGGGAAGCTCTGAAGACATAATGCAACCTTTTTGTGGTGATATTTGGATGAATGGAATACAATTTTCTCTATTAAAATAAAATTGGGGGATAAAGAGAGAAAAAGGACTGCAAGATTTAAAATAGATAAAGGCATGTGCCTTTGAACACTTTTGTGAATGAAGTATTGATTGTTGAAATAGGACGTTCTTTTTGGAGCCTGATGAAGAAATAATGCACCTAGGGAGAGACATTTGCCTTGGCAGAGTCTCCTAATTTTCCATAGAGAAGGAAACTTCACCACCACAATGGTATTCTTACTAGCTGACAGGAAAGAATATTTCTTGACCTGACCACTGGTGAGGGGACTTGAATGTGATCTCCCAGGAGTAGATATTCTAAAACACTGATTCATTAGTCTGTTTAATCTTCATGCTTGCTAAGAGAGAGATCCTTCCTGATTAAAAAGCTGACAGACTATCATCTCAAGAGGTCCATCCCTTGTCATTCCCTCTCCCCACAATCAAAGAAAATTTCCTAGCTCTGTTACAAAAGATTAGCATGAAGAAGAGGTGAGTCTGGAAATATAAATCAAAGTTTTCAGCCTAGGTCTACTGTATTTTTGTCTATCCTACTCTTACCTTCATTGTGCTTTGTGGGCACTGTGGCAGAGATAATTCAGACACTCAGAAAGAAGATTTAAGGAAAGGTAGACACTTGAGAAATTTTATTATATTTTTTTTATCCATCCTATAGCAAAAATGAGTGAAATGGATGGAGTAATGCTCAGGATTACAATTTCAAGATAAACCCAAGAATGGTGGGATCTTACTTGTGGTAGTCTTCCCAAAAGTTAAGATTGTAAACTAAGGACCTGGATAAATTTCAAGGAGTATTGAACTGATTAGCCTGCTCTAAGGGGAGAAGCAGATGACGGAATAGAGTTGTAGGAATAATGATTATATAGAAGCATTTCTTGAGCTGATACAATGAAGATAAAACATCACTGAGAGTCTCTACACTACTTATACCTCAGGTCTCTAGTGCCCACAAGCTTTCTTGTAGGAGTAACAAAAGCACTGCTTTGGAGGAGGGAGCAGTTCAGGTTCAAGCTCAACTACTTGATGATATTGGGAAAATGTTAACACCTTTTTAAAAATTAAGAAAATTCATAAAAATGAGAAAAGGACCCACATATACAAAAGTATTTATAGTAGCTCTTTTTGTGGTGGACACAAGAACTGGAAATCGAGGGGATACCCATCAATTGGGGAATGGTTAAACAAGTTGTGGTATATGAATGTAATGGAATGCTATTGCAATTTAAGAAATGATGAACAGGTGGACTTCAGAGAAATGTGGAAAGACTTATATGAACTGATGCTGAGTGAGAGGAGCAGAACCAGAAGAACATTGTACACAGTAACGGGCACAGTGTACAAGGACTGACTTTGATAGACTTAGTCCTTCTCAGCAATGCAAGGACCAAAAACAATTCCAAAGGATACATGAGAGAAAATGCCAGTCACATCCAGAGAAAGAGCTATGGATTCAAAATGCAGAATGAAGCAGACCATTTTCTTTCTTGTTTTATTTTCTTTTGCTTTGTTTTTCTTCTTTCACCTGGTTTTCCCATTCTTTATAATTCTTCTATGCAGCATGACTAATGTGAAAATGCGTTTAATAGGAATGTATGTGTAGAGCCCATATCAGATTGCAAACTGTCTTGGGAAAGGAGGATGGGGGGGGGAGGAAAAAATTTAAAACTTATGAAAGTGAATGCTGAAAACTAAAAATAAATAATTTAATTGAAAAAAAAATAGGATCAGAATGCTCAAGTATCTTGAACATGATCACAAAGCTTGTAAGTAGTAGAGTCAAGATACAAACCCAAGTCTCTTTTCTTCAAGCTCATTGCTATTTCTCCCATACCATACTGTCATTGAGTTAAGAAATTAAGGATCTATATAAACAAACACACACACACACACACACACACACACACACACACACTCAGACACAGACACAGGCACACACACACACACACACATACAAACACACATACAAACACACACACACACAGACACAGGCACACACACACAGACACAGACACAGGCACACACACACACACACACGCACACCCCTTACTTCTTTTGTGGAACAAAACTAGAACATTTATTGTTAAGATAACACAAAGATGCTTAGGAAAGCATTGAAATGGTATATTTGCCTTTCACATATTGGTGTTCAATTAATATTTTGCTGTAGGTTATTTGATCTGAGTTGATTTGAGACAACTGAGTCAAAATAAAACGAAACACCAGTGAACTTGGACTTGACGACATATTTTGATTGCAATCTGTGGCATGAATATCCTGTGAGATTCAATGATTGGCAGATTAGTGAATATTACAAATTAAAATGGCCCCAAGAAAAAAAAAATCAAATTTCAAATTAAGTTCTAGATTATATGGCTTCTTGAATCTCTTTCATCTGCAAAGAGTAGGCTAAAAAACTAGTAGTCTTATCCATAAGGCAGAAACAGTGGTGATTAAACAAATGAATTTCAGTGGTATATTACAATTGTATAAAATTACTATTGTTTTAAATTTATAAGACTATGCCAAGTAGTGCAGCTCTTTCCCTTCTCCTGATAACTAGAAAAATAGAATGACTAAAATAATATTCGAAAGGCTTTTTTGATATCTCCTCCTATCCCATAGAAAGGCATATCCAAACATCATTTTTGAAATGCTTTTTAATCTGTGTGAGTACAACTATATAAGATAGGTAGGCGGTACAGTAGATAGAGAGCTGCACTTGAAGTAATAAAGGCCTAATTTTGAATCCTCCCTCTGACACTTACTAGCTATGTAACCATAAATCACTTAATTTCAGCCTCAGTTTTTTCATCTGTAAAATGAAGATAGTAATAGTGCTCACCTCACAAGTTTCTTGTGAAGATCAAATTAGATAACATTTAACTGATTGATTGGATAGTGCTTTGCAAACATAAATCATTATTTAAACATTAGCTATTAGTCTCATTTTCCCAGAATCGAATAGCACAGTAAAATGAAGGATGACATCAGAAAATATACTCTCAGTTATACATTCAACAAGCATGGAAATATTATTTTGTTCAATTCTTTTCATGTTCTAATTCATCTTCCTCTTTGGGAAAGTACAATGTAGTGATAGGAAATCAGGGATTTGTTATGATTGAGGACTAGAAAAAACAAGAAGAATCATTTAGACAGCAACAGTAAATTAACACTTATCTTTTCCTATTAAATGTTGGTATTACATTTTCTCTCCCACTCCCACCCCCCATCACTGTACTCCAGCTCCAAGGTAGCCTGTATTAACAGTCACTTTGGGTTCAACATCATTAAATGTTCACTGTCATGTCACCACAAATCCCACATTCCTCTTGTCTCTCAGGCTTAAAAAACTCATTTAACACTGAGGGCTAATTAATTAACCGGATTTTCTTATATTTAATGGAGACCACCCTAAACTATTAGAACCCAGCTTTGCTAAAATTTCATTCACTGAAGTAGCTTATAATTATTCCAGCCTTCTGCAAACTAAACCTTCTTACTCTTATTTCCATTTGTAATAGAATTTTTAGAAAATAGTTATAATATGACAATAATATAATATCATATATTGCTGAATATCTTTTAGAATTTTCACATAACATTTATTACTTCTTCATACTATGGTTACACAATGAGCTTTACCTTAAAATATGAAGTTCCAATAGTATTAACATTATTTTTAGAGAGAAATAGCCTTAAATATTCTTGTGCAGTGGGTTCACCATAAGGACCTACTTACTTTTCCTATAACTAGAAGCAAGAAAATGACTTTCCTTGATGATTTAAGCCATTGTTCTTTTGTTCCAATTGTCTTATATAATCCTGTTGCTACTCTCTTTTATTTGAAGATGTTGGAAATAAAGCTCTGGATTTCTAAGCAATAAGGAATAAAAGGAAATCAAGGAATGATTTATTAGTAGTGAGTGTAAATAAAATAGAGGAAATCCACAATACATTAAGTTCACAGATATTCATTCAAACACTGTTCATAAAAACTTCAGAATAGTACAGGATCTTTTCTCCATATGAAACCTGAAGGCTCTATTTTTCAAGTAACAGATCTATGTTATGCAGGGCCCTTAGAAATGCAATTTCTACTATTGGTATGACCACCAAAATTTGTTTAAAATTTGTTTCTTAAAAAAAATAGACCTATACAAATAGTGAATAAAATGCTGAAAAAAAAATTCTCTTTAGAATTATCGCTATGCAAACATCTACATTTCTCAGGTGTTCTTGGAGTGTGTAATGGGAATGGGAATTTGAAGATCTCACCTGCCCCTTAATAGACCTGGGGGGGGGGGTTGGTTTGAAGACCTCCCCTGCTTTGAAAGTAAACTCTGCCCCACTAAGAGGCTGGATATAATCACATGGAGCATGTGATGGAGGGAATTTGCTGAAGTGTGGAGCAGAGCCCACAGGAAGCTTCCCTGCTGTGAACATAAACTCTGCCACCTGATAGGCTGAATATAGTCACGTGGAGCCTGTGGTGGGAGGAGTTAGGGGAAGAGAAGCAGAACCTACAGGAAGCTGGTTCAGAGCTAGCCAGATGGTGGGGGACAAAAGAGCTCAGACAAGGAGATAGAGAGGTTTGTGAGTAAATATTGATTTTGTATTGGTTTGTGGGAAGGCTAAAGGATAGCGTGGCTCTCTGTGTTATTATGGCTTCTGAATATCCTTGTTACTTTGATGGAATCAGCTTACTGGTTTGGGGATTTGATTTTCCGGTGTCTAAATAAATGTTTTAGTTCTGTTCTCTACCTGGAGAGTTTGGCATATTGTGTGATCAAACATCATGTGATATTTATAGTCATGGTCTTTATCATGATCGTGGGCACTGTACATATTGCATTGGCCCTACAGGGTGGAATGTAACAACATTAATTAATTAATTCATAAGCATTCTAAAGTTCCTACAACATGCCAGGCACTATGCTAGACGCTAGAGATATAAAGCTAAAGTGAAACAGTTGAGTTCAAGGAGTTTATATTCTTCAGAGTAGACAATATGTACATATAGTGATGGTTTTAATTTCTCAAAATATTAATATAGGGTAAAATTGTATTTTGAAAATAATGGAGGCAGCTAGGTGGCACAGTGAATAGAGCACTGGCCCTGGAGTCAAGAGGACATGAGTTCAAATCCAGCCTCAGATATTTAACACTTTTTAGCTGTGTGACCTTGGGCAAGTCCCTTAAGCCCAATTACCTTGCCTTACCACTTCCAAAAAAAAAGATGAGGAAAAAAAAAAGAGAAAATAGTGAAGTTATTAATTCATGTGATTTTACCGATCTTCAATTTTTCAATATACATTTAATTGAAAATAAATAAAATGTAAGATGCTTGAGTGTATGGATCATCTGATTCTTTATTTGTACCCCTAGTTTTAGCATAGTACCTAAAATATTGCTGTTGTTGCCCAGTTGTTTGTAGTGGTCCTGATGAGATGCAGGCTCTGGGAACCCCCTTGAACTCTGATTAAATCTTCCCACTTGATGAGGCATTTACAGAGGCTATAAGTTTTTCACTGTGGCTCTGCCCAGACCTCTGTTACTAGCTTAGCCCTCCATTGTCCATCTACTTCCCACCTTTGAGCCTATCAAAATTTCAATCCACTCTTGCGTTGACCTGATTAGTTCCTCCTGAAGATCCTCCCCAAACTCATTACTGGAGTCTGACCTCACTGACTCCTCCTGGAGATCCTCCCCAAATTCCTCCTCCAGACCACCCCTAGATATCTCCCACAATCTTCCTGTATATAAGACCCCTTCTTGCCCCCATGTGTGTGAGCGCGCCAAAGAATGACCTAGTAGAGACTTACTCTGTGTCAGAATTGCTCTGGCTTCCCAACATCACAGACACTGAGGTTCCTTAAGAGTCTACCCAATATGGTGAACTTTTAATAAATTTTGCTTTCTTTGCCTGAGAAGACTTGAGTCAAATTCATTCAGCAGGATCTGGAATGGTGGTATTTTGGGGTCTCCAGAGCAACTCTAACCCCAACCACATCAGTCTAACTCTTTGTGAATCCATGGACCAGCTGTCTATGGGGTTTTCTTGGCAAAGACATTGGAGTGGTTTGCCCTTTCCTTCTCTCAGTTTTATGAAGGTATGGGTTAAGTAAGTTGCCCAGGCTCACACAACTAATAATTGTCTAGAATCACACTTGAACTCCAGTCTTTCTGACTCCAGGCCCAGCACTATATCCACAGCTCTACCTATACTAAACTCTTAATAAAATGTATTTATTAATTTAGTTCAGAACCCTCAGAGTTATTTCAAGAGAGCCACAAAGGAACCCAAAACACCAATAAAATACCTAGAATCTCATAATCTCAGAATTAAAATTACTTCAAAGGTCATCTTGTTTAAATAAGATGAAGGACATAGAATGCTAGACTTGGAGTAAGGAAAACCTGAGCCTGAATCCTGCCTGAAACACTTATTGAATCACTGAATCTCTTTGCCTATTATTTTGCAACTATAAATTGGAATAATAATAACACCTAACCCCCAGTGTTAAGGATCAAATGAGATATTTTTAAAGAGTTTTAGAAACACTAATGCAATATATTAGTGCTAGATATCATCATCATCATCATCATCACCATCATCACCATCATCACCATCATCACCACTACTGCTGCTGCTGTTGCTGCTGCTACTACTACTACTGTTACTATTACTATGGCAGTCCTGAAATATGGATGCATATCATTTACATAAAGACGCTCAGAAGTGTATAATTCACTAGAACTTAAGACAACAACTTATGGGACAGCTGTAATTGTTAGAAAACATATTTGTCTACTAAGCTAAAATATATTTCTCTGTAACTCTTATCCATTTCTCTAATACCTGATTTCTAATGCCAAAAACAAACTTGATCCCTATTCTATCTGAAAATCTCTCATATGGAAATAGTTATCATATCCCCACTGTCTACAACCAAATCTTCATTGTACAGATCTATACAATGACAGCTAGGTGGCACAGTGGAGAGAGTGCTCAGCTTGGAGTCAGAAATACTCATCTTCCTGAGTTCAAATCTGGCCTCAGACACTTACTATAGCTATAGGACCCTAGACAAATCACTTAACCCTATTTGTCTCAGTTTCCTCATCTGTAAAATGAAGAAAGAAATGACAAACCACTCCAATACCTTTGCCAAGAAAACCTTAAATAGAGTCATGGAGAGGCAGAAATGACTGAAACAACTGAATACCAATAAACACAAGTTAACCATTCCTAGGTCTTCAGTAGATCTAGATGTTGTATAATATTCATTCTCCTCAATTAAATTACTCTTCTCTGGATTCATTCCAGATTGTTTACATTCAGATTAATATTATATTCAAAGAAGTGGATATAATATATTAAAGGTGGGCTAGCCAAAGCAAAGTACAAGAAGACTGTGATAACCCTATTTTTTGACATGGATAGATGGATGGATGAATGAATGAATGAATGAATGAATGAGAAAATACATATTGAGTGCTTACTGTATGAGCTAGGGATAAAAATTTTAAAAGTAGGGGTGGCTAGGTAGCACAGTGAATAGAGCACAAGCCTTGGAGTCAAGAGGACCTGAGTTCACATGTGGCCTCAGATACTTAACACTTAACTAGCTGTGTGTTGGAGCCTTGGAGAGGTCACTTAACCCCAATTGCCCTGCCTTCCCCCTTAAAAAAAAAAAAGCAAAAAAAAAAGTCTTAAAAGTAAAAAAGCCCCTCTTCTCAAAGGGCTGATCCTAATAGGGGAAGACAATAATACAGGGGAGTAGTGACCAAGTAAGTGTGTTTTAATCAGGAAAGTAAGAGGGATAGTGATTGTTAGTGAACCAGAATCCAGAGACCTAGGGCAACAGAGTGGTGAATTCAAAGACTGTTTTCTTTTTTTCCAAATCCCACTTGTGATACACATACATTTCAGAGAAAATGCCAATCTGTATTGGCAGAATGAGGTTCTTACTGAAAACTCCCTACAAAATGAAATCTTGGTTAGGAGATTAATGTATATGCATATGTATGTGTATATATATATATATATATACACACACACACACATTTTCATTATCTACACATTATATATATGCATATTATGACTACTTTTGCCTTTATATCATGCACTTGACTCATACTGAGTTTGTAATAACACATCTACAAATTTTTCATATGAAGTGTTGCTACCCATCATGCTGCAATATTTTCTTCTGATTTAATTAGCCTTTGAACTTGATTAGAAGGTACCTCTATTCCTTTCAAATTTAATCTTTTTGGATTTGGCTCTTTCCACAAAAGACTTTCTGTAATGCATTATTGGAGTGTCACTTTTCAAAGGTTGGATGTCAGTTTTCAAAAGTTGTGTGGAAAAACTGTGAATCAGCCCCATGATAAAATGGTGTCTGTTGTCCAAAGACTAGCCTAAGAGCAGAACAGCAGTTCATCATCAGTAGGCTGGCCATTAGGTGATGCATTTGGGGGCCAAAGTAACCCAAGAAACAGTTTTTAAAAATCTGAAGTGATTCTCATTCCTATCTTGCTTGCTGTTGTTTCATTTCACAGTGATAGCTGCAGAGTCTCAACTAAATATTAATTTCCTTGCTGATGATGCAAATGTACAATCTCTGCCCCATTCCCAATTTTTGATGAGTAAATTTACTGCAAGAGCAGGGATTTTCAACCTAGGGTCTAATTTAAACTTGTGTATATGTATATATACATACACATACACACACACATACATTCACACACATATGTATGTGTGTGTGTGCATGTATATGTGTGTATATATCTGTGTATACGTATAGGTATGTACACACATACATATATACACATATATAATATGTGTGTATATAAAATGTATGTATATAAAATATATGTATATAAGTGTGTGTGTAGATAGATAGATATCTGTATCTATACCTAGACACTGTTATCTCTCTCACATCACAACTTGTCCCATCACAGTTTCAATATATTGTGGGTCAGCATAAGAAGTTAAATGGGAATTTGGGGGGAGTTATGTGGAAGCCACAGAGGACAAAGAAAAACTTTAGAAACCCAGGCATGAAAAAATATATATGCATGAAATTGTATAATATCAAAATATCTTTTAATACTATAGTAAGTCAAGCTTCTTCTCTGGTATGATAGGAGGATAAAAAAATTTTACACAGATAATCCAGGTAGTGGGGGTCCTGTGTCCCTAACCCTTGGAATGTGAAAAGGAGAACTCTGTATGTGTACACACACATACACACACAGACACACACACAAACACACACACAGACACACACATGTGGATATATATGCATTTATGTAGGTATATATGCACACACATATACGTAACTGCATTTCAATCAAATTGTTTTTCTTTGTAATCTTGGGCATTTTTAATGAATTTTAAAACAATATCAAAAGAAAGGAAGAGGCTTTATCTAAATGGAAAGATGGTCTTCAGAGAGTCAAATAGTGAAACTTGAAGAGCCCTTGTTCTTTTTCATAATATTTCAAAAGACAGTAACGACCATTATTTTATGGTGCACTTAGTCATCTAACCTGGTACAATCAAAATGAACACATGTGAAGGGACCACCACAAATATATTTCACAGCTTACATGCAAATAAATAGTTTTGCAGTTTTAAATATACAAATTCTATAAAGGACTTGACAATATTCTTTAAGCTAAAATCAACATTTACTCTGATAATCTCTGCATCCGAAGTGAAGCTGATGAGGTAGAAAACAAATCTATATTAGAAAAGACTGTTTAGGATCAAGAATTGAAAAAAGTGAAAACCTATTCACTATTTAGTCTACCTATATATCCTCATATGTCATGGATACTTTTTAATTTAAAAAGTCTGAAAATCTTGGATGTGGTGACAGCATAATAAAAGCAGAATTGATTAATCTTAATGGACAGGAAAATGCCATTTACTGCCACGAGAACCATTTCAAAATAAGCTGTATGTGAAGGTCAAAATCAATTCAAAATTAAATGATAAGATAATGAATAGAAGATTCAGAAAATTATTACATAATTTCTATCCAAACTGTTTATAAAACCTGAATCTGAAAAATGGGAAATAGACAAAAATAAAGACATTGACTTTCATTAGTCTCACTTCCAGGAGAATTTTAACTAGTTAAAAAATTCCTTAGCCCAATGAAGGGGTCAAAACACATAGCTAATCCTAGGGTTGGCATACATTTGATCTCCTTTTCAAGGACAACACTAATTTGTAAAATCAATTCATTAAAAACATAAAAGAAAAATGATAGAATATTTTGAGTAATAGTTCTATACTTTGGTGGATCTTTGATGTCATTTGTGTGAGTTCTTTATCCAATAGCACAAATCACAAACCATTCACACCTTTTCTGGTGCAAATTTTGTCCCTGTTTTCTTATAAATGCTCCATATTCATCATACTAAGGTACAAGAGACATTCTTCACGAACTAGTTGTTGCTTTTTTCATCTGAAGAAAGTTGGTCAGATTTTATTTATTTTTTACTACTCATGTATGAGGTTCTGCTATAGTCTGGAGCTTGATATAATTAGCAATTTGAAAAAAAATTAAAACAACAGTATTTCTTATTTCCATTTCTCTTCACTATATTCGTTTTAGATATTTTATTGTTGTTATTCTTCAGGTCTCCAAAGCATCCACCATCTATCATACCTGGTTCTCACCTCTTGGTCAGAACAAAACATAACAAAAATTCATTTCTCTTCACAACAGCTATTTAAATATCTAAAGAAAGATATCCTGACCCCTTTCCTCCTCTCCCACTATCCACCCTCAATTTTTTTTCTCTATATCCTCCATTGCCAGTTCCTTTCTTCAATTTATCCTTGTGAAAGTAAGTACTTGGCTAGTCCTTCAACTCTCCAATGGATAGGATAAAGGCCTGAGACCTCACTGGGGTGGGTGGGGTAATGGGGGAGTTGAGAGAGAGAGAGAGACAAAGAGAGAAAAAGAGAGAGAGAGACAGAGACAGAGACAGAGACAGAGACAGAGAGTTGATGGGGAGAACACTGCACTCAAACCCTCATACTTGTTTTAACCTGCACAATAGTTCAGTCTCCTTAATGCTGGAAAAGATTTTTTTTTTCCATGGAACTACAAAACCCAAAATTTCTGGGGTGACCTCAGGCCCTACAGGACCCCCAAGGATTAGTCAAAAATGCGTACAAATACTCTGTTACACTTGAACGACAAGATCTCTGGTCCATTCATCATTTTGATAAATCTTCACGTAGGGAAAAAACCAAAGCAAACTTTCTTCAAAATTACATCATGGGATTTGAATTTCTGTTTTGCTTCTCCCTGATTTACCTTGTTTTCACATTGTTATCATCACACAATACACATAATACAATGTATAATGATAAAAATGACTAACAAATGGTATGAAATAGCATGAAATTAAAACAACAAAAGAAGAAAATTTCCAAAGTTCTGCCTACAGGGAGAAACACACACACACACACACACACACACACACACACACACACACACACACACACACACACCTATTTGGAAAAAAAAAAGTTTTCCCCTCTTCTTTAGCCTTCATATGTCTTTAGCTTTTTACCAATGGGAGAATTTATTTTTTTCTCCGTGAGCCTAGAATTAAAAAGTGATTTCTTTCTCCCAAATGAATTGATTCCAACAAATACATGTGGCATTTAATGATGCTGTTGAGAGATACCAACAAATCATCTTCATTCTCTTCCAAGCTTGTATAGCACAACCTGCTTTTGCATGGAACAATCAATTGCCAAATGGTCATTTTCTCACATTTATTATGATAACAGGATAAATGCCAACGTTTGTCAACATCTTGTAAATGATGAGTCTTAATGAGGCAAGCTACTGTTTCACTCCTCTGAGGAATTTCATAATAGGATGAGCAAACTATCAGGTTAAAGCAAGTGGGAGGGAATCCCAGAGGGCAAACCTTTTCTATGTACTGGATATTCCTTGAGGTTTTGCTGAGAGTGGGTTCTAGGATTCTGGCCAATTTGGCCTGATCCTTTATACAACATTTTAATTGTATTTTTAACAAATCCAGCAAAATGAGGTTCACATGTTGACTCAGCCAGGAAAGCAGGATCGACACACTAAAAGGAAGGCAACAGAGCAATCTGGAGGTAGGGGGCATTTTCACATTGCCAAAGCTGATGAATACAAGTGATTTTCCTCGGCTGGGCCAATCATCCCCTTGAAATGGTGGTATATATCAGTCAAGAGAGGAAATTCCCAATTCTGACTTATCAGATCCACATTCAATCATGTCTCTACTACAAGCCACACCTTATGGTAACTTGGTTCTTTGGAAATGCCTCATGGCCCCAAGACTGTATTTTTTAATTTATTTGTTTGTTTGTTTGTTTTCTCCAAAAACATTACAAAGATATCCCCATGCTGTGGCCCAGCATGGTCAGAATCCTTGCCTGGGAGGCTCTTGCTCTTACTCCATAATCTTGTCCCTCTTCATATCAGCTATATCACCAGCTCCTTACTACCTACCTCAGTGTCTTACCTCTAGTCTGACCAGTTCTGTTCCTCTGGAACTAACTGCCCTGCAATTATCTTTTACCTAAATCATGCTTTCCTTTAAAAAAAAATTAATGATTTTAGCCAAAGTATGCCGGTAAAAAATTCAAACCCCTTTCCTCAAGAAGCTTATATTCTAATGGAGCACAGAAGAAACATACATGGAAAAAGGATATGTGCCATGTAACCAGTGAACATTGTGACAACCTAAGAAAGTCAATATTAGATTCCCTTGTTAGTGTGTAAAGTACTATGGGTCACATTAATAAAATACAGACAATGTTTGAAAGGATGAATAATTCAAAAAGGATGTAGCAATGACTCTTAACAGAAAAGTGTAAATGACAAGTGATAGTATCACAGATTTAGAGATGAAAATGAGGAAACTGAGGTACAGATAGGTTAAGTGATTTGCTTTAGGTCACATTGATAGGAAGTGGCAGATGTAATATTTGAAATCATGTCTTCTGACTCCAAATCTGATTTCTGCCATGCTGTTACATCTATTGGTGAACATATAATGAGTGTGTACTACAGTATTTGCCAGGAATTGTCCTAAACATTGATATTATAAAGAAAGGAAAAACAGTCCCTGTACCATGCAAACTAAATGGAGGAGAAAAGAGTGAGAGATACACATAAAGTACATACATATACACATATATATATATATACATATTAGATAATGGAAGGTAAGTTTAGAGGAGAATGTTCTAGTAGCTGGGGGTCCTGGGAAAGTCCTCCTGCAGAAGTGTTATTTGAGCTGAATCTTCAAAGAAACCAGGGATTTTAAGAGATATTGAGAAGAGTGAGTGTTCCAGGTATGAGGGATAGTCAATGCAAAGGCACAGAAATTGGAGATCATGCATCAGGTGTGTAGAACAGAAATGCCCCATGTGAAGAACAGAAAGCAGGCCAGTATATCTAGGTCATAGAGTTTATCAAGAGGAGCAAAATTGAAGAAGTTTGGAGATTTTTTGGAAGGGTCAGGTTTTGAAGAGTTTTAAGTGCCAAACAACTGATTTTATACTTACTACTCCAAGTAACAGGTAACCACTGTAGTTTATTGAGTATTAGAAAAGGTATGGGAGAGATGAAAGAATTGGACCTATGCTTGAAGAAAATCATTTTGACAGGTTTTTAAAGGATGGTTTGAAGTGGAAAGAGATTTGAGCAACAAATCAATTAAACTGTGATATGTGTAGAATCAGAGTTGTAAGGAACTCAGAGACCATCTAGTTCATTGGTTCTCAAATGTTTTAGTCTTGGGATGCTTTTATACTTTAAAAATCATTGAGGACAACCAATGAACTTTATGTGGTTTATATCTATTGTTGTCTACTGTATTAAAATTAAAACATCTTAGTATTATTGTGAAAATGTTTTTAACTTTACAGGCTCCCTAAAAGAGTTTTGGGGACCTACAAGCATCCCACACTTTGAGAATCACTGATGTTATCTATCTCATACCTGAACAAGTTTCCTTTTTGACAATATCTCTGAAAAGTGTCACTCAGTTTTTACTTTAAGATTTCTAGTGAGAGAAAACCCTCCACACAAAGTCCATTCCATTTTTTGTATAACTTTAGTGGTCAAGAAGTTCCTACATATGCCTTTGGGTAATGGTGGAGACTCTACGTAGGAACCCAGTTACAGCATACAGACTCTGCCTGTTGAAATCCACCACAGAGATTCCTAGTAAACATTCTTCCTAGAATGCACAATACGAGATCCTTTCCTTCCACTTTAGAAAATGCACAGATATTCTTAACTGTGTCCTGTCAGTTTTCTGCATGGTGATGAAAAGTATTTTAACTAGCTGCTGAGCTGAAGCTAAGTGTGCCTAAAAAAGTTTCGAATGATAGAATTCTCTCTTTTCTGATGGCTTTCAAATGAGGAGGAAAAAGAAATGCTGTAAGGACCATGGATGAATGAGGAGATGTAATAGTGGTCACACTGTTGAGGTTTGAGGTTTTAGGGGTGCTCGAGACCCCAGAATACCAACATGCTGGGTCCTGTTGAATGAATTTGACTCAAGTCTTCTTTCAGCCAAATTAAAACAAAGTTTATTAAAGATTCACCATAATGGGTAGACTCTTAAGGAGCCTAAGTATTTGTGATGCTTGGATTGGACAAGCAGGTCAGAATAATCTGGCACAGAGTGAGTCTGTGCTAGATTGTATCCCAGCACCTTCATGGAGGCAAGATGGATCTTATATACAGAAAGACTGTGGAAGGGATCTAGGGGTGGTCTAGAGAAGGGGTTGGGGAGAGTCTTGAGGAGTCTAAGGAGGATCTTGACCAGCAATGAGGTGAGACTCCAGGAAGGGGGTTAAGGGTGGGAAATAGCTGAAGGCTACCTGAAGATTATAGTCACTTGAGGGCTAGGCTAGTTTAAGGGTAACAGATTTGGATATAGATATTTTGATAGGATCAAGGGTGAAAAGTAGCTGGGAAGTGGAGGACTAAGCTAGGTTAGCATAACAGAGATTTGGACGTAGCCATAATGATTGGCTTATGACCTCAAGCAAATGCCTCCACAAGTGGGAAGATTCAAGGGGGTTCTCAGAGCCTCTATCCCAATGGTTCTCAACCTGTGGGTTATGTTCAATTTGTAACAATGAAAATACATCCTGCATATCAGATATTTACATTACAATTCATAACAGCAGCAAAATCACAGTTATGAAGTAGCAACAAAAATAATTTTATGGTTGGGGGTCACCACAACATAAGGAACTGTACTAAAGGGTCATAGCATTAGGAAGGTTGAGAACCACAGCTCTACCCCATCATCTATGACCTTTTGCTTACTGTCAGTTGCCTGTTCTCCTTACTTGACCAAAATGTGGTCATGAATTCATGGTGCTACCTTTGTTTCTGTCTCTGTTGTACATATTTATTTCTTGATCTTTGGGGAATGAGTGCTGAAGATGGAACAGAAGAAATTACTATATTGTAAGTTTCAAAAGGTTATCTGAGGTCTAGTAGAGGAAGTCCATAGGAGAATCTGGCAGAAGCCATAGCAGTCAAGTCAGGTGCAGATCTAACTCTAGCAACCTATTTGAATTCACCTAGCCCAGTGGTGACAAGGGGCAGAATCCTACATAGCTTTTAGTGTCCTCAAAATGAGGGAGAAACATTTTCATCAGTTATACCCTATTCAGAAGTGAACTTGGTGGTGGATATTTGGTAATCACTAGTTTAAGTTTGAGCCCAGTCTCCCCAGTGACAAATCCTCTGGAAGAAAATGAACTCCTCATTCCAGAGGTTTTTTATGGTTCAGTTCTTATGGTATCATCACAGTAAATATTCCCTCATAAAAGCTAATTGATATTAATTGGTTAAATGAGAAAAGATCAGCTGGTAATTGGGGGCTCATGAATAATGGGGGCTCATCAGATGGGGGCCCATGAATAATAATGATACAAGCTGGCCACTCACTGTAAATGACCTGCTGCTTTAACTTTCAAAATATGTGTTCTAATATAAATATCTAAAGAAATTAATACAAAAGGGTGGTATCAAATTAAAATATAAAGAGGGAAGAAAAAAGATGTTGAATATTTCCAAAGGATTATAATTTATTTGTTCTGATCAAGTCTTTTGGTTAAGAGTGTCAATCTCCAGAGTTTGGGCTAAGAAAGTCAAACAAGCAGAATTAGTCTGTAAGTGCTTTTATTTCTCATGGCTCTGAAAGTGAGCAGGCATGCATATGTATGCATGAGAGAGGCAATCAACAACTGAGTTCACTTTTGGTGTCAAGTTGCATAGTTTATATATCCTTCTAAGGGGGCTGAAGTACCTCCATCTTCATTTTGCCTGTGGACTTAGCAAATATCTCTATCCCGACTATACTGGACCACTTGAGTAGAACACAATGGGCTTCCCTACTTTAGGTTAAATTCCTTGAAAACTTGGGTGGGGGGCTGACCAGGATAAAGAGAGTCCCTGCAATCTTATTATCAGTAAAGTCCTTCTGAAAGGGAAAACAAACTGAACTTTCAAGTCAGGACTTTAGAAGGAAGGGGGTGGAGAGTGGGGAAAACTCTGAATCTCTCCAAGATGTTGGTTATTAATAATCATTTTTCACAAGAGATAGCAAGAAGAGAATGAGATAAGAACATAAGGGCTAATACACAGTAAAAGATGGAGTAAAAGATGGAGGGCATTCAAAGGAAAGCAGAGTTATAGTCACTGAAGTTTACAGAAAAGGGCACGGAGTGGGAAAAAGGTGACTTACATTCAAGTCTTAGCTTCATTAGATAAATAGGTCAGATTAATCCCTTCTCCTCCTTATCCTTGGTTTCCTCATCAGTAAAAAAGGAATACTGTTCATTGATTCTCTGACAGCAATTCTAAAGGTATCCTGAGGGGAAAAATTATTTAAGTGGGATCAATATTTTATCTTCTCTGTGAGAATCATGCTCTGAGCTTGAGTAAAGTAAAAAGAGAGAGGCAAAGAGGCTAATAGCAAGGAGACTGATCATGGGTTCAGAAGAGCTCAGTTGAGCTCCCAACTCTGCCACTGATCATCCCTGTAACCCTAAGTAAATTTCCTCATCTTTACTACCTATACCACCTCATTTGCATGGTCAAAAACAAGAAATAATCCAATTTTCCAATTCCTAAATGGATCAATGATGTCATAAGTTTGGAAATTTCCTCCAAACATGTGATTAGAACCTATTTATTTCTGCCTGTCTCCTGCAACTCTTGACCGTGTCCTCTCCATAAGTTCCCCATAGGGAATCTACCTAAAATGCTGGAGATTTTCCTTGGTTTCTACTGACATTTCCAGGGTGTCAGGGACACACTGTAGCTGTCTATCCACCCTCATCTTTGTAAAGTGACCACCCACCTTCTTTTTCTATCATAAAGTTCCTTGATGACATCTTTTAATCAGTCGGACAATAGACATTTTTTAAGCACTCATTGTGTGCCAGATACCATACTAAGTACTGAGGATACAAAAAGAACCAAATTACAGCTCCTGCCTTCAAGGAGTTTTAAATCTGGTAGTAGAAACATTGAGGTTTAGGGGTGCTCAAGACCCAAAAATACCAACACACTGAGTCCTGCAGAATGAATTCGACTCAAGTCATCTCTCAGTCAAAGTAAAATTTATTAAAGATTTGCCATAAGGGGTAGATTTTTAAGGAGCCTAAGTATCTGTGAAGCTTGTATAGATACAAGTGGTCCAGAATAATCAGACACAGAATGAGTCTGCGCTAGATTACTCTCAGCCCCTTCATGGAGGCAAGATGGATCTTATATACAGAAAGATTGTAGGAAGATTTAGGGGTGGTATAGTGGAGGAATTTGGGGAGGGTTGTGAGGAGGAGTCTAAGGAGGATCTTTGGTGGAACTGAGGTAAGGCTCCAGAATTGGGATTAAAGATGGGGAAATAGCTTAAGGCTAGCTGGAGATGACAGACAATGGAGGGCTAGGCTAGTTTAAGGATAAGGTTTGGGTATAGATATGTTCATTGGATCCAGGGTGGGAAGTAGCTGAACAATGGAAGGCTAGGCTATATTAGGAGTAACTGAGATTTGGGCCTTGCTATAAGGAAAGGTTTATGGCCTCAGTCTCATCAAGTGGGAAGATTTAATCATAGTTTATGGGGTTTCCCAGAGCCTGTACCCCATCAGAAGACAATACATAAAAGGAAAAAGGAGGTCAAAAAGCAGTAGAAGGAGGAGAAAAGGTAAAGGATGACTGGGGAAAGTAGCAGATTAAAGGGCTTGGTGGAAAAGTCAGAGAAGTCTCAAGGTAAAGCAACCAGGAAAGAAATGAGGAGATGACCTGGCCCAGTTCCCTCTTTAAATGAAGGTTTTAGAGGTCATGGTCTTGTCCTCTAATCAGAGGAATGGGCAGTGGTGATGAGGTGGAATAACAAGGCTAAGGGGATCTTGAAGGAGGTTTTTTCAGTGATGACTTCCTGAGGTATGATGGAAAAATCAGAAAAGTCCTCTTTGGTTATATGTTTCATTCTGCTCATAACCACAGTGAACTTCTCCTTTGTCTTCTGTAGCATATTTATTTTAAATTTTTTGTGTACCATTATATTCCATGTCTTACTGCCAC
>CM053580.1:137896963-137911063 GCA_028627135.1 Pseudochirops cupreus | reverse complement strand
GTGGTTTTTTCAAGGAGATATTTCACATTGCTTTCTATTTTTTCATTTGTTTGGATCTGTTTGATAATATCTTGATTTCTTATAAAGTCATTTGCTCCACTCTAATTTTGAAGGAATTATTCTCTTCAGAATGCTTTTGAGATTCTTTTTCCATCTGGCAAAGTTTATTTTTTAAGGCATTCTTCTCCTCATTGGCTTTTTGGGCCTCTTTTGTCATTTGAGTTCATCTATTTTTTAAGGTGTTAATTTCTTCAGTCAGGTTGTTAACTCTCTTTTCATTATTTTCTTGCAATATTCTTATTTCTCTTCCCAATTTTTCTTGCACTTCTCTCATTTGGTTTTCAAAGTCCTTTTTCAGCTGATCTCTAGCTTTAAGACAATCTTCACGTTTCTTGGAAGCTTTTGGTGCAGGAGTTCTGACTATGTTGTCTTCTTCCCCTTCCCTGCTTTCATCCTTCTTTTCCCCAAAGAAGGAATCTAGGGTTTGGTTGCTGTTCTTACTTTGCTTCCTATGCTTATTCATGGCTGTCCAATCAGAGCTTTTTTAGCTCTGTAGAAGTCTGCTTCTGGAGGGGAAAGCTCTGTCCCAAATCACTGGGGTTTTCCCTGCTGCCAGAGCTTTTAGGAGGCTGCTGGGGCCCTCCCCAGCTCTGGCTCACTGAAAAGAGACCCCAGGACCGCCACCCAAGACCGCAATCCGGATCCAGGCCACTCAATTCAAGAGCACTTGGCCTCTGAACACTCACTTGGCCCCCCCTGCAGTCTGCAGGCTGGAAGCTCTGAAGTGGCAATGAGGAGGCGGGTGCAGGACCTCTGCTTCTGCGGCTTCCTTTTGTCCAGACCCGCTTTTTTCTCCCAATTTTTAGCTGAGTTCCACTAATCTTTCACTTAGTCCTTTTTTTTTTCTTTATGACTTGATAATTCTGGAAATTGCCACAGCTGCCGCAGATCCACTCTTCTGTTGCTCCAGCTGTAGATCAGCTCGTCTGGCTGCCCCCAGGGCCAAGGCACTGTTTCAGGCTGGGCTAGTTTTGGCTTCCAGCCCTGAAATGGTGCCTCCTGGCCAAGCTGCCTTTAGCGGAAAGTATATTTGTGTGAGTTTTGGAGTTCTAGAATTTGCTTAGAGTCATATTTTATGGGTATTTTGAAGTGGCTATGTGAGAGCTGCAATACTTTGCTGCTCCTACGCTGCCATCTTGGCCCATTGTTACTTTCTGAGAACTTGAGTTATCCTACATATTCATTATCTCTCCCCTTCATCCTGCCCCCCCCCCCAACATTTTCTTTACTGGCAATATCTGTTTCTCTTCAAATCCTTTCCATTCCTCAAAACTTATGTTTTCAGGTCATATGGGGGAAAAAAAGTAATTATCTTCTTATAAAAGCCTTTAACTTCTTGAAAATGGATATCACGTGCCCTCTGGGTCTTCTCTAGTTCCTCCAACTAGTCTTTACATGCCATATTCATATTACCCTTCACCATGTTGGTTAATACCAACTCCAGTATTTGCTCCAGTATGTCTGTATTCTTCCTCCCTATGTTGCCCTCTAAAGTCACTGCAAGTACTAAATTAGTAAATTCTGAACCATTGATCCTAAGGGAAATAGAAGTTTAGATTCCCGTGAGCCTCTGGTTACAACATTCACATCAGCAATTTCTGGAGTGGTGTCACATACAGATCACTGAATTGCCTCTTCTCTTTTCCAGTTATATGTTATTGTTGATTGGCCAATAGCTCTGAAATCATCCTGAAAAATGATTATCTAACACATGTATTTTCTCTCTCTGGCACATCACAACTTTCTTTCACTTAGGCACTCTAGACAGCGTTCCAGGAAAATACTTGGGGGCCAGTGCAATCACCAACAAAAAGCAAAAAAAAAAAAAAAGTGAGAAAGTTGGCCCTAAATGGACTGTGAAAAGGACAGTTGTTTATAGTATGACAGCTGAAATTAGAAGACAGAGAGTAACTTTGGTTGACCTTACCTAAGAACATGCATCTTGAGTAACTCAAATTTTTTCCTCCTCTGAACAGATCCACAAATGACTGGGCAAATACCATGAGTATTAATTTTGGCATGACAAATAAATTTTAGAGAGCAGGCAAATTTACAAATAAAAAGTACCAAAATAATGACGATTGGTAGACCATATGTCTATGTGCACATATTTATATGAGGTGTGTGTGTGTGTGTGTTTATGCATATATACATATATCAATATATTTCTATAGCCATGTATCTTTTTATAGATACATGCAGAAATAGATACAGAAATATATCAATATATCTTTGTATCATCTACTAGGCAATTGTTTTGTTTTTTTTGAGAAGACTTTACATTATATAGATTGCTTCTTGGACAAGTAGTCTGTAGAAAGGGAAGTACATGAAAGTTTTCTTGTGTATGAAAAGTTGTGCTCCCTTCAAGACCCCCAGTCAGGCCCAAACCATAAGTCCTCAGAACAAGATTTTGACAAATTATTTAAGAAAACATAAGGAGGGGAAAAAAAGAAAGGAAACAAGCATTTGTTAAGTATCTACTATGTATGTAGCACTGCAGAACATTTTACAAATATTCTTTCATTTGATCCTCACAACAAACCTGGGAGACAGATGTTGTTATTTTATAATATTCCATTTTACAGATGAATTCTGCTGCCTATTCTGTGATATTTTCTCTGCATATCTACTCAAATTTTTTATGCATTTGCACTTCAAAATCTGTTAATTGATTGCATAGCTAAGCCTACCTATGACTCCATTGATCCACTATCAATAAACTATTTGTTTAACAATTGTTTTTATTTAATGTAGCATTAATTTCCAAACTAGAATTAGGAAGGTTGAATAATGATGCCTTATAGTTGCATAATGTTTATTTTTCCCCCACAAAGCAACATACACACACAGCATATATGAGTGTGTATATATGTATGTATGTATGTATGTGTGTGTATGTGTATGTGTATATACATACACATACATACATATATCCTCTTTTAGATTTTATGATAAATCCTATGAGGTAGCTAATACATGTATTCTTCCTTTTTTGTTGTTTAAAGCAGTTTAGGAAACTTGGGCTCCCAATGATTTAGCTAGTAAACTTGTGTTTATAACTTGTACATAGCAGAACCCAGATTTTCTGCATCTTATTCTATAGTTCCTTTTGCTACCATGTCTAAGCTTCTTGATAGCCCTCATCTCTCTCAACTTTAATTGATTTGTTGCCAATTGGGGAAGGGATGTCCTAGTTGGTATCTCAGTTTTCCTTATGCCTGGACAGCCTAGGAACCTCAGTCCTTAATAAGGCAGATAATTGGCATAGTGAATAAAGTTTTGGATTTAGACTCAGAAGGATCAAAGTTTGAATCCTCTCTCAGACACTTACTGGCTACATCACACAGTTGTTTGACCTCACAGCTTCAGTTATCACCTCTATAAAAGGAATAATAATAATAGCACCAGCCTTAGAGTCTATGGGAGAATTAATTGAGATAATGTGTAAATAGGCTAATTTGGAAGTGCTAAATAAATGAAAAGTATCACTATTATTAAAGTTCTATTATATACACTACTCAGTTTCAAAGTCTAAGAAGCTTTCCTAGGTTGATACAGTATTAAAATATGCCTAACCCTAGAATGTAAGTGATCTATTCAGAAAGAGAGAAAGAAAGAAAGAAAGAAAGAAAGAAAGAAAGAAAGAAAGAAAGAAAGAAAGAAAGATAGAAAGGAAGGAAGGAAGGAAGGAAGGAAGGAAGGAAGGAAGGAAAGAAGGAAAGAAGAAGGAAAGAAGGAAGAAAGAAAGAAAGAAAGAAAGAAGGAAAGAAAGAAAGGAAGGAAGGAAGGAAAGAAAGAAAGAAAGAAAGCAGGAAAGAAGGAAGGAAAGAAAGAAAGAAGAAAAGAAAGAAAGAAGAAAAGAAGAAAAGAAAGAAAGAAAGCACAACACAACTTTTCTCCATCTTTGTTCAGCAGCTTGTTCAATTCAAAATTAACTGGAACAAAATAGTCTTGTGCCTTTTCCCAGAACAGCACTGTTTCTTGCCCCTGTCTATTACTCCTTATTTCTGATGGCTGACACTTTCCATTGTCTTACTGGCCTTCACTGTTCCCTTAGCTCAACCTCTCCCTGGCTGTGCTTTGGCTCCTTCTCCCACAAATGAAGGAGAGCAGGCCTTGTGCGGCTTGGCTCAAGTCACCAGAAGGGAATATGGGTTTTCTTTCTCTTTGTAACGCTTAATGATCTTTTCTTTGTAACTCCCATCCCCAATTATGTACTCAAAAGGCAAAGTCTATGCATATGTACACAAGTGAGAGACAGTCTTCTCCTTGTTTTTCTTATGATTGTGCATGTGAATAAAACCCTGAAATTATCAATTGGATAATAGAGCAATGCAGCTCTTCCAAATGGCTGGGTTAAATTGGCTGTGGTTTCCAGTGGTATTATCATTAATAATAATAGTAATAACTCTACCACCAGTAGAACTCATTAACATACAGAGTCTCTTGCAGTATAGTTAACACTACTTTCTAATTATCCAGAGGATTGCTGTCTAGACAGCTAGAATCCTCTGGATAAGTCAGTTCAGAATGGATGAGCAGCCACATGACCTTAAAAGTGTGATATCATGTCTATTCCCACTTGTAATGTTTTTTCTTCTTGTCTCTTCTTGTCTATAGCTTACTTTGCCTTCACTACCCAGCTCAACAGCACTTTAACCATTGTATGGCATTTTACCAAAGATTCCAAATTATTACATTATTTGTAAAGATAATGGTGTAATATTACTATCAACATTCCTATTTGGCAGATTAGAAAACTGAGGCTCAGAGCTTGACCAAAGGCAGAAAAATAATGTAGAACCTCTATCTCCAATTCTAAACTTTCTTTCACTTGACTATTCTCAGCTTAATTCTGCCTTCTAAACAAAGCGACCTGGTGAAATAGCAAGACCACTGAATGCAGAGAAAGAGGATCCGTATATGAATCTTGGCTCTGCTTTTTATTATCTGAGTAGCCCTGGGACTTCTCTGGGCCACAATTATATCATCTGGAAAATCAATAATTGGAATTGATGACAACTCAGTTACTTTCCACATCTAAATCTATAATTCTATGATCCTTCCCAACTATTCCACAACTCATTGATCAGAACCTCCTCTGAAATGTAGAAGATATTTCTTCTACCAGCATATGCCACATATATATTTATATACACACATATATACATATTCACACATGCATGCATATGTGTATATGTATGTATAGATGTGCATGTATGCATAGTGTGTGTATATATGTGTATGAAAGTATGGCACAGCAGATTAAGTGATGGACATAGAGATGGAATGACCAAGATTTAAATCTTTCTGTTACTACTTACAAAGTGTGAGTAGAAGGAAATCAGTCATTCTTACTAAGCCTTAGGCAATGAGGACTATAAGATATACATACATACATACAAATACATATATATATATATGTATATATATATATACACACATATACATGTATATATATATATATATACACACACATAATATACACATTTTTAAAAAATTTCCAGCTTTATTTTGCCTTCCAAAAGACAGCCATTTACTTTCTTTCCCTCTTACCTCTTCCACTGTGGAAAAAGAAAAACAAAACCTTTGTAATAAATAAGCCCAGTCAAGCAGAACAAACTCCCAAATTGCTATGTCCAAAAATATGTATAAGACTATATGTTATGGACCCTTCATAATCTTTTTTAGTAGAGGAAAGCCCCATTAGTTCTTAACATATCTTATTCAAATATAAATTACATATAATACTGAATATATGCATACATACATTTTATACATATGCATTTATATGTACATATATGTATACATATAGATAACATTGCTACTGTGCGTGTGCATGTATATGTATATCTATACTAAAGTCAATTGGATTGTATACATTTACAAGATTATATACATCTATACAATTAAATAATTTGTATACATACACATACGTGCATTGTGTACATATACACATAACAAATACACACGTATATGATCTAATCTGTGTAGATTCATATAAACTTAGAATGTATACCACATTATGTATACATACATGTATGCCTGTATGTCCACACTTTATATGCACACATGTATTTAAACAAGTACACATATATAGGTTCATATGTGTATATATTGCAATAAGACTACAAGTTCCCAAGACCAAGAATTGGTTTATAATTTTTGTTTTCTCCACCATCTAGTTCAATGTCCTACAAATAAAGATTCTCGACATGTTTATTGATGGTCATGCAGGTAAACATGTGGCTTTTTCTTTCTCCTGCTTAGCCTTAGAGTACGCATTTTCATGCATCCATTGAAACTGAAACAGGTAAGTTCAAAAGAAAAATAAAATCGGTGATGCTAATGAAAGTAAAGAATAAAAAACAACTCCAAGATTTTGGATTGGTGAGTCAGCAAAATAGCAATATTGTTCATTCTTCCTGGGTGAAAGGAGTGGGAATGTTTTTTTAACCACAATATTATACGCATGACCATCTTAGTTTTATCTTCTTTTTTGGTGAATTTTATTTACATCTTTTTTACGCCACTTTCTTTTTCAAATATATCTCTCCTCCCACTTCTGCTCATGACTGATCAGTCAATCAAAAAGCATTTATCGCATGCTTTCTATTTGCCACATATTGTGCTAAGTAATGGTAATAGAAAGAAAGCCAGAATCTTGGGGGGGAAAAGCATGAGGAAAAAGAAAACAAGCACTTCAGCAAAATTGTTAACAGATAAATCAATTTTTACAAAGTATGTAGTGCTATGCATCAATAGTCCCCCACCTCTGCAAAGAGAGGAGAAATCTTCATTTATTCATCTCTTTGAACCCAATGTTGGTCATTGTAATAACACAGGCGTATTTAGTTTCTTTTTATATATTGTTTTTTATCTCATCGTCTGTTTTGTTTTCTTAGTTTTGCCATTGGTTCATACATCTTCCCATGCTTCTTTGCATTTTTCATATGCATTTCTTATGCAGTTCAGCAATATTCTATTTTATTCATATACTACCATTTGTTTAGCTACTCCAAAATCTACTTTGCTTTCAATTTTGTTTTGTTGTGTTTGTTTGTTTGACTAACACACATATACACAAAGTGATGCTATGAATATTTTGGTGTATAAGTAACCTATTTTTCAGACTTTGGTCTCTTTGCAGTATAAAAACTAGCAGCGGTATTTCCGAGACCAAGAGTGTTGCTTGGCTTAATATCACTCAAGTAGGTGTCTTGCCTGGACATTCAAATTCTCAAAAGTAGATAACCACATAGGACTGAATTGAGAGGGGAAGCTTGGAATACCTTTATCAGGATCATATTTTTCTTTTTCTTTTATTTTACTTCAGTGGGTTTATGATATTATAGTTTTATAACTAGAAAAGATCCTTGATTTCATTTGGTCCAACCTCCTTAATTTGCAAATAAAGAAAGCGAGGCCTGAAGAGTGACTTTTATGCTGTTAGAAACCATATTTAATCCAGGGATTAATTTAAAATACTAATTTGCAACAAATACTATTGGAATCCAGGCATGGAGTAAAACAGTTTTTTTATTTGAACTTCACTGTTATCTGGCCATAAGAAAACATTTTCCAACTGTGTATTTTACTTCACAGAAACAGTATAAAGTGTTTAGGATGCCAATTAAAGAACATGTCTTTAATCTGCTTTTCAGTTTTCAAGATTGTGGGCCTTGGTTTTCATCTTGGCGTGCTAATATCTACTGTGTTACAGTTTGGGTTCCTATTTCCTAAGCTTCCTTCAGTTGTCATCTGTTGCACTTTACCATCTTTTAATAACAAACATTATGGACATTATGTCTGGACCCTATTGTTTGTTCAAGGGAGCTGACCCTTGACAAATTACCTTCCTGTGATGCCAAAAGCAGCCAGAAGTGAGATTAACTTTTTTTTCTTAATATAAAAATGAGACCAATCAGAAGTTCGGGGGCTTTTTCTTTGTCGTTTTCCATTTTGTATTAAGTGTTTTAAAAATATGATTGTTTCTTTTATTTTTTTCTTTTGATTGACAACAACTTCTCCTAATTCCTCATTACTTCCCTATTGTTATGTCAAGTTTCGCTTCGTTTTAATGGCTTTGCTAGTATTTCATTACCAGGTTATAATTTCTGAATTTATTCCCTTCCTTTCCTCTTCCCCAGACTTATTCCATTATGCAGCCAGGAGGGACTCTTCTGACTTACCTTTTAGATTTTCTACTTTCCCTGGTGACAGGGGATTTGTTGACATTTGCTACAAGCCCTGTTGCTATCATGAATCGGAAACTAGATTTCAAGCTTCAGCACACTCAGAGTTAAGCTGCCCTGAAAGGGAGGACGGTGGAAAATATAAATGGGCAAAACTTAAAGAAATGGAATAAGGGACCATTTGTAAAAACAAAGCAAAGGATCCCCCTTCCTTCCCCAAAGTCCACCTTTTAAATTTGTCTACCAAAGCCGCAACATAAGGTCTCCTTGTCAGAACTTTGCTGAAAAGGGTCATTCTTTGTCCTCATTAATCAGACTGCTGATGATCAGGGCCTTGAGTAAGTTCATCTCATATGATTATAATGATTTTCACTATCAAGATCATTGTTATCTTTGCCCTTGTGAAATAAAGGAAGCCAGTTTATGAACGGTAAAAATATTTCCCAAAATCTTTAAAGATCAGAGTTAAACTTTCTTTGTTGTTTTTGTTCTTGTTTAAAAACAGAACTTGGGGATTAGCCATTTCTTTGTCTTGATTTCTTAATGTGTCCCAAGTTTAATAGTTTTCCAGGGCTGTACTCTCTTCAAAGAATAACTTCATTTTGTATTCTGCTACTACCTAATTTAACAATGCTCCTAGCTCTGTCTACACAGAAATTTATCCACATGTATGCCACCCATCTGAGCAGCTCCTCTGTCAAACACACATTACAAAATGGTGAAATGAAAGCATCATGTGTGTTATTTTGGGACAAACATGAATATGACTCAAGGTAAACTGTGTAAACCTATATTTCTATAAACTACACACACACACACACACACACACACACAGACACACACACACACACACACGCCTACTAGAGTCCCTCATGACTGGGTTAGCATGTTTATTGCCACTGAGTTTAAGGATATTTTCAGACTTGTCCAAACGTTTGATTTTTGTAATTATTGTTGGGATTTTTTTTTTATCTTGCTCTACACGGAAAATAAAATTGTGATTTAGATATTTGGTCCCAGCGGCCCTGTCTGCACTCAGCAAATGGTTCCATGTCACTCGCTGCATCACAATATCGGAGCCACAGAGCTCTGTGGCAGCTAATCCTGTGAGCCTGTTAATAAGCTTAGGAGCACGTTCATTGAAGACTGACGCGTTAGTCACAAACAGGGAGAAAATATCTACTGGGGGAAGCTGAATTGGTTTTAATCATCTGCTAATCACCAGTAATGAGACCTACTCGGGGGAAGAAAAGAAAAACAGATAGTCGGAGGGAGGTTTTGTTCTTCACAGCAGAGTAACAGGGAATGAGAGGGCAGCTGTTATTAAGAGAGAAAAGATGGAAAGAAAGGAGGGATTTGGCCAGAGCAGATGAAGCTTCTTCTGTGGCGCACTGTTTTGTTAGCTGAGTGTTTCTTTCATTCAGGCTCCTAAAACTTCAGCTCTTTCAGGCCCTCTGAAAGCCCACCTCTACAATATTGCTTCTGGAAGAAAGGAACTTCCCCCTTCTTCCTCCCCCTTTTGGATTTGCAAGTTTAACATTTTACCACTGCACTTTACATAGTCTATTTTAGCTGGAGGGCAGAAGAAAAGTAAATTGCAAGGGAAACTCTTGATAGGTACTGTAATGAAAAGAGTGTGTGCGAGAGGGATAAGCTGAGAGGAGCATTGTTCTCCATTGTTCCCAGGCTTTAAGTGCTGACAAAGGATCCAGAAAGAATGGGTAGACTAGAATTGGTTTGGGCGTGGCCCAACTGGAGGGACAATTTGGCGGGGAGTGGGTAGGTGGGACGGTTCAGTGAGCTAAATTGTAGACCAGACTTTGCTGCCATCTTGAAAGCTGTCCTTTCCAGAGACATCTTACTTCAAAAGACAAGTTGTTATTGACCAATTACTAATAAACCAACTATGAACAAGATGAATTCTCCCATTGGGCTAGTGTTCTCTCCATGACAAGTAGGTAAACATCACACACATGTGTATACATGAAACACACACATGCACATATATGTAATATGTTATTTTCCAAATGCCTCGTATTTTATTCACTCTTATTGGGGGCACCATTGTACAGCTTTAGGGTTCAGTGATTTAATGGCTAGTGTAACTTTCCAATATAGGATGATTAGTGGAGGAATGAAAATCAGTGAATATCTAAGACCTATGCAAATAGATATATGCAAAACCAAAGGATGCTAATAGAGGCTACCTAAATTAGAAAAATCATGCAAGTGTATCATTGTAATGAGCATTCTGCCGGGTTGGCCATTCATGTTCCTATCCTAATTCATGGCTAAAAAAAATTTAAAATGTCTACTTATAAACAACTTATTTCAATGAAAAAAATACTGATTCTGGAGTCAGATACCATGGATTTGAATTCTGTTTCTGATGCTAACTACCTGCGTAAGTTTAGGTCTTGATTTTCTTGACTATAAAATTAGATGGCCTCAGAGGTTCCTTCAATTAATCCTATCATTAATTAACTGAATTAGTGACTGAACTTTTGGAGGGGACAGAAAATAATATGCAAGTTTAAAATTATCATTTAAAAATTTAGGAAGACCACTCTTTTAAAGTAGCTACCTCACCTGAATCAGCATTTGAAAGCTGAGAAGCAATAGTTTATTTCAAATAATCAAGGGGAGTAAGTTATATAAAAAATGAAAAAATAATAATTTCAGGTTATACTTATGGAACTTGTTGACCACTGAGGAGGTAAAACCAGAAGAGAAAAATAAACAGGGCCCATCACAGAAAGATAATTGCATCTCATCTGTTCAAGGTTATTGCCCCTTATTCTATGGAAATCCTGAGTTCAAAGAGAACCCTTGGTACCAACATTGATCTCCTTATTTTCTTCCTCTCAAACACTGGCCTCATTCTGTTTGGCCAAGTATCCGAGCCAGGAAGAGAGGAAGGCCGTCAGGCATTCATGGAGAAGTTGGAGATTTAAAGAGTGATCACCAGGTGAAGGGGCATGTTTTTCACCCTTTCCAGACTGTTTCTGGAATACTGAAACTGTTGTTCTAAACAAGGATTATAAAATTACAGGATATTGGAACTGGAAGAGACTTTAGAGATTATTTTGTACAACTGTCTCATTTTACAAACGAAAAAACAGACTTGGGAAAATCAGTGATTTGCATAATATCACAGATCAAGTTCTTTGTGGAGTAGATATGAGAAGCCATAGCTCCCAATCTAGAGTGCTCTTTTCACCATACCATACTTGCTAAGCTGGGCTTCCAGGGATAAGGTCCTTTGCATGTGCCCAGCTTTAACATACATTCTATTTTAGAGAAAGGCTGTGGACAGATTTTCAATTTGAAGCTGAAATATTGCACGAATTAAGTTTCTCTATTACAAGACACAAAAATTTTTGAAACCTTGAAATCAGAACATTTGAGAGCTTGGAGAGGATCTTAGAGATTATTTTTACCCAATATCTTCATCATACAGATGAGAAACCTGAGTTCCAGAGTGGATAAGTACTCAGATCAATTGCATATATTAATTAGTGGCAGAGGTAGGTCTAAAATTCATGTTTCCTGACTTCCATTTTAGTTTTATTTAATGTACCTGATAGGGACAGAGATTTAGACCTATGTTTTCATTGATAGACACAACTCCTAGTGGAATCTTCCTCCTGCTCAAGTAATTCAACACTGTCTTAATAATTTAAAGTCTTAGAAAATTGCCTTAAGCATTGAGAGGTTAAGTAACTTGGTCAGAGTGAATAACCAGTACTCATAAAGAGACAGGACTTAAATCCATATCTTTCTGGCTTTGAGACCAGCTTTCTATTCAGTGATTAATATACCTAATTCTGTGAATTTGTCTACAAAATTAACACTAGAAAAAATTTCGTATACACACCTCAGTTATGATGACTTTATTATTAGAGTTATCAAAGTATGGGCCAGTGATACTTGTCTTAACATTACAGACACAATGGATTTTGGTTAACTGCTATTAGACTTCCTTTAGAAAATAATCAAATTGGTCAGAACATCATTCCTTTTTCTTAACTGATTTTTAACACACAGGTAAGCAAGCAAAGAAGTTTGTCTAGTTGTCTATGTAAGCAGTTGCAGGGAAAGGAACAGGAGTGGTGGGTGAAAAACAGCGTGTGTTTATATGTATATGTACATAGACACATAAGTATATTGCATGCATATAAAACATATGAGTACATGTATATGTGCATATATACATGTGTACATATACATACACACATCTGTGTGTGTGTCCTCCTTTATAGAAAAAGCATCCTAGAGTAAGGATAACAGGTAGTATCAATGGAAGTGCATGGCATTTTTAGACTATAAGCTTCAAAATGTCAAGGTCTCTTACTTTTCCATTTTACTATCCAGTGCAGAGCTACGTACAAGGATCTAGGGGAGGAGAATCTGTGGCCTAGAGGCAACATGCGGCCCTCTAGGTCCTCAAGTGTGACCCTTTGCTTGAACCCAAATTTCACAAAACAAATTCATGGACTGTACTTGGGGACCTAGCAGGCCATATGTGGCCTCCAGCCTGAAGACTCTGCAACCCTGGGATAGATGAGAGAAACTGGACCTAAATTTCATTGATATAGAAAAATACTAGATGAGAAAATTCCTGTACCCAAGCAGATCTGCAGCTTCTCTGTAACTTAATAACTTACGGTTTTGGCTAAAGGAGGGAAGTTTACATGACTTGTCCAGGTTCATACAACCAATATGTATAAAAAACAGGACTCAAACCCAGATCTTCCTAGGTTCTCTATCACTTACTTTACACTGTATCTTGTGTATTTAAGTGCATTAAATAAATCATCTTTGGTGAGTATAAGGGACCATGTCACTTCAGCAGCAACACTCTTGTAATAAAAAAAAAAAACCTATAAATTTTCTTTTAGACTCCTAATGGTGAAGAGCACTTTGAGGTCTTCAGTAAGACAATAACAAACATTTTATACATATAGCATTACTTCCCTGTCCACATTTGTGCTCCCAAATAATGTTTAATATGTCACAGATCAAAGAAATTTCAAGTTTATCTAAATAAAGATTCTAAATAAGATTACACCTGGCCCATTCTGGACAAATGTGTGTTTATTCTACTTTTCAAAGCCCTCTAGGGAAAGAGAATCCATCTCACCCTTTGGTAATCCCTTTCAAGTTTTTACCAGCTTTCATGGTCAGGAAGTTCTTCCTTCATATCTAACTGAAATTCCTCCTGCAGTAGAGATGGACAACAGCTGTTAGCCATCCTTCTTACAATAACCTTTCATATACTTAAAAATTATGGCTATAAACTTAGGAATTGGAATAAAAAATTACCAAGGAGAATACCTGGAAAAATACTTCCTACTTTAAAAAAATGTAATATGGACTACTTTAGTTGAATCCAATTCACTGCCTTAGCATCTCAGTTTCTTAATATATCTCAATCTACTAGCTCTTCTAGGAAGGCTAGCTTTGAAATAAATAATTCCTGGCCTTTACAGCCGACCAGTGGCCAGAGAGCTCTTGAGACTGTTCATGCTTCTATTTCCTGACCTTCACCCATATGTACACACAATAACAGCATTTTCATATTGAGAAAAAAAGAGGGGGGAGAGCAAAAAGCAGTATCTTCTCTTTGCTTCGCCAAGGGAAGTGAATGTGTTCAGAGAGAGAGAGAGAGGAATGTGTGGAGAACAGTGTGATAATGTGTGATGAGCAGAAAGGAACTTCAAAAAGGCAAACACATAAGGAACAAAAGGGGAAAAAAAACAGTGATATTCATTGAATGGAGTGGGGAAGAGGAGATGGCAAAATTAGATCTGCAAATGGTCTCTTGAAAGAACTTTCTCTC
>CM053580.1:137875277-137896863 GCA_028627135.1 Pseudochirops cupreus | reverse complement strand
CCCCCCCCCCCCCTCTCTCTCTCTCTCTCTCTCTCTCTCTCTCTCTCTCTCTCTCTCTCTCTTGCTCTCTCTCTGCATTAGGGATAGGCTTTTACTACCTTAGTCATATATAGCATAAGATCCACATAATTTGATAACTTTTTACTGAGGAACTCTATGGAAAGTAGGACTAGACAATGTACAAAACATTTGTATGCAAAGTGTGGGCACTTTGGTAGTGAATCTCAACTGAGGCTGCTCTCTGTCCTCATCACCACTATTTTTTAAAGCATAAATTAGTTTCATGATCAGCCTTGAATGAAAAAAGCATTTCCATGATTGACACAGAATAAGCCATTCTTGTGTTGCCTTGCTATATAACAAAGTGGTGACCTGCTTCTGGAGCTGCTTCCAGAGATGGACCTCTTGTTGTAAAAGTGCCAGCTAAAGTACAATTTAATTGCACTCCCCTTCACTTCTCCTTGCTTCCCCTTTCTTTCCCTTCTCGTTCCCACAAGCACATTCAATATTGCACTGATGTTTTCTCCACTAGTTCATCTGTCTCTGCATTTTATCTTTCTGTCTGTCAGGCTTATTAGCATACTTTGACAGATTAAAAGGCTAAGGTCAAACCAACAAATCCCTAAAGAAATACTGCTAATTATTGTCATATGTTTTTTTAAATACTTTGCTCTTCAAAGAATTTAACAAGGAACAAAATTCAACTTTATATCCCAAATGTTGCTTTAATATTATATTTTGAAAGCCCCTTCTTTTTCCTCTCATCCATGTTGTATGAGAGCAATTAACTGCTTACTGAGAGATCCACATTAATATCCTATTCTGAAAACAAGTTTCTTTATACATGGGTATACAAGACAAAAAGTCTAAAATATAGCATACTATTTCTTCCTAAACAGCTCAGAGACAAAAGGCCTTCTTTGCCACCTAAAGAGTTTCCATAAGTTAATACCAATAGGCCAAATGTATAAGACAAATCTGTCTTTGTATTGCCTGGACTATACATCCCCACATTCATATGAATCTCCACTCACTTTGGATGATGAAAGTGAATTTTTTTGTCCTTTTTGAGGAATTAATCATTTGACAGGTATACAGAGGTAACATTGCCAAACCTTGTTCACTGCAGGTAAATCATTACATGGCCTTAAGACAGTGTTCATTAGTGGCATTGTCAATCAAGTAGGAGTCCTGCCAGAGAGCTGAGACAGATACGACAGGGTCATAGATGGAGATGTTCAGTCTCTATGCATTCATCAGATTTTTTAAAAATCAGTTTACAGGATAATATTTGAGTCAAGCTTATTGTGCTGTTCTCTCAAACAATGTGGAGTTGTGGTGATTAGAAATCTACTAACAAAGCAGTTCTCAACAGGATGAAATAAAGTGGGAAGGGGATGGGGGAAATGAGAAAAGTGAGCTAGGAAAGAATTAGAACTGGGGGAGGGAATGGGATAAGGGTGGTAAGTTCTAAAGCTAATTAGTTTAACATATTTTGAAAGGAAATACGGGAATAGCCCCCAGTAGCTGCTGTCTAATAGCTGGAGAAAGTCTCAAGTTAAGTTGTTCACTACAGGTGAAGGGTAAAATTGCCAGATCAAGTGGATACATTATCAAAAATTATTCTATTGATTAAAGTGAGGTGCATGCTTTCCATGAGATGATTACCACCATCGAAACTCTCTCTCCCTGCTGATTTGGAGCACACAGCACAGGTCTCTTCCTTTCAAGCCTTTCAAGATGTGCAGGCATGTGTGGGTAAGCACTGGGGGGACATCCTGAGTTAGTCTAGAGCTCTGGCTATGGGGATAAGGTTGAGTCAGAATGTCAGCTACATTTCCAAAAGCTCAAAGCTACCCTTAGTAAGGATCAAAAACTTAGGAGTAATACAATCATTTTAACAAGGAATTCTCCGAAGTTGCAAAGTTTCCTTTACACGGTTCAAATATTTTGGGTAAAAGCTTCTCTGAGATAATTAAGGAATTTCAAATTCATTCTCAGCTAGAAAGCAGAAATGCAGAAGCTCTTAACCTAACAAATGACAACCTCCCAAGGGGTCAGTATAAGTCTAAGAATAAGCAAGGGCTCCTAGGGAGGGGGAGGCTAATTTCTTAGGAATGGCTCTGTTCACTGCCCCTCCCACCTCAATATTACTCCAAAGAAACCCCACCAAGAACCAAAAGTCTATTTTATTAGTAACTGAAAAAAATCACAAGGATGTTTATATTTTTGAAAGGAGAAAAATGTCCTTTCTTGTAAATCTAATTTTGATTCTATTTCTAATTTTTTTTCCATAAGCAAATACACGCGTATATGCTTGGAAAAGGGATCTACATGTAGGCATGTGTTCATTTAAGCATTTGTGTGTTGATATATATGCCTAGTCTCCAATATTAATGCAGGGAGCACAGTGATATTCACAATCCATCCTCTAATACTAAAAAGTGAGCAAGGTAAATTATATTGCCTATATTTTTTCAAATTAATCAACTGATAAACTGCATGTATACATATACACATATATATTTACATATACATGCACATATGTACACCCAATGAACACACATACTTCATATACATGTCTGTGTATGTGTGTGCATGTAAATCATAAACATGTACATCTACACATATCAGGGCATATGAATTAAGAAAAGTAGCTAAGATTTAGGAAGATACAAAGATGATGGATGGATAGATATATTGATGGAGACAGAGAGATAATATTTATTAAGTTCATGAATGATTAATTAGAAAATATACTGGCAAGGGCCAATGAACAGTTTTGAATGTGCTATCTTTATTTTCTTTTATCAACCACAACCAGAAGAAAGTTGGTTGCTGATGGTGAGCATCCCCAGAAGACAGCATTGCCAGCAGAAAAAAAAGGATTGCACCAACCCAGAAAAGTGCTGAGCTGGCAGTTCAATGGAACGTTTTCTCAGACAATGCCATGCAGTTGCTTCCCACCAGATCCTGACTACTTTCTGGGCCTCATCAGGATGATGCTGAACATATTTAAATCTTCCCATAAAAGGTTTAGTCTAAGTTGCTTCTCCAGTACTGTTTGAACATTAAATATGCAAATCATCATCATTACACTTCCAACAATTACACATGTTTGCGAGCACCATGTCAAGTGCTGGCAGCAGAGCAATCATTTGTAAAGACAAATATTCCATTCCAAGAGATGTCATGCGGCTTCGAAGATTCTTTTTTGTATTAGTAGCCACACTGCTGCCTCATAAAGTGTGCAAATGAACGTGACAGTGCTGCCAATAGCTGCCAGCTCCTTCCTCTCAGCAGAGCAGATGTCAATCAAGCATCCCAAACAGACAAGGCCTCAGTACTGCCGCAAACATTAAACATGTAGATGGAGAAGGAAGCTACAAGCCAGGCAGGCAGCTCACAGCCTCAGGTTCTCCCCTCTCTCTTCCCTCTCCCTCACTCCTCTGCCTACCCCTTTACCTTCTCTCTTCCTCCCTCTTCTTTCTTTTCCTTTCCTATACTTTCTCTTTTCTCCCTTTCTTCCTCTCTCCTACCTGCCCCCTTGCTCCTCTTCTTTCTGTCTCCTTTCTCTCTCTGTCTCTCTCTCTCTCTCACTCTCTCTCGGCCTCAGGCCTTTCGAATATTTTAATTCCTGATTTCTGACTATATTATCATGTGTTTGTAACAGGCGAATTGTAATTTGTAGCTCTGAGGTGATATGAAAAGCTGCCTGGAACCACAGGACAGCTGCAAGAATGTGACAAATTTTCTTTTTTAACCTCTTTCTCTCATCTGACTTTTTTCTCCCTTCTTTTGCCTTTCTTTCCTTTCCTTTCCACTTTCTTCTCTTTCTTTCACTTCCCTTCTCTTCCCTTTTCTTCCCTTATCTTCTCTTCCTTTCCCTTCCTTTCCTTTCCCTTCCTTTCCTTTCCTTTTCTTTCCTTTCCTTTCCTTTCCTTTCCTTTCCTTTCCTTTCCTTTCCTTTCCTTTCTTTCCTTTCCTTTTTTTTCCCTTCCCTTCTATCCTCTTCCATTCCCCTCTCTGCTCTCTATGTAGTTATGGATAATTGTCACCATTTACTTTTATCACAACCAAAGTAGCAGCTTCGGGAAGCTGTGACTTTAGTCAGGACTAATCTTCCTTTCTCCTGAAGTGGGAAAATCCCAAGTATTTCAGGGTCCTATTGATAACCCTTGTGCTTCTTTTCCATAAAAGACGGATGAATCTGGCAAGCTTGGGAGACTGCAGATAATGGGATTGACTTGGTACTTAAATCTCAGTGAACCAAGACAGCATAAGTAATTAGTGAATTGGATCCATCCTAGGGTGCTAATGATGGCTAATACTGCCCCACACCATTCTCAAAACTGCAAGATGCGCATCCATCTCGCTCAGATAAAAACCAAAGGGACACTGCTTGCAGACATCATTTATTCCTTCTTTAGTGCAGAATTTATCCTAGAAGAAAAAAAAATCTAATTTTCCAGAAGTGACATGCAGAAGACCAAGTAACCATCCTCCCTCCAGAGTTCATTATGATCACAATACTGCTGGTGTTTTTAATTAAGAAAGGCTAATTAAGAAAAACTCAGCATTTATCTTCTTATCTATTTGTCAGGGAAAGAATCCCAAACATTACCTATATTTGTTTACATTCTTTATATCTGTGATCCAGTTAATTGTCCTAGTCTATGTTATAGTCTTATTGTCTATGAACTTTAGAGAGCATTCTTCTCTCAGCAAATTGTACTCAGCAAAAATGACTCTCAGTATGTTAAGTAAGCCTGCCAAGATTCTGTAATACGTACCTTGAGAAATCTCAGGTTTTACCAAATAAGTCTATTCTGTACCTTTATTAAATACATTAAAATAATCTCATGACATTCATGTGCAAATCCACATTCTGCCTCATTTTTTATTTTTCCTTATTGTGGTAGTATTTTACCAGCATAATTTAGGTAAATGTCTTATGATGGGATTTTCTTATCCTCCCAGCAACTATGATCGACCAAGAACCACCTAAGATGAATGATGTTGCATTTCAATCAAAAGTATGTTCTGTTAGAGTCCAAGACTTTCAAAGTGTTCATTTCTTTCCCTTCATATGGGGAGCTCACAAGCTAAAACATCTTCCAGCATTCTCAGCCCCCAAATTAGTTTTGGTTGATGTGGCTAGGGTGAAAGTGAATACTTGAAGGAAAAGCATTTCAACTCCAAGTCTGTGGCATGGATCAAATTGGTTAGTTTACCAGTTCCTACATTGATTTCCCAGCCTCTGTGAGCCTCTGTGTCTTACCTAGCCTTTGTTCAAAGGGAAGGGATCTTAGAGTGAGATGACAGATAGTATAAAGACTACTACTTACTAGGGAACTCTGAGGAATTGTAACTTTGGAACATTCAAGAGATGCCACAGATAAAGGGTTGAGCTATAATAACTGGCTAGTTAGGCACCTTCCTTTAGCTGGTTTCCTTTATTCCACTCCACCCTCTGCTATTTTTATGCCTGAATGTATGAGAGTTTTGTTTTCCTAGGTATTGAAAGAGTTTTTATAATACTGCTGAGTTTTGCAATGATGGGAATCTTGGTAGGTGTGTTTATATGACTAGACTGACATATACAGACTCCATTTGGTATATTATCGTACGAAGGACTGATTTCCCTGACATCTTTCTTAATATTTAACATTTGAGGAGTGAGCTGATTATGCGAGCACACCATTTTGCTCCACAATCTGTAACTGATTAGGAGGTATTTAGAGCTAATGTCGGACGAAAGGGGGGAAGATTCTTGGGGATGGGGTGGAGTTCACTGTGATGGAGAAGGTTAATTTGGGCGTGGCTCAGAATTGGATTGGGAGTCTGAGGATTTTGAATAAAATCTGATCTTCATACCAGATTCTGGCTACTCTTAAATATTATTCATATTTTGAAATGTTAGATTTTTCTGTTAATTTCACCTATCTAGAAAAAAAATGCTGAATATGGGACTTGATTCAAATGCGACCCCTTGTGTCACATCTGTGTGTGTGTGTATGTGTATGTGTGCGTGCACACATGCACTCACATGCATGGGCATTAGTGGAAGAGGGAAGGTTGTTAAAAGATAGTATGCATATAAAACCTTAAAATTCAAAAATTGGTTTTAAATGGTATTTCATTTTATAACCTTTAATTTTATCCCTAAAATACAAACCTTGTTTTATCTATTCCAAGGAATTACATAGGCCTCTTGAAAAATGATGTTTTCCACCAACCCTTTGCATCTTACTGCCCCTACAGGGTTAGTTGTTATAACAACATCACCAAATCCCAAAGAAAACTTTTTCTTTTTACAGTCACTTCAGAGGAAACAAGAACATAGCTGCCTCCTGATACCAGGTTTATGGTGATTTATAGCAGGGACCTTTGTTTTAGAAAACTAGATTTGTATCCTTAGAAAGATGGCCCTTCTATAAGATCTTCTCCAGACAAGTTCACTTTTACAAACTAACCCAATAAATGCTCCCTCTGAAAGATTGTAATGCCAATTGGAGCACTTTATGACATTATTCATTACTTATAATATTAGAAAAATAGAAAGAGTTACTTATTAAAACACAAGGTTCTCAAGCACAATGATGCTTCTCATATAGGCTGACATGAATATATTTATAAATATATACATTGCACATATGCATATCATATATGTGTTATATCCATATGTGTACACATATACACATACACACACACACATACACATTGCTGCCAGAAGACTGAGTTACTCAATATTCCTAGACCTACTTATTTCAGAGTTCTTCTCTCCAGATCTTGGCAAATGAAACTGTAATCTCCTTTAGAGAAAAAGCTAAGGTTGAGCTGACATCAGTGTTCCACATTTGTATGTTCCTGGCATCTTATATGTAGGCATTTCCTCTGAAAAATTTGGTGAATTTGGAGTAAGTGACATGTTGACATGAAATAAATGCTTCTTGGATCTGTGATCTAATCGAATGTGGGTACTCCTTCTGGTAATGTCATAGCAACCCATCCATCCATACCTATCCAATGTGACTCTTGTCCATGTTCTCATGTAAATATGCCATGATAGGGCTACCTAGCATTCTGGAGGCCTTCCATAAAATCCATCAATCAGAGCAATGATTACAAATGGGATTTTGCCCCTTTTTTGAACAAATATGACTTGGGGTATTCTTAAAGCTTTATCAGTGTTTAGTAAGTACTTAAAAAAAGGCTGTTAGCATTTCTTTAATTAGTCCAGGTAAGTTATTGTCACTAGAATGAAAACGTAAGTAATAGAAGTCATTTTTTTTAAAGCATGGTCTAGTAAGTATCCCCTGATGTGTAAATTTCCCCCATTGAAGAATATCCTTTTACCTCAGTTTTCCCACTTGTGAAATAAAACTAAAAATACTTCTTATTTTTCAGGTGAGATAAGTAAAACAATGAGATAATAGTATAACACACTTTGAACTCTTAGGAAGAAAGTTGTCAATATAAACCTAAGACATTTATTGTCATTATAATGACATTATTATCACAGTTAAAAAGTGTTTTCTCTTTTACATTCTTTAGAAAAGGTTTATCATCTGCAGGGATCTGCCAATTATTCATTACATGGCTGTGTGTACTATTCCTTCAGTAATGCTGAGGCCTAGTCTTCATATGAAATTTAAAGGACTAAAGCTTCATGCTAGCAGGTAGAATGGACTTTGAATTGAAAAGGATATTTCATCTGGACTACTTAGATAAACCCTATTCAGTGTTCTTTATAAAAGTCAGCCTAAAAGTGTGTGAGGGGTGGGTGCATGCATGTGTGAATATCACAGAATCTCAGAGTTGGAAAGGCCCTGAAAGGCCATCTCCCCTAACTTAAACAGAAATTCTCCAGAAAACACACCCACCCATGTGGTTGAATGTATGAGACTAAAACAGGGAACGAATAATCTTGTTGGAGCACTTTCATCAGGGAAAGATGTGTGAAAAGAAGGAAGGTTAATTGACTATTTTCCTACAAGAGGACCAAAATCCCATTGTCTGCTCTTGAAGACCCCTGGTAGCTTATAGGATCAAGTAAGGCACACAGAAAAGTTGCTGTCTAAGGAAATGGTTAACTGAGTGGAGATGGAAGAGTCTGCTGCAGCAAACTAAAATGCTTCATTTGTCAGTGAACTTTGATCAGCAGGATATCAGACACCTTCGCCATTAGGCCTAGTACTACATGAAGCAAGCTCAGCTTCTACAAACCAAAGTCCTGGGCTGAGCTTCACACATCAAGATGGACTTGTCAAAAAGTCCTACATTTAGAACGAATCCTTTAAACTTGAGCAAACAATTCTGAAATCTGCCAGTTGTTGGCACAGATCCACCAAAGGAATTGGACAGGAAGGTCTCCAGATTCTGAGGGTAGTTTTTTTGTTTATTTCTTCCTGACCACTGATAGTATCAGCTAGCAGCTGGTGTAAGAAAAAAGGAAAATATGTGTGTTTTGGCAGCAGACAATTTATAATGTGAAACAATTATTCTCTCAGAGTCTAAAACATCAGATCTTATGGCCTAAAAAATAATAATTTGCTCAGACAATTTTATAACTGAGAATTTAGGGTTATTTCTTCTTGTATGATGTGGGATTTTTTTTTTCCTCCCTTCTTCAACTACCCACACCACCACCACCAAAGATCAGTTTGAATTTGTAACCAAGATGACACATAATTTATCCATCTTGCACTTTTTTAAGATTTTTTTTTCTAAAGGATTTTACACCCATTGTGTACTTCTTTTAGTGATGAAACAAGGGCTACTTGCTAAAGCTACATCTCCACCTAGTGGTTTCAGAGAACAGTTAATTACAACAAATCCTACTGCTGAAACCACAGCTCTGTTTATCTGTGTGGGGCTGGCTTGAAAGTCCTTGGAAGCTGATGTGATTCACCATTTAAATTTTACAATCTGTTTACATTATGAAGGCGCTATATTAAAAGGGCCACTAAGATGCAGTGAATTAGCCAGCCGGCCTTGAAACCAGAGAAATCCTGGGTTCAAGTCCCATTTCTGATATAGATAGATAGATATAGATAGATAGAGAGAGAGAGAGAGAGAGAGATGATAGGTAGATAGATAGACAGATAGATGTATTTATGTATGTATATATTATGTATTAGAGATTATAGATATCAATATAGATATTAGATATGTATATTTGGCTAAACAACTTAACCTCCCAGAATTTCAGGACACTCTCTGAGAAACATGCTAACCTGCATTGGTAGAAGGAAAATTCCTAATAACAGTGAAATCACAAATCTAGTCCCTATTCACTAATGTGTTTATATCCCCTTTGTTCCCCATATCACCCCTCTTCTTCAGTCATGGCATATTAATACTATTAGGCTATGAAACGTTACAAATGTACCGCCCCCATCCCTACCCTAACCAACCCCACCCCAGAAGTTATGCACTGTAACATTAGTTGTGTTCAAACTATTTGAGAAAAAATCCTTCGGGAGAGAGAGGAACAGGTTTGTTTTCTTGTTTGTTTGTTTTTTAAGAATGAATATCTTTCAGTATCCCTAAAAAGTTTTGACTCTTTTGTTCTGACAAAGCACGTTGAACCAGGATATTTGGGTTTTATTCCAATTCTGCCGTGAGCTAGTTAAGGGAACTTTGGCTCTTTGCTTGATTTCTAAAGGCCTCAGTTACTTTTAAATGAGAGGAATTTTATCGTAGTCCCTCAAAGGTCTCCTCGAGCTTGATCACTCCCAAACTGAATGATTTCTTTTCTTTAGGCACAACAACCAAATGTAACATAGAGAAAAAGTTCAAGCTGATCCTCAGTTTTCCTAACCTCTTTAAAAAAAATGCCATTAAAAACATCTCGTGTTCCTGGCTGAGGACACGGCATTGCTGAATTCCTGTCCCCTAGAATCTCAAACCAAGAGAGTGCATCGCACATCTATCTTACAGAAATAACACAGAGCTTTGCAGGAGGGCCGTGAGGCTGTCAGCCAATACAATCTCTCGAATGCACTAATACATCTCAGGGTCATATTATTTGAATAATCAATAAACAATTAAGGCTGTTTTGCTTCTTTAATACCAAAAGGACATTTGATTTTGGTTGCAGTTAAAAGGAAATAGTCTGTTTTGTTTTCAATTTGATTTGTAAGATTATAGAGCACCTGTCCCTTTGAGATGTTATTTTAGCCAATTTATAGAGATGCCACTATGGTTCCTATTTTTTTCCACTGGAGTCTTCATTGGTATCATCTGCATATTAGTGAAATGGAAAAACTGGGGGTTTTTTCTGCTGGTATATGTCTAGAAAAATTAAAGCTAACTAAGAGAGTAACTGTTTGCTAATCCCTGTAATTAAACACCACTTGTAAGAGGGTGTATTAAACTGATTAAAGCTGTTGTAGCTGTGTTGGACCCAAAAATGTTGAATAATCCCACCCTACAATGTTGAATTTTTTTTAGTACCTATTAATTAGCACACATTAACATACATAGAAAGAAAAAGGAAAGAAATGTATTAATTGGCAGCTTGCTTCTGCACTAACCTATCTTTTCCTTTAGAGTTGATGCTCTGGCAGGAAGCTCCTGGAATTCTAGTGTAGTGCTAACCATAGACAGAGAAATACATGGCAAGAGAATTGCAGGAAGAGTAAGTGGAGAGGGAACCATGGGGTACAGTTACAACCTTCCATGTATTTATAATGAAAAGGGCAATTCTCTAATTCATCCTCCTGAAATTATGAAGCAGGACCTTAGCCCTTTGTGAAGAATTAATGAAATGATTTCTCCCCTACCCTTCCTTCCCCAAGAAAGATTCTTGTTCTCTGGCAAAAATTCCAATTAGTTTCACTGCTAATGTCATACAAACCACACATGTTCCTCCAAAAATGAGAAATTTTCTGCAATGAAATGGAAATACTTCAACAATTCAATATAACATACATTTATTAAGCACCTAATACATACAAGGCATTTTGCTAGGATATATCTACATGGTAGATATGCATAAAGCAAGAAGGAAACAGGTCCCACTCTCAAAGAGCTCACACTCTACAATGGGAATGTACTAAATAGGAAAGTACGTAGTATGCTACATGCCATAATATATAAACTACATATAAACTACATTTATAGTATGTAGGCCTCTATATAGTATATATAGCATATAATATACACTATACAATGCTATATAATAAATACCATATATATACTATATGTACTATATACATATATGTCTGTATAGTAGGTTCTATATACATACTGTTACAATGCCAAATACTATATACATATATAGTACAAAGTATAGCACATATGTAGTCTGTACACATAGTATATGGCATGCTATATACTATCCTATGTAGTAGGTACCCATTGTAGAATGTGAGCTCTTTGAGAATAGGGACTGATTTCTTCTTGCTTCATGCATATCCACAATGCATGTGTGTGTGTGTGTGTGTGTGCACGTGTACGTGTACATGTGTGTGTGTGTATTGTACATATATATGTATATAAATGCATATATATGCATATAAATAAAAGTGTAGTTTAAATCTGAATGAGAAAGGAAAGTGCACCAATTACAACAGATCAAGAAGTCTTTGTATCTGGGAACAGCCCCTGTGGTGCACTTTGAAATATGACAAGCATAATAAGAGTTAGAGGGAAATACATTCTAGGCATGGTGGAAAACTTGTGTGAACTTATAAAAGCAAGAGACCGCATATGACATTTGGCTTGGAGTACTGTTTTTCCAAATAGAGTTTTCAAAGGGGAGAATTAGGAAATAGGGTTATAATAAGTAGTTAGAAGCAAAAGATCCTGAGCCACAGCATGGTAAAACAGGAAACCGCCAACACCAGGACCCCCATGCCACATGCCTTAGCATAGCCAGAGGAACCAGCAGATCCCAGCTTTGAGAACCACCATGTGCTTTGGTGCATGCCTGGGTGGACAGATGTCCTCCAGCAGCTCGACCTTCACAAGCTTTAGTGTATACCCAGGGAAATGCAGAAAAATCCCACCTGGCCTCAGCACATGCCAAACATAACCATTATGATACCAGTTCAGCACCAACACCAGCACTAAGCTGCCAGACAGACACCTATAGCCTCTAGTAGTACCAGTCACCACCCCCACTACCCCAACCCCTCAAAACAACACTAGACACAAGGGTCTTCTGTGAGCCTAAGTGCAACATCAGTGCAATACAAGATAAACAGCCAGGATCTGCAGACACTGGCAGAAGAAGGCTGAGACACAGCCCCTTCCATCCTGGGAGTAGAGATCGAATTTAAAAGAAAGAGAGAAAAATGAAAAAAAAAAAAGGGTGAGCCAAAAAAAAAAGAAGAAGAAGAAGAATCTGACAAAAGAAATTATTATGGTGAAAAGAGAAGACCAAGACACAAACTCAGAAGAGGACAACAACGTCAAAACACATATGGGAAAAACACCAAAGGAAAATGAGAAGTGGTCTCAAGTCAAGAAAGAACTCAGGGAAGAGCTTGGAAGAGAGGCTAAAAATCAAATAAGAGAGGCAAAAGAAAAAGTTGGGAAAAGAAATGAGGGTGATGAAAGAGAACTATGAAAAAAGATTTCCAAAGCTTGAAAATCTGCTTAAAAAGTAGAACTGGTGAAATGGAAAAGGAGATATGAAAATTTACTGGGAAAAAAAAAACTGCTTAAAGAGTACAATTTCCCAAATGGAAAAGAAAGTACAAAATACAATTGAGGAAAACAATAGCTTACAAGTTAGAATTGGACAAGTAGAAGCTAATGATGCTGAGACATCATGAATCAATTAAACAAATTCAAAAGAATGAAGACATGGAAGAAAATGTATAATACCTCATGATAAAAAAAAATGACCTGAAAAATAGATCAAGGATGAACAATATCAGAATCATTGGAGTGATTGAAAGTCATAATCAAAAAGAGGACCTAGACAGCATCTTTTAAGAAATTATCAAGGAAAACTGCCTTGAAGTCCTGGAACCAGAGGGCAAAATAGGCATTGAAAGAAACCACTGATCATTTCAGGGGAAAGATCCGAAAAAGAAACACCAAGGAACATTATAGCCAAATTTCAGAACTATCAGGTTGAGGAAACAAATACTACAAGTGGCCAGAAAAAAATAATTCAAATATTGGGGAGTCACAATCAGGATCAGACAGGACTTGGCAGCTGCAACATTAAAGGAACAGAGGTCATGGAACATATTCCAGAGGGCAAAGGAGCTAGAACTGCAATAAAGAATCACTTACCCAGCAAAACTAAGCATAAAAATCAAGGCGAGGGGAGGAGGAGAATGGTCATTCAATAAAATAGAAGGATTTCAAGCTTTCATAAGAAGACCAGAACTAAACCAAAAATCTGACCTTCAATATCATGACACAAGAAAAGCTTAAACAGGTAAAAGGGGAAAAGAAAACAAAAGGGATTCAATAGAGTTAATGATTAACATCCCTATATGGGAAGATGATACTTGCAGCTCTTAAAAATTATGTCACCAGCTGTACAGATGGAAGGGGTATAAGGTGAATTTGAGGGAATAATATAAAAAACATTAAGGACCGAGAAAATGGAGTACATGGGTGAAGAAGAAGAGATATTTAGAATGGGGTAAATTATCTCACATGAAGAGGCAAGAAAGACCCATTACAGTGGAGGGAAAAATGGGATACAGGACATGGGGAATGGTGATGTGCCTTGTGTGAACCTTATTCTCATCAGGATTGACTCAAAGAGGGAATAATATACACAACCAGCTGAATATAGGAATCTATCTTACCAGACAGGGAAGGAGGAGGGGAGGAGATTAAGTAAAGAAGGTAGAGAGAGACTGACAGAAGAGAGGACAGATCAGGGGAGGTGATAGAAGCAAAACACTGGTCAGGTCAGAAGAGTAAAAGGAGAGAGAGGATAAATAGGAAGAATAATAGCATAGAGGAAATACACAGGTAGTAATCATAACTCTGAATGTGAATGGGATGAACTCTCCTATAAAATGGCAGCAGACAATAGAGTGGATCAAAAACCACAATCCTACAATATGTTGCTTACAATAAACACATTTGAAACAGAGAGATACACACAGAGTAAAGGTAAAGGACTGAAACAGAATTTATTATGCTTCAGTTGAAGAAAAAAAGCAGGGGTAGCAATCCTGATCTTAAACAAAGTAAAAGTAAAAATAGATCTAATTGAAAGAGATAAGTAAGGAAACTGCATCTTGCCGAAAGGTACTATAGACAATGATGCAATCAAATTAGAAAAGCAAGGAATAGCCTAACTGTCAGATCTATAAGGAGAGGAAGAATTCACGACCAAATAAGAGAGAGAGCACATTATGACATGGAACACATAATTTGATTGATATTGAATTTAAAAAGCTTTTGTACAAACAAAATCAATGCAACCAATATTAGGAGGAAAGCAGAAAGCTGTGAAGCAATATTTATAGCAAGTGTCTCAATAAAATTTTCATTCCTCAAATATATAGAGAATTGAGTCAATTTATGAGAATACAAGCCATTCCCCACTGGATAAATGGTCAAAGGATATGAACAATCAATTTTTAGATGAAGAAACCAAAGATATCTATAAGCATATGAAGAAGGGCTCTAAATCATTTTTGATTAGAGAATGAAAATTAAACAACTCTGAAACACCACCTCGTACCAATATGACACAAAAAATGATACATTTTTGAGAGAATGAGGGAAAATTGGAACCTTAGTGCACTGTTGGTGGAGTTGAGAAGTGATTCAACCAGTCTGAAGAGCAATTTGGAACTATGGCTAAAGGACAACTAATCTGTGAATACCCTATGATCCAGCAACACCACTAGTGTCCCAAAGAGACCATTAAAACATGGAAAATGTTCTATACATGCAAAAATATTTATGGCTGCCCTGTTCATGGTAGTAAAATATTGGAAACTGATGGGATATCCATCAATTGGAGAATGGCTAAACAAACTGTGGTATATGAATGTAATGCAATACTACTGTGCAATAAGAAATGATGAACAGGCACATTTCATAAAAACCTCGAAGACTTGTAGAAACTGTAGCAAAGTTAAACGAGCAGAGCAGGAAAAGATTGTACACAATATCAACAACATCGTATGATGATCAACTATGAATGACTCAGCTTTCTTCAGCAACACAATGATCCAAGACAAGCACAAAGCGCTCAAGAAGGAAAATGCTATCTACATCCAGATAAAGGAATGATGGACTCTGGAGGCATAACTTTTCCACCCACTTTATTCTTCCTCATGTTTTTTTTTCTTTTCAATCTATTCTTTCATAATTGTGATAAATGTGGAAATATGTCATACATGATAGCATATGTATAAATTATATCAAACTGCCTACCATTTTCAGAAGAGGAGAGAGGAGACAGGCAAGGAGAAAAATTTAGAACTCAAAATCTTATAAAAATGAATGCTAAAAATTTTCTTAATGGCAATTGTGGGAAAAACAAATACTAATTAAAGCAAAAAAAAAAAGTAGGTAGAAGCCAAAATTGTGAGGCAAATGAGGTTTTAAAATTCCTCAAAATAATGGGGAACCCCAAAAGCCTTTTTGATTAAGAGAGCAACATGATCATACATATGCCTTACATAGATTATTTTGATGACTATATGATGAATGGATTTGGAAGACAAGAGACTGAAAGCAAGGAAACCAATTAGGAGACTTTTTATAATAGTCCATGTATGAGTCAGTTAAAATCTGAACTAGTGGGTCAGTTGTGTAAATGGAGAAAAGGGACAAGGGCTAAAGATATTGTGGAGATAGAATCATTAAGTCTTATCAACTAATTGTATTAGAGCAGGGAAGCAGGAGAAAGAGGGAGAAAGAAGCATGAAAGATGACTTCAATATTGTGAATTTAGGTGACTGGGCAGCTGGTGGTACCTTTAATAAGAAATACGAAGGTTTGGATAAATTAAGACTTTGGGCATAAGATTATGATATTTGTTTTGGACAAGTTGAGCTTAAAATGTCCTAGACATCCTAGGAATAGAAATATAGTCAAAAATAGTGGTGTGGTGAGTTCAAGAGTTAGATAATTTCTCTGACAGTTGGATATGTAGAGTTGGTAATAATCTGCATAGACATAATATTTGAGTCTATTAGAACTAATGTAATTTCTAAGAGAAAAAAAAAAGTACCAGGAAGCACCCTGGAGAGCACTCATGCTACAGGCATGGAAATAGATGGAGATCAAGAAAATGTGGTAATAAAAAAATATTAAATAGGTGAAGAACCAAGAAAGGGTAGTGTCATAGAAGCAAATGGAAGAAAGAGTGTCAGGGAGGTAATTTCTGTAAGGTCATGGAACAGCAAGATAGACTACAAGGAGTTAAGAAGTGTGTAGAAAAGAAATGAATTGAAATAATATAGATGATCCTCTCTAAGAATCTGACAGAAAAAAGGGGTTGGAAAATGCAATGCAGTAATTTGAGAGGATGTCAGAAGCAAGCAAGTTGCTTTGTTTTAAAGGATGGGGTAGATCCCAATGCTTTCATAGGCAACAAGGGAAAAAAAGATAGGGAGAACCTGAAGATAAGTGATTACGAAGGAATAATCAGTGGAATAAGCTTTTGGAGAAGACTACAGGGGATTGGAATAAGGACACAGATAAATATGCTTGTCAGTGAGGACAAGGAAAGGTACTTTTTCTTCTTCAGAAACAGAAGAAAAAAAAAAAGGAAGGATAGAAGGAAAATGTAGAAGCTATTTAGTGTGGAGGGTGGTCCAAAGAAGAAACTTAAGGATTCTATTTTTCCAGTAATGTAGAAGCCAGGATACTGTATGATGGGGAGAAAGAGGGAAGATAGGTTAAGAACTGTGGATAGAGCTTTGGAGCCTTGTGGAGAGAAGAGAAGATTTGAAGTATTTTTCTTCCTGCCAAAGAAATACCCCAATTCAGGGATGTTAACTTTTAAGGTCTAAATGGGGAAAGTGACTATTCAGCAAGTTTGCTGAGCTTGGGCCATAGCTTCAACAAATAAGCCTGCTTCAGAGGAAAGGAGGCTTATGTCCAAATAAAGCCTTGGGAAGTCAATCTCCAGGCAATTCCCATCAGAAAAGATCAGGTTTGGAATGTTTGCAGAAGCATGACTGTTCACACTATAGATGAACTGGGAGTCACCAACTCTAATCCTTCTAAGATACTGAACCACTGGGCCTTACCATCTAGCCTGCTGATTAATCCTAATATCCTCTTGGCCTTTCCTTCTTTAGTGCCTCTGTGGTCCTCCAGACCACAGAGAATTGTCATCTGGCCTGCTAATGTACCTTTAGGACTTCTGGGTCTTTCCATGTGTTGTTCAACAGAGCTCTCTTTATGTATTATCACTTCTGATTATATTGTGAGCAGATAGAGAGCAGGGACTGCCTTACTTTTTCTAATTGCATCTCTAGCTATTAGCAAATCCTAAGAATATGGTAAGCACTTAATAAATGTTGGTTTTTCTTTTACTCATTGATTCCTTTTTGATTTTACACTTGTCTTTCCTGTTTATGGAAATCCTTTTGTTGGGAATAAGTTCCATCAATTATAATGATTGCTTATATTTTTATACTACTTAGTATTTTATAAAGCATTCTCACAAAGTATGGATTGCTTCTCCAATGACCCTGTGAGGTATGTGATATTACAGTATTTATTTTACAAATGGGGAAATAGTTATTCAGTAAGGCTTTATTATGGCTTCACGATAGTCACACTATGTAAATGGTAGAGTAAGAACTTTAAACTTTTACAATTTTTATTTTATTTTTAATTTATGAAATAAAACAAGCATTTCCTTAACACAATATAATAGAAAAGATGATTGCCCATGAAACTGCAAATCAATTATGGACAACTTGCTATTCCTTTTAAATACATAATAAAATTATCATACAAATTTTTTTCTCTTTTATTTTTCCTCTAAACCCAGGGTTCTATTTTTTTGTCAAGTCCATTGCCTTTTATTCTGACCCAAGGGTGGGGACCCTGAAGCATTGAGGTCACACATGACCCTCTAGGTCCTCAAGTGTGGCCCTTTGACTGGATGCAAACTTCGCAGAACAAATCCCCTTAATAAAGGGATATGTTCTGTAAAACTTTGACTCAGTCAAAAGGCCATACTTGAGGACCTAGAGGGTCACATGTGGCCTTGAGACCACAGGTTCTCCACTCCTTATCTAACCCATGTTGCTGCTACAGTTTAGTTTGGGCTATGTTATTTCTATGTAAGCATGAAATAAAAGATGGAAAAAATTCACAATGCAGCCAGGAAAAATTCCCTTGAGATCAAGTTTCCAATTTCTGGCTAGGGGTACAATAACCATTAATTGAATGAATTAATCAGAAATCAATAAACAACTTAAGGAAGGCAAACTGATTCTGCTCCTGCTAACCAAGTTCATTTCCCTCTTTTCTCTGCCTTAAACTAGGAACCCTTGATCATATAGATTTAGAGAATGGACACTTGAACATTACCCTGAGTTTTCATTGCCAACCACTTATGTGTATTGTCTTCTTACTTTAGAACTGCCTCCCTACCCATTAACTCTACATTTGAGGATTATTCTTTGGCTTATGACTAGTTGTTTGATTGTAGTTGGACTTGGTCTTTAATAAAAGGACCAGGGGCAACTAGGAATGAATAGAGCACCAACCCTGGAGTCAGGCGGACCTGAGTTCAAATGTGGCCTCAGACACTTGACACACTTACTAGATGTGTGACATTGGGCAAATCACTTAACCCCAATTGTCCTGCATTTCCCCCTCCAAAAAATAAATAAATAAAAGGTCCTGAATTTAAGACTACCTTGAAGGATCAAACAAATATTCTCAAGCACTTAGTCCTTCTGGTGTTTAAAGGGAGAGCAAAGGTTGAGGTACAGCCAGTCAGACACAATGACACTCCATCTCATGGAAGAGAAGCTTAGGGTACCTTACATTCCTTAAGAAAATTGAACCCCTCCCACCAAGAGATATGGTAACAACTGCAGGAAGTAGCAAAGTACAAAAATGTTACCCTTGTAAGGTGCCTCAACTTTATGGTAATCGTATACATCTGGAAGAAATTCTATGAATCTCTAGGAACCTGATAGGGCTACCTCTGCTGCAGATAATGGTAATGAGGATCTTGATGATAAATAGATGGTGGGGAGTACTGTACGTCTAGAGCATTATGTAGATAAGGTCAAGATTCATTCCAGGACAAGTGTTTTTAATGTGAAGTCCACAGATCCTGAATGGGGTCCATGGACTGATTTTAGGACTTTTGTGAGCTTAAATCTTTAATTTATTTAAATTATTTTTTATTAAGCTATTTATTTTAAATTTGTTTTTATTTTAATATATTTTTTCTTCTTTTGTAATCCTTTTGATTGTATTTAATGTATTTAAATGTATTATTCTAAAGAGTACTTAGGCTTTACAAAATTGTCAAAGGTGTCAAGGACACAAAAGTGTTTAGAGTCCCTGCTCTACCAGAAAAGAAAGATGGTCTGACTGTTCCTGAGCTCAGATGTGAATATTTTGTATTTGTGTGTGTTTTGTCAAACTAAATAAATAATGTCTTGTCTGTAATTTGTTGTTAACTTATGTGCTTGAAAAGTTGCTAAGGGTACATTGGATCATTTCTCTAAAGATCTAGAAATGAGCTATAATCTGATGTTTCCAAAAGAAACCCTGGAGGGGACACTAGGCAGAAAGAAAGATGTTAGTAAGAAACTGGCAAGACTGGATCAAATTTGTAAACCCAGACTTTTGGTTCTGGACCTTAGATTATTAAAAATATAGTGACCTATAGGCCACTAAGAAAATGTCCAGTGGCTTTCTTGCATGGCACAAACATGGCTTTTTGTTTATGTTATACTCCTTTCTTAAACTGCCAGCTATCATAAATTAGGTCTTATAGATGACCTATAAGTATGAACAGACATGACCACTTAGGAAATCTCAGGCTTTCTCCCATATAATGCTGCCAACTCGTTCAAGGGACAGCCTGTCTCTTGTTGGAGGGCTGGATTCTACTAGCTAGGGGAGTCCAGTCACAAATACTGCTATTCATAGAAAGAAGATAGGAGATTTGTTGAGTTCCAGAAGCATTTCAAACCTATTTTCATGTTCTCATTTTCCCCTAGAGTTAAAATTCTTTCAATCTGTCTAGGAGGCTTTTATTATTTCTAGCAGTCAGAAAAAGCTGAAAACCAGCTAGTACCATTCATTAACTGCCCAAGAAATAAAAGGAGCATAACTCTCACATTTTACACTTACAAAGTACATTTGCTTTGATACTTTCAACTGACTTTTTTAAAAGTACTCTTCTTTTTAAGATAGAAGAAAGTACAGAAGAGAAAAAAAATAATGCTTTGAGCAAAGCACTTGATAGTTATGTTCCACAGGACAGCAACTGCCTCACTTTGGCTCACCTCCACTGTCAAGGGCATGTAGTTCTAGGGAAGAGAAAATAGACCTCCTCCTTAGTTCCTACATCGTTCAGTGCTAAATCGTTCAGTGCAATATGACACTCAGACTGTATCCTGTAGTCTACTACAACCGGATGAGGACATAAAAAGATCTATATGACAAAAGCAGGAATTCTATCTCCAATTACATAGCCTTTGTTCAGGCTGCCTCCACTGCCTATGCCTGGAATGCACTCACTCACTCCTCTTCTTCACCTCTTCAAATCCCTAGATTCCTTCTGGTTATGCTAAAGTGCTACCTTCTGCATGAAGTCTTACCTGATTCTACACTCCTTAACCCCACCCCACTCCAGTTATTAGTAGTGGATCATGTAGTGGATAGAGTATCAGAATCAGAGCAGATAGACTCAGAGTCAGGAAAAGTATGTTTGAATATTGTCCCATACACTAGTTGTGTGACTCTAGGCAAATCACTTCAACTCTTAGTCTCAGTTTCTTCATCTGTAAAATGGGAATAATAATAGCAACTACTTCCTAGGATTTTGTGAAGGTCAAGTAAGATCGTATCTATAAAACATTTTGCAAGCCTTAAAGTGCCATATAAATGTAAGCTTTCCATATTGTTTCCTCCCTCCTCAAGAAAATATAAGCTTCTTAACAGTACAATCAATTTTGTTTTGGTCTTTATAATCTAATGCTTAGCGAATTGCCTGGCACATAATTGATATTTAATAAATGCTTGTTGAATGGATATATCCATATGTATTTCTACCAAACTACCTTGTATGTATTTTCTTTGTCTTATGTACATTTATACATGTGTATATACAGCTCAGTGGTGCAACTTATAGAGCTCTGGGCCTGTGATTAGGAAAAGATGAGTGCACATCGGACTTCAGAAACTTATTACCTATGTGATCCTAAGCAAGTGACCTAACTTTTGTTTCTTTCCATTTTGTGAAAAGGAGGATAGCAATAACACCTACCTCAAAGATTTGGTGTAAGCATCAAATGAGATACTAATTACAAAATGGAGAGTATATTGGCTAACACATAAAAGGTGGAGATCAATGCAATTGTTATTATTTTCTAAAAATGTGAGGATAGATAGATAGATAGATAGATAGATAGATAGATAGGTAGATAGG
>CM053580.1:137830304-137874777 GCA_028627135.1 Pseudochirops cupreus | reverse complement strand
TATTTTGTAATCTGAACTCTAAAAGCTGTTCACAGTAGCATTCCTTTGGGAATCTGCTGGTGCATGGCATTACACATATTTAAATAGATACATAGTGGTTGAATTAGCTGCCTCTTTCCCACCTAGCTCCTACCAGTATTGGAATGTTTTTAAGAGGTTTACGGACTTGAATTGGCAATTTTCTAACACAGTCAGAGGGCAGAACCCTTTTGATTTAATGCCACAGATCTCAAGAAGAGAAATGCACTTCTTCACTTAATTGGGTTCATCTTCTCTTCTATCTGGATTGACTGCTTCTTCTGGCAAAGCTCCCCAAATAAAATGGTATTGCTTTATCATTGATGAAAGAACACAAAGATGACTATGAGACCTAATTTAAACAAAATACTAATTAAGGATTTGAGTCCTCTATATCTAGATCTTCTTTCCCGTCTCTTTTGCTTGCTACAATGCAACCTACGCAAAAATAAAAAGCATGCTATGTGCCATTTCTACCTTCTTTTCTTTCCTTCCACCCCCCAAAAAGTACTCTCCCTTTGCCCATAAATATGTAGTATTATTTTACAGGAGCAGTTTGTAAGTGCCTACCATATGTAATTACGATAGGACCAGAATTCCATGTTTCTTCATGTTTAAGGATATATTTTCCCTAAAAGTTAAAAAAAAACTGTCCCAAGACATGACAGACCCCTATTGAATTGGTTTCCATTTTTCCTTTCACCCATAAATCTCATCCTCCCCACCTCAATCACCAATAAAGAAGGGACTGATACCTTGTTCTGCTCTCTGGTTTTCTCCTTTTGCCCTCCTTTTCCCTTTCTCTTTGCTAAACAAGCTCTACTGGACTTAAGAAAGGTATTGATTCAAATCCATTATAATCCTCCTTATAGGAATAATTGTGTGCCTCATATTTCTAGGATTATTGTTAAGGATTCTATTTTTATTATATAGAGTCATTATTGATAGATTTGTGTATTGTTGAGCTAATTAATGATTCCCCTAATGGGCCACATGCCTGGTAGTTCAACTGATGCTAGATAGGTATTTTTAGTACCAAGCTAAGCATTCCTTATAACATATATTCTGACAATCCCCCTTAAGTCCCTCTCTCTGTGTATCTGACATTTATCTTTGAATGTCTCTGTGCATGTGTGTGTGTGTCTACATGTCTCTCTCTGTCTCTTTCTGTCTCTGTCTCTGACTCTTTATCCCTCTGTCCCTCTGTGTGTCTCTCTTTGTCTTTCTGGGTGTTTCCGTGTGGATCTCTCTGTTTCTTTTTTTTTTTCCTCTCTGTTTCGTTGTGGGGAGGGGAGCTGCAGGGGGTGTCATGTGTGTCTTTCTGTTTCTGTGTCTCTCTGTCTATATCTCTCTGTCTTTCTCTCTGTCTCTCTCCTACTTATTTAGTTATTTGAAGTGTCCAGATTTGCTGTTCTATGAAAAACAAGAAAGAAGATCTCTAAATTGCTAAATTGGACTCATTTTGGTGTACATTGGACTCAAGAACTGGTGAAAATAGAATTTTTCCTGTCACAGGAGCATCATTAAGAGCTTCCACTGGTTATAAAAACTGTCATACAGGCAGTCAAAAGATATGTCAATGGAGCATAGACTCTAGCAGGTTTTATAAGTATGAAAAGGTTTCTGCTACCTCCCTGTTGGTAGTACATATCTCACATAGAGGTCCATCCTAGCTAAACTTTGAGAACCTCATAAACATGTTGGCTACAAATGTGGTTCAGTTGCTTTTTTGTTTTTTTTCCATGCAAATTCATAAAAACCATCTACTTATGTCACCTGATGTCTCTGGGCCTCGATTTCTTCATCTATAAAAAGAGAGGTTGGACTAGAGGACTTCTAATGTCTCTTCCAAATCTAAAACTATAATTTTATGATTCTTCTACATCATAGCATAGTTGGGATCTGGGTTAGTAAGGAAGTACCAACATTGATGACATCCCAAATCCTTAAAATATTAAACTATGTAAAGCTACTGATAGTTTATGTTACTCTCTCTTTGCCCATAAATAAGAAGCATTACTTTATGGGAATAGTTTGTAAATGCCTACTATATGTAATTGTGACGGGACCAGAATTCCATGTTTCCCCATGTTTAGGGATATGATTTCCCTAAAAGGTAACAAAAATGTTCCAAGACATGACAGACCCCTATTTCTCATGACATGTCTTCCTACTCACCTAGGAGCATACAAAATCACACACACATAGAGTTGGGGCTTCTCCAAATTGGTAGATGTCTAAAGAGTATCTACCATAAGTCAGCATATCCTTCCCTCCTGAAAAGGTTTCTTCTTTTCATTGTATTTTTGCTGCATATTCTTGCTATGTTGGGCTAAGTAAACTTCCTTTTGTTTTTTTAACTGTTCAATAAACTAGGAATGTCTTATTTTGTCCCAAAATTGAAGCTGAACTAAAATGGTGCCTGTGTTGGGCCCGCTTTAAACAGCAATGCACTTTTATTTCCTGGAGAGGAGTAAGAAGGGGAATATAATGTGTATGATTTAGTAAAGTAGATAAAACAGGTATTCAATTCAATCCACATGCATTGACTAGGTTCAAGGTACCATGCTAGGCACTGGGTAATAAAAAAAACAAATAAACAAAAAAAAACAAAAAAGCTTCTATTTTTGGGGGGAAAGGGGGTGGTTTTTGTTTTGTTTTGTTGTTGTTGTTTTTTTTTTTTTTTGCCAATCCTCAAGGTACTTACCTTCCAAAGGGGAGACACAGGTAAGTAAATACAACATAATTTCAGGAGGGAAAAAGTCTAACTCCTGCTCTGCAGGAATAAAGACAATCAGTGAAAAGGCAAAGAGACACTAGATAATATATCTAATTTAAAAAACAATTGCTACACCAATTTGGCGGGAACCCAAAGTATATAAAGAGAAACAGTATCATATAAGTAGAAAAATGAGATCCAGATTGTAGAGGGCTTTAAATGCCAGGCTGAGACATTTGTATTTTGTGCCAATGGCAATATGGAGTCACTGAGAATTTTGGGGAAAGGGTGTACCATTGTTCAACCTGTATCTTAAGAATATTAATTTGGCAGTTGTATGGAAGATGGGAAGAGTAATTATGAGGATAATATAATGGTGCAGTGACAGGGGGAAATAGAATGAAAAGGAAGTAGAACAGTAGCTATGTGAGTGAAGAGAATGGGATAGATGAGAAAGAAACAAGGTACCAAATCATAATGAATTGGTGATAACTTGCCAGTATGGGGATCAAAGAATCAACAAGGACAATGAAATTGTTAATAAATAGTAAACAAATGCAAAAAAAAAAAGCTATGTAAGGGTGCCTGTCTTGGGCCCACCCCTAAAAGAAATGCACTTAGTTCCTGGAGAGGGGTAAGGAAAAAATAATGGATATGGTTTAGTAGAATGGATAAGACAGATACATGCATTCAATTTGGCCCAACAAGCATTCCGAGACACTATACTAGGCAATGGGGAATCAAAAAGCAACAAAATAAATAAATAAGGAAATCTACGAAAGGACAAATTTCTGTAGGGTCAAAGGAGAGCAGACTAACTTGCTGTTTTCATTATCAGGCAGGGCTGGATGGAAGAAATCAGTCTCATATACTGAAGAGGAAATCTTAAATGGGTAAAAGACAGATCAAGCATAACTTGTACAAACAACTGGAACAAGGAAATAGAAAGAAGTCTGTTGGCTTGTATGTATGAATGTAAACCCCCTGAAGGCAAGTACTGTCTTACTTTATGCATTTGTATTTGTAGTACTTAGCTCAGTGTTTAGAACATAGAAGGTATTTAATAAAATGTGTTTTTTTCATTTATTAAATCAATCAGGTTCTATTGACTGCATTTCACCATTAGACCTAGGGGAATTGGTTCTCACTTCTCCATTTGAGACTTAGTCCATATTTCAAATTAGACTGGTTGCTTTCCTTAGAGGCTGAGGAAATAAGTAATCTCAGAAGAACAAGATCCTTCTGTTTTCACTCATAGTGGAATATATAGACTCTATCCTTCTAATGAGAAGTTGAATTGAATTGAATTATGACCATTGGAACTGATTTTTCTTTGGTTTACCTGTTAAAGTTATTCTTTTCATTATAGCAGAATTAATTTCAGAGGCACCAAAATAAACAACACACCAAAATTAAAAAAAAAAAAAGATTCTTGAGTCAGGATGACAGAGTAAGCAGCTAATCACTGTAGCTCTCCCATATTCAACTCCAAACAATTATAAAAGAGGACTTCAGAAAAATCCTGGAATAACAGAGCCAATGGACAGAATGGTGGAATGAGGGGTAGAATGGTCTTTTAGCCAGGAAGACTTGAAGCATTGGTAAGAAAAGTCCATCTCACTCAGAAAAAAGGAAAGCTCATTCCAGAAGACTAAGCATTGCAGCAAGTCAGCAGCAAGTCCCACCTCAGCAAACCAGAGGGAGAACCTGATATGCTCTACCTCTAATGTGGTAGAGAAGGAAAATGCCAACATGTACCTTACCATAACCAGGGGAGCCAGCAGACACCACATGCTTCAGTGTAGCCCCCAGCAGACAGCAAATGGACCTCCACATGCTTCATGGCAGTCCAGGATTGACAGAAGTCCTCTAGCAGGCCAACCTCCATGAGCTGCAGCATAGCTCAGGGCAAATAGGAGCCTTCCAGAGACTAGACCTCCACATGCTTCAGTTTAGTTCTGGGGAAAATGCAGAAAGACCCCACCTGGCCTCAGCACATGCCAGCACCACTACTAGGACTTCACCTAAGCACCAGCACCAATACTAAGCTACCAGACCCATACAGCCTTTGGCAGCACCAGACTCCCACCACCCACCTCCTTCACAGAGCACCAGACATGAAGCTCATGGTCCTCAGGGCAACAACAGTGCAGCACCAGGTAAACAACCAGGGATAGCAGATATTGGTGCAAAAAGCATGAGACAGAGCCCCTTCCACCCTGGGAGAAAAGATAAAATTTAGAAGAAGGGGAAAAGGCCAAAAAAGAAAAAAAGAATAAAAACAGATGAGCAAGAAACAACAACAACAAAAAAGAATCTAACCAGAGAAAGTTATTATGGTGACAGGGAAGACCAAGAAACAAATTCAGAAGAAGATAACAATGTCAAAACACCTATGGGCAAAGCCTCAAAGATAAATGGAAAGTGGTCTCAAGTCAAGAAAGAACTCATGAAAGGGCTCAAAAGGGAATTTAAAAATCAAATAAGAGAGGTAGAAGAAAATTGGGAAAAGAAATGAAAGTGATGCAAGAGAACCATGAAAAAAGAGTCAATAGTTTGCCAACTGTTTAAACTGATTAAAAAATAGAATTGGCCAAATGGAAAAGGAGATACAAAAATTCACTGAAGAAAATAGCTCCTTAAAGAATACAATTGGTCAAACAGAAAAGAAAGTACAAAGGCTAATGGAGGAAAATAACATCTTAAAAGTTAGAATTGGTGAAGTGGAAGCTAATAACTCTAGGAGAATTAATGAATCAAACAAATTCAAAAGAATGGGGAAAAAAAAGGATCCAAATGTAAAATACCTCATGGGGAAAACAACTGACCTGAAAAACATATCCGGGAGGAAAAATATCAAAATCATTCAACTACTTGAAGGTCATAACCAAAAAGGGGACCTGGACAGAATCTTTCAAGAAATTATCAAGAAAAACTGCCCTGATGTCCTGGAACCAGAGGGTAAAATAGGCATTGAAAGAATCTACCAATCACCTCAGGGAAAAGATCCTAACATAAAAACTCCAAGGAACATTGTAGCCAAATTTCAGAACTAAAATGTCAAGGATAAAATACTACAAGTGGCCAGAAAGTAACAATTCAGATTTCAGGGAGTCACAATCAAGATCAGACAGGACTTGGCAGCTGCAAAATTAAAGGATCAGAGGCCATGGAACCTGATATTCCAGAGAGCAAAGGAGCTAGGACTATAACCAAGAATTACTTACCCAGCAAAATTAAGCATTATAAATCAAGGGGAGGAATGGTCCTTCAACAAAATGGAAGGATTTCAAGCCTTCAAAAGGAGATCAGAACTAAATAAAAAATTTGACCCCTAGTATCAAGACCCAACAGAAGCAGAAAAAGGGGAAAAGGGGGGGAAACATAAGTGATTTAGTAGAGTTAAACAGATTACATCTCTACACAGGAAGATGATATTTGCGACTCTTCAAAATTGTATCACTAGCAGTACAGAGAGAAGGAATGTACATACACAGAAGTTATGGGCATAAGATGAATTTGAGGGAATAATATTTTTAAAAATTAAGGTATGAGATAGAAAAATACAATTGGCATAAGGAAAGGGAGAGGTAGAATGGGGTAAATTATCTCACATGAAGAGGCAAGAAAGACCCATTACAGTAAAGGGTAGGATGGGATGGGTGTCAATGTTCTTATTTGCACCTTATTCTCATCAGTATTGTCTCAAAGAGGGAATAAAATGCGCAATCAGTTGAATATAGAAATCTATCTTTCCAGACAAGGAAGGAGGAGGGGAGGAGACCAAGTAAAAGGAGGGGGTAAGGACTGACAGAAGGGAGGGCAGATGAGGGGAGGTGGTAGACAGAAGCAAAGCACTGATGAGGTGGGAAACAATGAAAGGAGATAGAGGACAAGCAGGGGGGAAGAATAGGATAGAGGAAAATATACAGGTAGTATTCATGACTGCAAAGTGAATGGGATGAACTCTCCCATAAAACAGAAACAGATAGCATAGTGGATCAAAAATCAGAATCTGGCAGTGTTTTGCTTACAAGAAACATACATGAAGCAGAGAAACACAAACAGAGTAAAGGTAAGAAGCAGGAACAGAATGTATTATGCTTCAGTTTAAGAGGGAAAAAAGAAACAGGAATAGCAATCCTGATCTTAGACAAAGTAAAAGTAGAAATAGACCTAATTCAAAAAGGCAAGAAAGGAAACTACATCTTGCTAAAAGGTCGCATAGACAACAAAGCAATCATTATCAAAAGAATAAGAAATAATCTACCTGTCAGATCTATGGGGAGGGAAAAAATTCATGACCAAATAAGAGAGTATTACAAAATGCAGAATGGATAATTTTGATCACATTAAGTTGAAAAGCCTTTGTTCAAACAAAACCAATGCAACAGAGATTAGAAGGAAAGTAGAGAGCAGGGAAACAATTTTTACGCAAGTGTCTTTGATAAAGGTCTCATTTCTCAAATTCATAGAGAACTGAGTCAAATTTATGAGAATCCAGCCATTCCCCAGTTGATAAATGGTCAAAGGATATGAACAAGCAGTTTTCAGATGAAGAAACCAAAGATATCCACAGGCATATGAAGTAATGCTTTAAATCACTTTTGAGTAGAGAATTACAAATTAAGATAACTCTGAAATACCACTTCACACCAATCAGATTGGCTAATTTGACAAAAAGGAAAATGATAAATGTTGGAGAGGATATGGGAAAATTGAGGTACTAAAGCAGCTTTGGTGAAGTTGATAACTCATCCTTCCATTCTGGAGAACAATTTGGAGCTATGTCCAAAGGGCAACCATACTATGTATACCTTCTGATCCAGCAATACCACGACTAGGTCTTATCTCAAAGAGGTAATAAAAGGGAAAAGGACTTACATGTGCAAAAATATTTATAGCAGCCCTATTCATGGTGGCAAAAGAGTGGAAACTGAGGGTATGCCCATCAATTGGGGAATGGGTGAACAAACTCTGGTATATGAACATAATGGAATACTGTTGTGCAGAAAAGGGAGAATAGGCACATTACAGAAAAACCTTGGAAAGACTTGTAAAAAAGTGGTGAAAAGTGAAATTAGCAGAACAGGAAAATACTGTACACAGTATCAGAAACATTGTATCATGATCAACTATGAATGACTCAGCTTTTCTCAGAAACACAATGATCCAAGACAAGTACAAAGGACTCAAGAAGGAAAATGTTATCCACATCCAGAAAAAGAACTGATGGACTCGGAATGCAGATTGAAGTATATGTTTTTCACTTGCTTTATTTATCTCATTTTTTTCCTTTTGATCTGTTTCTTATTTCATAAGCCTGATGAATATGGAAAAAATGTTTTACATGATAGCATATGTATAAACCATTTCAAACTGCCTACCATTTTCAGAAGAGGGGAGGAAAGGGATTGAGGGAGAAAAATTTGGAAATCAAAGTCATGTAAAAATGAATGTTAAAATGCTGTTGATATGTAATTGTGAGAAAAAAATAATATTTTAAGTTATAAAAGAAATTAATCTTTGTGCCACTTTTAAGAAAAAAAAATCTCTCTTTTCATTTGGACTTAACACATTTATTTGCTATCACACTGATTACTGCCATTGTATGTTTGGAGTGCTTCTGTCCTGATAGGTAAATCTCTTAACTTCAGGAAATGAGTTTATATCAGGAATATAATTCTTATAAATGAATTAAATGTGAAACCACCTTACTCTACCCACCACAGGCTACTAGTCTAAATTTCTGGGCTGAAGGAGGATATTTTCATAGATCATTGGTGTTTGATTAGTGTTCATGATAATTAGCAACTATTAGGAAATATGTTTCAGGCTACAAAACATATCTCTTCATTACTTTATCCAAACATTAATACCTTTAATAGAAATAATGGGCTTGGTACCTCTATAGTGTTCAGCTATGAATCACCAGACTAGCGAATAAAGAAAAGTAAATGAAATTAACTATGCCTCAAACATTGATCCAAAACAGCTATAATTAAGCACAGATTTTCTATTTAAGAAAGCACAAACATCCACAGATAAACTGTTTTATCACTGATATGGAAATCAATCGCTGTCCTGTTACAGACTTATCCTCTTCAGGAAGGAGGGATTTTAAGTTCTTTTCTCTATAATTTTTTTTTTGAAGAAAACTAGCATCCATCAAATACCAGAGTCCAAAAGCACTGCTTATTACTACATAAAAACTAATTCTCCTATTCTCTGTTTTTTTTTTTATGATGAACTCTCTCCCTCCCTTTCCCTCTCCGTTTCCTCATCTCTCTCTCCCCACATCTGTTTTTCTATCTCTGTGTCTGTCTCTTCCTGTCTCGGTCGCTGTTTCTCTGTCTTTCTGTTTTTCTCTGTCTCTGTTTCTCCTCTCCATTTCTCTGTCAACCTGTCTCTCTGTATTCTCTCTATCTTTCTTTCTATCTCTCTGTCTTTCACTGTCTGTATTTCTGTCATTCAGTCCATGTGAGAGAGAGTGCGTGTGTGTACCTCTGTCTCTACATATCTTTCTGTTTCTGTCTCTGTCTCTGTCTCTCTCTTCTCTATTCTCTTTGCCACTATAGAAGGTGGTTACTATTGTTTTTAGTGAGGTGATAGTAGTTACGTTGTTTCAACAATCAATTCAGCTTTATACTGTATGGAGCAGTAATTAGAGACAGTAGCTGCTACTTAAAAAAAAAAAGACACTGAGTATCTTTCAAAATAATTCAAATTATTTTAAAATTAATGGGCACTCCTACCTAAATAATTAATGATTTTTCTAAAGTTTCCTCATTGAACTGTACAGTGTTGCTGTGAATACTACAATAAACATTCCAGAATCTTCAAAGGAAAAAATGAAACCAGTAGTATTTCAATTATTTTCCATTATTTATATAGTGCCATAGGTGTGTACAGAATTGTACATTGGGCTGTGCTCTATACAGCAGACAGTAAAGAAAGATTTTTGCCTTGAGGGGATCACAATATAAATGCACACAAGGGACACATGAGACAATGCACACTGATAAAATACAATCTGAGCAACATAGAATGGTGAGTGGTTATTGTAGCTGAAGTGCTTTCATGAACAGATGGGTTTTTAGGAGATTTTTGAGAAAGAGAGTGAGCAGGCTTGCTAAACATTAATAGAGGAAATGCTTCAAGCAATGCAAGGAAGATATAAAATTGGACACTTGGGAGGAATTATGAGATTCAACCTCACTCCCACTCTATTGCTAGAGTGTTTCACTTCATGTGTCAGTCTTTTGGCAACTATAGAAAGATCTTGTGCATGAGAAAGGCTGTTCATATAGTATAAGCAAGTTCATAGGAATATTAGAGCTGGACAAGACTTTGGTGATCAGTCCCCACATTATATAGATGAAGAAAATGAAGCACAGAAGTAGAATGATTTATTTGCTCATGACAACTAGGAAGTGATATAGACAGTATTTGAACACAGGCCCTTTGCCTCTAAATCCTGGGCAAAAGTGAACTTGGAGTTGGCAGAACATGGAAGTGGTCAAAGAATTGGTTGATAGTGAAGGGAAGGCATTTGGGAGTAGGAAGGTGGATATCTGAACATAAATCCAAGGATAGAAATAAGCCAGTATGGTATAAAGCTTCATTATGAAGAAAAAGTGAAAACAGTTCAATATATGCCAAAGAAGTACTATGTTGAGTATTCCAATATACTAATGAGACAGTAGGCAGTCACTGCTTTCAAAAAGTTTACATGTTTATGTCTCAACTGGAGAAAAACAGCATGTTCACACATAAGTAAATATGGGATATAAAAAAATAAATGTGAAGTTATTGTAGCAGATGATAGTTGGAGCTTACACAACCAGGAAAAAGGATCTCTTGAAGGAGATGTCACTTAAATTTAGGCCTGAAGGGAGCTCAAGTTCTCAAAAGGCAGAAGTGAGGAGAAAGAGTATTTAAATCGTGGGAGAACCTGTGCAAAGGTAAGAGATGACAAATTACATTTCAAGCACAGAGAACAGAAAATGAACCATTTTAGCTAGGCATAGAATGAGAAGAGGAATCTATAAAAATAGTCTGAATTCATGATAATTGAATTGTTTCTTGCTGCTTGCTGTATTTGCTCCTTGACCTAAGAGCTCTGGAATTTGGCAATAATACTCCTGGGAGTTTTCATTTTGGGATCTCTGTTAGGAAGTGATTGGTAGATTCTTTAAATTTCTATTTTACCCTCTGGTTCTAGAATATCGGGGTAGTTTTCCTTTATAATTTCTTGAATGATGATATCTAGACTCCTTTTTGACGATGGCTTTCAATAATTCTTAAATTATCTCTCCTGAATGTATTTTTCTAATTCAGCTGTTTTTCCAATGAGATATTTCACATTGTTTTCTTTTTTTTTTCATGCTTCTGGTTTTGTTTTATTGTTGATGTTTCATAAAATCATTAGTTTCCATTTGCTCAATTTTAATTTTTAAGGAATTATCTTCAATGCACTTTTGTGTCTCCTTTTCCATTTGGCCAGTTCTACTTTTTCTTCAGTGAATTTTTGTGCCTCTTTTTTTCATTTGGTCAGTTCTTCTTTTTAAGGCATTCTTCTGTTTTTTAAGGTGTTATTTTCTTCAGTATTTTGTGTGTCTCCTTTACCAAACTGTTGATTCATTTTTCATTATTTTCTTGCATCACTCTCATTTTTCTTCCGAATTTTTCCTCTACCTCTCTTACTTGATTTTCAAAATTCTGTTTGAACTCTTCCATGATTGAAATCAATTCATTTTTTTTCTTGAAGACGTTGGATGTAGAAACTTTGACTTTGTTATCTTCTTCTGAGTGAGTGTCTTTTGATCTTCTTTGTCACCATAGTAACTTTCTATGGTCAGATTTATTTTTTTCTCTTTGCTCATTTTTCCAGTGTGTTATTTGACTTCTCACTCTGTTAAAGTAGGGCTCCACTTCCATGGTAGAGGCATACTGTCCCAAGTTTCAGGGGTTTTGTGCAGCTGTTTTCAGAAGTATTTCCCGGGACCTGTAAGTTTTCAGGTCTTATAAGGTGGTATGATCTAAGGAGAGATATTCAGCCTGTTCTCTGGTCTGTGAGTTCTTTGGTCTTTTCTTCCCTGGAACTGTGAGGAGTGTCCTCCCTCCACTGTGGCAGCAAATTCTGGTATGCTACTTCTTTTCTTGATCCTGGGACCATCACCCAGTACCATGACCCAAACCCAAATATGGTCAAAGCAACAGAATCCTTCCTCAGTGCTTGTAAAGAGACCCATGTAATCACCTTCTGACCAGTTGTTCAATGCCCTTATCATCTGTGGGCTGAGAGTTCTAGAAATAGTTGTTGCCTCTGCTGCTACTGATTTAGGCACTCCCAAGGCCTGCTCCTGTTTTAGTGAGTCTGGGGCTATGCTAGGGCCTGGACTGGACTGTGCTTCTTCTCACCAAGGTGTGATAACCTTTCCTGCTGACCTTCTAAGTTGTCTTTAGTATCTATGGGCAGAGAGGCCTGGGAACCTGACAGTGTTGCCACTGATTCAGTCACCAGGAGACCTGTTCCTGGTTTACTGTGTCTGGGTCTGTGCTGGTGCAGTTTGTGCTGGACTGCACTTCTCTCTCACCCTGTTGCAACAGACCTTCTCTGCCAACCTTCTAAGTTGTCTGGGGCTGGAAAATTGTTTAACTCCATCATTCTGTGGGTTCTGCTACTGTGGAATTTGTTTAGAGTCATTATTTAAAGAGATTTGGGGGACAGCTCAGGGGAGTCCCTGTCTTTATTCTGTCTTCTTGGCTCTGCCATTCATCTCTAATCCACATGTAGTTAGTTTTCTTAAGGGGAATTGGGAGTCACTGAAGCTTCTTGATCAGGAGAGTGCCTTAATTAGACCTGTGAACTGTCAACATGTATTTGAAAGAAGTATGGTGCAAATGAATAATACTAGATTTGGAGCCAAAGGACCTGAATTCAAATCCTGACGCTGTCACTATTTGTGTATCTTGACCAAGTTTCTTTACCCCTCTAGGATTCAGTTTGATTATTCGTAAAATGGAGCATTTTCTCTGGAGGCAGAGAATGTTTGTTCAGAGCCCCCTTCTGATGAAGTTTGTCATACCCTCAGTGACCTTGGTCAAGTCACTGAATTTCCATAGTTTCAATTTTCTCCACTGTAAAATTAGAAGATTGTACTGAATGGCTTCAGAGATCCCTTCTAGTTTTATGTAATGCTTGAGGATTTATGAAACACTTTTCCCACATCAAACCAAAGAAGCAAGTAGTGAAATTTCTATTAATTCCCAATTTAAAATATGAGAAAACTGAGACTTATTGAAGTTGTAAGGATTTCCTTTGAAGATACAGGTGATAAGTGTCAAAGGTATGACTCAAATTCAAGTCTCTTGCCTCCAAATTCTGTGCTTTTCCCATCATGCTACTCTAAAGAATTAGAGGAAAAGAGTCCAATTTCATGGAACTTAGCTCAAAACAAAAGCAACTAATGTTTAGTTTTTGGTGATTGAATTCAGTTGATTTATCTTTTTGATCATGGGGTTAGATATAATAGATAGCTTAGGCTGAGACAGTTGTATGCATAGGAAAAATAGAGGGTATGATTAAAGGAACACAACATTGCCTTCTTCCCTTGCAAACAAACAGACAAAAACTATAACTTCCCTTTCCTTCAGTATCTACAATTCAATAATTAAAAAAAAGTTAATTTGAGGAAAATGCTATCCTTTCACTGAAAATGTTAATATTTGGAGCCCCAAGAACATTTTAAGTCCCTGAGACTCCCAGGCCTTTCTCCCTGATAAGAAAAGTCAACATTAGACACTGGGACATTGTGGCACAAAAACGGAGAATAAGACCTCATACAGGAGAAGCAAGGCAGTCTCAAGACAAACTTCACTCTGTATCCACTTTTGCTCGTAGCTGGTCCTAGCCAAAGGAATAGTGTAACCTTGGAAACCAAAGCCTTGATGGAAAGAAATGGAGGGAAAAAATTATTAGAGCCCAGTATTTGGCATGAAGTTCTGAGTCACAGACCAAAGACACAAATAGATGAGTTTTATTAGAGCGTGAGATTGAAAGTTCTCATTTTACCAACTGCTGCAGTAATAAGATAGTCCCCTTAATAAATTTTGAACCACTTCTTCCTTAGAAGTTACATGAGTTGGATAGTGTTCTTACAATCCAAGATTCTGTTGTTGTTGTTTTTAATTCATGTCATTTTTAAAAGTCCTTTTCAGTTGTTCATATTTTGTGAAATTGGACAGTATTCAAGACAACTGACCAGAGAGTATTAAGCCTTTCATACTTCTTAAATCACCTAGTAAAGACTTCTTAACCAGAAATTTATGAACTTAAAAAAAACACAACTTACAACTATAATATAGTTGGTTTTCTTTGTATTTTCTGAATTTCTTATTTTGTTCATTTGAAAACATCCTCAGGTATCCATAGGTTTCACTGGACTGACAGAGGAATTTGTGACATGTAAAAGGTTAAGAATCCCTGATCTAGTTAAACATTGTTGAAGAGAAGGAAATTGAGGCTCAGAGAGGTAAAAATGAATTGTCCATGATCATCCCCAGAAGATCTTGAAAGAGACTAGACAAAATTCCAGGCTTTAGACTGCCACTTTGTGACTCTTTCCACCATACTGCATTTATCAACTCTTTGAGGGCATTTGCCTACACTCAGCTGTACTCCACATATTATTTCACATCAAAGACGTCACCTGATTTTCATTCTGAGATGGTAAAATATTTGCACATATTCACTTGTTCTTTCCTTCAGGGCACCAACATGGTTTTGATTTGCTTAGTCTTAACATTATAAAAACCAAATCTAGGTTGTCACACATCTAGGTAACCAATCAATCAAACAAATACTTATTGAATGTCTATACTATGTTTAGAGCACAGTGCGAGGTGTTTCAGGGAATGGGAAAAAAAATAAGTACAAACCATGGTCCCTTCCAGCAGGAGTTGGCAATCTAGTTGGAGAAATAAGAGTAAGAGTAATAAAAATAACAAACCATAAAAGATATTATATAATAAGCACCAAATGAGTAAAAAGGATGTATGTTATATGATTTTGAAGGGAGGAAAGGTCATTTTCAACTGGATTGATCTGGGAAGAGTTCATGAAAAGGGGCAACATTCGAGCTGGGCTTTGAAGAAGAGTTTTTATTTAGATTATCAAATGGGACAGAGGATGTCTTAGGAGGGGAGATTAGCAGACAAAGATACTAAAAGAATAACATAAAAAGTGTATTTAGGAATCTGAGAATTTAATTCTTTGTTCAGTATAAGTTTTATGTAGGCATTTGTAGGTGAGGCTGGTAGGCTAGATGGGGCCAGATCACAGAAGCTTTGAACATTTGCCAAAATAGTTTGGACTTTGTTCGTTATACAGCAAAAAGCCACTGAAAAACATTACCCTGGCATCATGAAAGAGTCATCTGTGTGAAAGTTAGAAATGAAAACAGCAATAATAGAACAGGTGAAATAAATGTATGAGTTAGTATTAACTAACTGCAAACATGAAGTAAGGGCAGTTGTGTGGCACAGTGGATAGAATGCTGGGTTTGGAGTCAGGAAGATTCCTCTGTGTGAGTTCAAATCTGGCCTCAGATACTCACTAGCTATGTGATCCTGGACAAGTCACTTAACCCTGTTTGCCTCAGTTTCCTCATCTGTAAAGTGGGCTGAAGAAGAAAATGCCAAATCACTCCAGTATCTTGACCAAGATCTTGAGATCAGCCAATCCAACCCCCCATTCCCTTATTTTACAGATGAAGAAAGAGAGAAGCCCAGAGAGTTTATGACCAATATCATCCAGATGACAAGTGACAGAGCTAGGATTGAAGTTCAGTTCTACTTACTCTCAATCCAACAATTCTTTCTCGATAAGACTATGTATTGAATATTTGTAATGATAAATTGAGGTGAGACAAGATGAAAGGGGAATTTTATTAAGTTTCCTCTGCTTACAATTGGTCAGATGAATGTGCTTGATTCTCTTTGAGGATCATATGAATTAAAATTGGGAGGAACTTTAAAAAAACAATTTATTCCAACATCCGAATTAGAAAGATGAAGAAAAAAAAGGGAATTGGTTACCCCAAGGTTGTATACGTATTATGTCATAAAGCTGTGATTTCATCCTGGGTTATTTTTTATTGCAAAGAGCTGCTTTTTCTATTGTATTATCAAAGTGTTTCACATATTTGGGCTATATCTTGTCTCTTTTAATTATTGTAAAACTTATTTTCAAAATAAAATTTAACATCCGTAAGGTCACAAATTTAGCTAGGCCCTTGAAAAATACAAAACTACATGCAATAAATATTTGAAAATAAAACACCTACAATGAGTGTGGTAACATTTTTTTTCCTAATGCTTTTTAATTTAGCAATGTAATAGTTCCTGCTCCTAAGGGTAGTACACTGAGGTATTTCTTAGTTATATATTCAGAACTAAAGGCAAAGCACAGAATGTTGGTTAAGGTTAATTACCTCAATGTATGGCCCCCAATGAAGGGGATTATAGTTATTAAAACAGTACACCTAGGGGTTTAGGGCTGTGGTAAAAGATTTTATATTCATACCAAAGGTTGCTAAAATCCTTTATAATCTTTATGATAATAATAACAATAATAATAGCTATTATTATTCTAAGTGGTACTTGTATAGTAACCACTTTTCTATTTCATCATGATTTGTAACACTTAATCTACATACTCCTCTTATCAAGTGTGTTACAGCCCATATATGGACATGTACTTCTTTTCAGATAGACTGGACTTTCTATAAATGTTCTCTGTGCACTGAACAAAATCTGGAGATGAATTTATGACCATTCAAAGACAACTGGAGGATTGGTATGTTCTGAAAAGATATTTTCAAGGCAAATACCAAGCTATCTCTGACTTGAAAATCGAGTTTGAAATTTATTGGTCAGGGATTGATTCAAACCTATGGTTTCATGGGTCTTCCCAGAAAAACAGTGGAAACATCACTGGATTTGAAGTGTGAGGACTTTGGTTTGATTTCCAGCTCTGTATCTTATGTAGCCTGTGAGAAAGGGAAAGTCATTTGATTTCTCTGGAAATTTTTTTGAAAAGTAGAGTATTTTTTCAGGGCTCAAGTTCTGCCTTTGAAATGTACTGACTATATGACTCTGGGATCCTTCTAGATGCCCCCATATACCAATGAAATCACAATCCCAGTCTATATTTCTCAGGGAAGATCCGCCCACCCCACCACGAAGATATCCAATGGAATAGACATTTCAAACTCAACATATTCCCCAAAAAATTCATCATTATTCCCCCTAAACCAAACTTTTTTCTAAAATTACCTATTACCATTGAGGGTCACCACTACCTTTTCTTCCTCCTATGTGTTACAACCATCATGGTATTCTGAACTCCTCTCTTTCACTCATCCCACATCAGTTGCCAATTTTAGTCATTTCTTGTCATTCCTTTGCATGGACCATTTCCCATGCCTGTTAATGCTTCATCTCCTCATATCTGACTCTTAGAAATCTTCGCTTCCTTCAAGGCTCAGATCAAGTGCCACATTCTCTGGAAGGTCTAATTAGGTTCCCCACAGTTATTAGTAGAGGTCCCTCTAAGGTTACTTTATATCCACATGATATATCTATATCTATATTGATAGGGATAGACATAGATACAAATGACTTTGTATCTATGATATGTGGGTCATATATACAAACTATAAATATATGTGCATATATAAGTATATATTTTAGATATAAAGTATAGATTTAGAGCTTTCACATACCTACGTGCATAAATGTAATCTCCCCATTAGAATTTAAGCTCCTTAGAGGAAAAAAATGGGTTTTGTTATTTCTTTGTATCCTCAACGCCTAGCACAATGCTTGGCACAAAAATAATTTTTGATTTGCTGACATAATTAATAAAATAGTTCTAAGGATTCTCTATTAATTCATGAATCAAATGCTTTTTCTGTACCCACTCAGACCTGAAATACTTAATCCCAGGGCACCTCCCCCCCCCAAAAAAAAACCTTCCTATTAATAAATAAGGGAAAATTAGACTGAAGTTAGCTTCAGATACAGCATCAATTAACATACGGCAGCACTTTGAAAGAATCTGACGTTTAGGAAATTCACTATGACCTTTTGCTTCCTTCTCAGAAATCAGGTCAAAAATGCTACCAACACCTGCAAGGAGCAGATTAGATGCAGGACTTTCAACCTTTACTCTTTACTCTCTGAGGGTTTCCCTCTTTCTTCCTGAGGTAGAATGGAGGTATGTAGGGTACTGACTAAAGAGTGCAAGGTTTGTATTCTGCTCTGGTGTTGGACGACATTTTAATTTTAAAAGAATTATGTTCCTTCAAAAAACTCTTTTGTTATGGCATGTCATTCCATGGAAAGGGATTTTTGAGATTAGAGATTTCATTTTAAAGTGTTTCCTGGGGATGTTTTAAACGACAGACACATGCTTCAAATCTGGGTGTGGGATGAGGTTAGGGGAGGGTATGTGGTGACGTAGCCACATCACTGGCCATCTCAAATCTAGGCAGAGAAGTGAAGTGTATGAGGACCAAAGCAATAATCTAATTTACATTGTGCCTATCTAACTCCCCATCGGAAGGTGGGAGAAGCAATCTAGAAGACTAAAATCATTAAATCCCTTCTAATAAATGGAATGTACTCACAAGAAGATGTTTAACCTGTGTGGGAGACACCCTCTTGTTTTGACCTTCACAACAATTGGGTGTAAAGCATTGAGTAAACACCTTGCTGACACCTATTACACACACTCTGTGGGAGACATACCATTAATCAGACAAGCCGCAGGAGGCAGCTGCTGCTGATCGAGCCATGGAAAGATGGCTTGGTCCCCTGCAGTTCTTTCCCTCTTTCTTCAAATTAAAACCCAAGAAGATAGAGAAAGCAACTTCATTTGGATACTGCCTGCTTCCCAGAAGAAGAAGACATTTCCAACTTGCTTCTGGGGAAGAAGCAAGGATGCAGCTAGGAGAGGACTGGTGGAACAATGGAGGTGCACATGTGTAGGAGAGAGCCCCTTCCCCAGCTTATGGGAGCAAGCAGCTTGGCTTAGTGGGGTGATTGTAGCACTGGAAGATGAGAAGGCTGGATCTAGATTTAGTTCTATCTTGACGTCTGAGCTCAGTGCCTAATTTCTGCATTTCCACTGTGCCATCTGTTAAGCAGGAGATAATAATACTTATCCCTGTACTTTTCTGGGCCGGGGAGAATGAAGCCTGGGAACGGCTTTTGTGCCTTAGGTTAAGAGTAACAGAAAGTGTAATTAAAAGTTGTTACCTGGGGAATAGAATTACCTCCCTTTCCTCTTCCCTTCTCCACCTCCCCCCGCCCCCTCCCCCCGCCTCCCCCAGAGTAGACCTGAAAATCATCACGTCTACTGCCTGAGTGGGGAATGAACACAGTGGTATCCAAGGGAAGTAGGAAGGCAAGATAATACTCAGTAAAGATGAAAGCAATGTGAATGAGGGAGCTTATGGTATCATTTGAGTCACTAGTCAAAAGGAATGGGACATAGACCATTTAGCAGCTGAAAGTCAATATCTGGAGGGCAATTTTCTTGCAGAGAGGCATTATCAAAGGCTAGTGCAAAACTGAAATATTCATGGGTTTCTGTGAACTTGATGAACTTAGAGCAGAAAGATAAACCATTGTTACTTGAGCCCCAATGCACGTCTTGTTTTCAAGGGGTCTCACATTGTACCTCTTGCATAATTTGCAGCTGTAAAGTTACTATGAAGACCATGGTATAGTGTTTAAAAAGGTGTGAGTCCAGAAGACCTAGGTTCAAATGTTATTTCTGAAGCATACTGGCTGTATTACCCTGGATAAGTCACAACCTCTCAGTCCCCTGGAAAACTCTAAAACTATAAGTTGTACAGATATTATCTACATTAGAAAGGAGAGAGTTCCCTTGTTGGGAGTTTGTAATCAGAAGTTTGGATTTTTTAAAAATTTATTTATTAGTGGAGGTTGTCTAAAACTGTGTTTAAAACACAGTTTAAGCTAAGAGATACCATTGGACTGGTCCAGAAAGCAGTTAAAACCCCAATAGATTAAAACTGTGAGACATGTTCTCAGATACAGTAATGGTGTTGTTATATTGAAATATTCAGTCTGATAGCCATCTCTAGAGTGTGATGAGGGGGAGGGAAGAAAAAAAAGGTGAAAAAAAGAAATTTACAAAACTTTATTATATATTTAAAAGAAACATGAGTTGTACATAATAGATTTGTGGTTTCATGTGTGATCATATTTTTTTTAATTATACTATATTATGGAAATGCTTGTTTTATTCCATAAATTAAAAATAAATTTTAAAATGCAAGAAAAATTTACCTTCCTCCATCTCCACCTCAAATCATCACAAAATATAAATCCATACTCTTTAATTTGGCATTGAAGACACTCTACCAGTTTCATCTCACATTACTATTTTCCCTATTAAATTTGACATTATATTTTCATTTGATTACTGGCTGTCTCCTAAATATTCTCCATGGTTGTTGGTATCATTTTTTCTGCCTCTATTTCTTTGCTGATGCCTTTTCTTGCATCTAGAATACTTTTCCCAACCCCTCATCTCACCTCTTGAAACTGCCACTATTTCTTAAAAGCTCACTTCAGTTGCCCTTTCATTCATGGCTTTTCCCAATCTTTTTTTTTTTTTGGAGGGGGGAAGGCAAGGCAATCGGGGTTAAGTGACTTGCACAAGGTCACACAACTAGTTAGGTGTCAAGTGTTTAAGGTCAGATTTGAACCCAGGTCTTCCTGACTCTAGGGCCAACATGCTTTGCTTTATTCACTGTGCCAACTAGCTGTCTTTCCCAATCTTTCCAAACAAAATAGCCTTTGATGAATTCCCATAGTATTCTGTACATCCTTTAGACATTTAGCTTAGTTATTTGTAACTATTTATGTCTGGTATGCCTATGAGGCTGTATACGTCTTTAGAGCAAGAACCTTGCCTTACTTATAGTTTTATTTTCCTGAATCTAGCACAGTTTCTCATTCAAGACTTGGTACCTACAGTTAGAACTTTTATTCTGAAATGTTGAATCGTTCCAGCTGCTCCAACAAAAATGTAAACATCTAGATCCCTAAATCATCTACAAAAATAAAGTAGTACCCTAAAATACTAAGGAAATGAACGAGGAAAGAGACTGGGATGAAATATAATACTTATCTTACTATGTTAAGAGCATTTCTCAACATTTGGGAGAGAGCTGCCTCAGTTTCATCTTTTGCTCCTTCAGTCTATGAATGATATTATTTTCATTAATGTTTACAAAAAACTAGAACATTTCAAAAACGCAAAGACATGGCATATATTAATTGAATATCCCAAATGATTTGGAAGTGTGAGAGTTTTGAGGCCTAACTCAAAAGTGTTTAGCTAAAGTGCTTGTAGTCATGTAGGGCCCATTTGGGTTGGAGATATATGTAAATGATTAGCAAATCATATATTTAAATGTTACCTGCCACCTTGGGGTGAGAAAAAAGCCTATTACCTTAACACTGTTAGCTACTTTCCAAATATTGTGATAACAAATCTGTGTACCCCAGAAATTTATTTTTGCCTAACAAGAAAGTTTATTTCTTTTTCTAGTCATTTACCCTATTTTTATATCATAACAGTATTGACAGGTGTTATGAAAAGAATACGGCTAGGTGGCACAATGAATAGAGCATGGGCCCTGGAGTCAGGAGGACCTGAGTTGAGATCCAGCCCCAAACACTTAACACTTACTAGCCCTGTGACCTTGGACAAGTCACTTAACCCCAATTGCCCTGCCTTCCCCCCTCCAAAAAAATGAGGGGAGAGACAGGAGACCTGAATTATCTTTTTCTATTATGTTCCCTTTGTGATCCTGGTTAAGTTATTCTATACCTGACATCTCTAAAATGAGGGGGTTTGACTAGATGATAGCTATGATTCATAAAAAGAATAGCTCACATCTATATAATACTTAATAATTTGCAAAGAGATTTACATATATCCTTAGTACTATGTCTTCCTTCAAAAATGAATAGACATTGTGGAAGTCATCATTCTACTTTTAATTTCATGTGTGTTTCCTTACATATGAATGCAGCTATGGTTCTTGTCATTAGACTAGTTTCCTTACTGTTATATTTTGGTTTTTAAATCTGAGCCTTGAGCACCTAAGATAAACAATACTATTGAGAGATGTTTCATTCTGAACACCCAAAGACGGCTGCCTGGCTCTGATCATCAAAAATATTTATTAAGCACTTGCTTGCATCTGATGCAAGTTAAATGAGCACTTTCTCTAACATGAGTCCTTTGTCTGTATATTCAAAGAACAACCTCATGACCCCACTCTTTTAACTCCCATCTAGATAGGAGAGCTCATTTCCTCATATAAAGATAGGAAGATATTTTCAATATGGACTTGGCAAGCAACAGCCATTGAGAAAATATAGAAAACCAAATGATTAGATTGTCTAGTATGAAGAGATGGGGCACAGAAAGATCACAGTATCATGATCTGGAAGAGACCACAGAGACCATCTCATCCAAATCTTCCTTTTCACAGATGAAAAAATTGAGGCCTAGAGATTTTGAATGTGCCTCCTGTCACTTAGCCAGAAAGTGATAATACAATCAGTCTCTAAATTAGGAATTCCCAACCTTTTGTCGCCTCAGAATCATTTGGCTTTTCGATAAAAATTTCCTATAACCCCATTCAATATGAAAGAAAATAAATTCTGGAGTCCATCATACTTACATATACAGAAAATTTAAAAAGACTAATTATTTTTCTCCAAGGACTCACTAATAACTTTGTAACTTCATTGATTGGAAATTAATTTGGAGTTTCTGAAATATTTCAAAGGAATAAAATAGGGGGTTTTGTTTTTACCAAATATTTCTCATGTTCCTTGACAAGCTTCTTGTACCTAAATTATATTCCAAGTCAGGAACCCTTGATCTCGATGCTAGTTTTGCAATGCAGTGTGTTAGAAGAAGGAGGGGAAACAAAATATACTAAGCACCTAAAATATAATTTCAGAGAGGCAGAAACTTACAACTTTACTTGTAACAGAAAAAAAAAAGGGTTATAAAAGGCCAGGAAAGTCTAACATCTCACATCAGGTATGCCATTAGGCTTGGGAAAAAAGAAACATAAAAATGGCTTCCACCATGTTCTTCTTCTCTAGTGAAATAAGGTACTATTGAAATAGTGAGGAGCAAAGAGGAAGCAAATGAAAGCTCAGAAATCAGCTGCCTATCCTGACACATGAGACCTTCCTTTGGGAAATACTGAGAGAGTAGATAACTAGGTAAGTAATTCCCAGCTTCTAAAGAAAACAGAATTCGAAGGAAAATATGACTCTTCCTGAAATGTATGATTAAAAATGTATTTTTCTCTCCTGTATGCATCCCTGCCATTATTTGGCATAGAATTACACAAAGAAAAAGAAGAAGGTAAGAGAAAAAGGACAAGAGAACAAGGTAACCAGGACCCCTGGAGATGAGGAGTGCATACTCTCTGTTTCTGACAGATCTGTTTCTAGTTCTTTCTCAGATGAAAGGTACAAGGAAAGTGGTGGATATTATTATTCTCTGGGAAACCATGAGGATTTGACACTTTGTTTTTCCCCTTTTAACCCTCCCTGGATGACCTACTGTACCCACACACTTCTCCGTAGCTGTTTTTAATTAGTGACCCAAGGAAATCAATGTAGCCTCTACTGTCCAGCACCAGGTGTGCTTCTCAACGCAGGCAGTCCACATCTGCTGGATGTACAATACCTGATATGCCTAGAAAGTTAACTGTTTCTCTGCTTGTGACTTTCTCCTTCCTTCTGATGTCAAGTTCTGCAGTCCTTTCCCAGAGCTCTCCATCCCTTCTGAGGCTTTCTTATTTCTATTCCTTACCAAGCTTTTCTCTATATTTTGTCAAAGAAAGGAACTATGCTTGGGATAAACTTGTTATCTCAACTGATGTCAAGCCCATTAGATTCTATTGAACACAGTTCCTGAAGGCCTGTATTCAATTCTGTCTTCATTTACTTAGGGAATGTTACTCTCATGAGTCATATAATCACTTGCCTTTGCCAAGTTGATATGAATAAAACATTGCTAAGTGTGTTTGTTCTCTGATGGATTAGCACAATAGAGTAATGGATAATGTGTTGGATGTGAATTGCTATCCTACCTCTGACACTTAATAGTTGTATGACTGGGCAATTTATAACTTCTCTGAGCCTCTGTTGATTCATAAATACCATGGAGATGGTAATACAGCACTCATTCCCAAGCTTGTTGTGAGGATCATATGAGATAATGCATAAAGTGCTATATAGTTATCATTATTGTCATCATTTTCATCATCATCATCATCATCATCATTATCGTTGTTGTTGTGTCTTCCATACTGAAAATATTCTGGAGGGACCCAGAAGAGCAACTGGGCACTCATTTCCAAAGTGTGAGTGGAGTGGTTCCCCCTTTGCCCAAAATGGCAGCAGAATTTTGTTCAATTTCTCCCTTCCACTTCAGTGCATCCCTTTCTCTACCCCAACTCCTCAATACACACACACACACACACACACACACACACACACACACACACACACACACACACATATCATGTTGGAATACCTTATTATTAAAATAAGTATACTATCAATGATTAGTAAGTTAATACCAATAAAATAAATAACTTTTCCATCTTTTGTCAGAAAATTAATTATAATAATGACAAAAATAATACCAATAGAAAAAATGTTAGTTCTGCTTCTCCTAAAACTGTCACAGAAATACTTCAAGTTCTTTAGCAGGTTTAATGTCTGGGTTATTTAAGTGAACTTGATTTTTTAGCTAGAATTGTCCAAATTATTGTTTCAAACTCTGAGATGGTCATAGAAATCCTGTTTTATCATTTTACATAATGGATGTTTGCTAGCTACATGCATATTTATATTTCTATGATTATCTGTGGAATTTATGGTAAACTAATCTGCTTCTATCTGAATTATTCAGGGAATTACAAGAAAGGAGTATTTCATATTTTAAATGGTCTGTACTAAATCTATACCTGACCATTATGTACTGAAAGAAATGTTTAGGGGGTAGTTTGAAATGGAAAGGCAATAATTACTGGTCCCTCTTTTGAACTGAGTTTTCTCATGATGAAATCTCTTCTAGTGGAATTCCATAGTTCTTCCAGATACACTGACTCAAAACAGGAGCTTCAAATGAAGACTTTTAATATTTACTATAACGGTAATTAATAGTGAAAAAACCAAGCCTATACCAGAGACTTTGCTCAGTACATACAATGAATGACTTTGTTGAAAAAATTATTGAATAATTAATAGGCATTGATATCTCGTTTATCAACCAGTCAATGGAATCAGTCGGCAGTATATAACAAGTAATGTTCAAAAGTCTTTAAGCATTGTCAAAATTGAAGCTTTTTTCCTGTTTTAGTGATTTTTAAGTGGTTAAGTTTTCTTTTCTTTTCTTTTTTTTTTGCCTAATTTCCAAGAGGGAAGTAAATAGAGATTATGACTTCCAAAAATCTAGATAAATAAATAAATATATATATGTACACTTATACACAATGTATATACATACACATGCATATATGTACAGATGCACAACTGGGTGTATCTTCTTAATGACTTAATGGCACTCAAGTGTCATTAGAACAGGGAAGGTAATTTTATATTTTGTTCCAGATCAGAAGAAGTAAGGAACTAAGGGAGCAAAACCAACCAAAATATATAATATGTTAAATAGAAACTTACATATTTTTGTTTGCTATTATTCTCTTCTTTTAACTAACATGAAAATAATTGTCTTTCTCTTTGTTTCTGTCTTTCTCAATGTGTGAATGTGGACACATGTGCACACATAAACATACATACACCACACATACACTTACACATACACACACAACACCATAAGTACTAACACTTTTAGTAGAAATTAATTATGTCACAAATACGCATTTTTTTAGGAAGGGATTCCAAAATGCTTTAGAGAAAGAGAGAAACAGAGACAGAGAGAGGTGGAAGGCAGGAGGGAGGGAGAGAGAGACAGAGATTTAGACAATACATTCTAGTATATTTCTTTCAAAATCTCTTGGCAGAATAATTTATCAGTTATCTTCTTTAAATAAAGTTTAAATCAGATTTTAAATGTAGAGTAAATGTATATTTGAAATAAGCATTAAAACAGTAGCAGACTCTAGTACCATAAAAGATTGAATTATTAACACAAAAAATGAATTTTAAGCATAGAAGTGTAATAGAGTACAATCAGGTACTCTCATTACATGATCTGTTATTAGTAACCCTTAAGTTGATAGGACAATGAATGCTTCAAGGAGAATTATAGATCAATGCATAAAAATGAGGAGGGGGATATGTTGAGCTGTGTTTAATACTTTTGTGAATTTATAAACTGTGAGGACCAAAACTGATTAAGATAGTTATAATACTTGCTTTAAAATCCATTCAGAAACATTAAAAATATATTGCTGCATTGATTTCTTTTAATTGTACAGGTAATTTAATTCCTAATAGATAAACATTTGTGGTAAAATTTATTCACTCCTACCCTCTGACAACAAAGCCATTAAACTTTATTTCATTTTTCTATTAACTACCTCCAAAAGTATTCCTTTCATCCCCTACAAAAAAAAGCTATTCCCAGATGTTAGTTATGTTAAGCTAATAAAGAATATATTACTAACACATTGTAATATCATAATAATGATGTTCACTAAAGAGCAGGATAAGATAGTGCCATCTTGGCATCCATCCAACAGAGTATAGTTATTGAAGTAACAAAATAACTTCCTTTTAAAATAGTAAAACTTATAAACTGGCAGATTTTATGTCATTGACGTGGATGAATTCAGCCCACAGAATGATGTTTAAAGAAACAAAAACAAAAGTCTAATATATGTATTCAAAGAATTGAGTAACATAATGACATTTAAATGAAGACTTTTTTCCCCCTGTAAAGTACTTTATGTTCACTGGGTATCTTTCCTGCTTTGCCTTATGTTCTTTTCTTCCTCTTTCTTCCTCTTTTTTTTTTTAATAATTGGGAACGTTTCTTATGATCTCATATGTGACTGTATATAAAGTGCTGTGCAAAGTTTAAAATAAAAATTATATAAAGTATAAAAATACTACACAAATGTCAGTTGTTCTAGTTATTATTAATTATATGGTATTTTCATGAAGATCTCATTGAAACAAACTGGGGGCAAGTCTTTATCCTGTTATTCTTTTTTTTTCTTTAATGTTCTATGGACTCATGCACAAATGCATGAAATAAATGCTTTTTGTAATTAAATTCAAATACTGAAATGTAAATATCTTTGGAAAGCTTACAGAAACTATCTTCAGGACAACTCCAGTAACAGATAGGAGGATGAAAATGATGTATGCCTCATCCTGTCCCCTCATAATTTTCATTTCTTATGCTAAGTCTCTGTATTTTGAAAGTTTCTCATTCCACAGAGCTCATAGATTATTAATATTTGTTTGAGTGACATCTATTTAAAACGTTTCTGTTGTTGTTACTGTTACTATGATGTCATTATTGTCTTTTTAAAAATGTAACAGAGAAATGATCTAAAGAAAATTTGATGTCATACTATTGTTTATATATAATGTATATATATTATATTACATATATGTTTATATATAATGTATATATTATATATATGTTTATATATAGTATATATAATGTCCTATGATCTGTTGTATAAGTGAATAAATGACATTTAAAATGATACCATTTTTTCATAGGTAGGAAATGGAATACAATGACTTTCAAGGACTTTTTCCATTAAAAACACTAACTGAATTGAACAAGTATTCTCTCCAAATTAATATCATGTAATTAAAATGTTTTTCACAATTATATGAGTCCCTTTGCAATAATTCCCTTTTAGAGGGATAGAAGTTAAAATGCTATCTACATTTATTTTTCAGTATATAAATTGAATACTACATTCTTTAGTTTGGGTTTGGTTTGTTTGTTGTTGTTGTTGTTTGCTTTTTGGAAGGGGGAAGGCTGGGCAATTGGGGTTAAGTGAGATGCCCAAGGTCACATGGCTAGTAAGTGTTAAGTGTCTGAGATAAGATTTGAACTCAGGTCCTCCTGACTTCAGGACCTGGAGCTACCTAGCCGCCCCCATTCTTTATTTTTTTAAGCTAACTTTTAATCATAAATTTAAAAATAATAATTGGGTTGAACATACATAAAAAGAGGGAGTAAGAGATTAAAGTGTAAAGGAGAGACTGAGAGACAGAGAAAAGATGGAGTCAGAAAAGATACAGAAAGAAAGAGATAAGAGAGATAGAGAAGAGAAAAGATAGGAAGGGGGGAAGGGAGGGAAAGGGAAAGAGAGAGAGAGTGAGAGAGAGAGACAGAGACAGAGAGAGACAGATTTTGCTAAAAAATTAATCTTCAAAAACTATTAAAGAGACCATATTTTGCCTTTCTTGGTAACCAAAGAGATTAACACAGTGATTGGCACATTGTAAACACTTTAATAAATATTTGTTGACTGACATATCATAGAACATTGTCATTGGTTCCCCTTGGTGAGATGAATGTCCTACTTGAAACTGAAACATTCTATACGTACATTTTTATAAACTGAAAATAAAAACAACTGTTGATCAAAATGAGGATATATAAAGTATTTCAGTAACTGCTAAATTTTGAAAAGAATATTCAATGCTTTAATATGTGTGACCATTACTTAGACCTACATAACTATGTAACATGAATAATAGGATTGTTTCTATAGACAAATGATGTCCTTATTCCAATAGACTAAGTATAGAGCAAATATGTTCATATAGACATATATGTATATATGTCTGTGTGTATTTATACACACATATGCATGTGTGTATGCATTTGTGTATGTGAATAGCTAAAGGAGAAAAAGGAAAATGCAAAAGTTTAGAGATGGTACCTCAACTGAGAGTTTTGTCAATCCCTTTATTTATTCCATCCATATACCACATCTTTTTAACCTACCTGGCAAGAAGAAATGATTTAATAACAACTTCTAGTTCTCCTGCTTGCATAGACTATATACTAAGCAAGAGTCCATAATCTTTGTGATGAATATTTTAAACAATAAAAATAAACACTCCAGAAAAATATGCTATTTTTAAAGCACCATTCGCCAAATTGTACGTGGTTATAACAAAACACAGCTTTCTCCCCTTTTTATAGATATTGAATATTTCCATAGCTGGGCACCTAAAGTAAACAAATATATCATTCAAATCATATCAGAATGTATTCAGGAAAGATATCACTCTTGGGTCAGAAATAGTTAACGACTGAGTTTTGCAGTTTAATATTTAAGTTGAGTTATTTTCATTTTGAAGCATTGGCTTCCCCTTTTCTACAGTCCAATAATGCAGTTCCAGCGTTGTTTGAACTAAAAATCATTTGTTTACCTAAATTGAAGGTTTGCTTTAAGTAATAAGGAGAGGATTAGTGCGCTCTTTCCCATCGACTGGACTAGATAGTATGTGATTATGAGTCACCCAAGGAATTCAGCTAACAACCAGCTTCAAGTTTCCCTCGTAAAAGAAACGTGAAAGGCAATTTCTGAAAGGTTATACTTTCGATGGCAATGTGTTTATTTACAATGGAGAATTAACTCAAAACAGATAAAAAAGAACTACATAACATTAATGTCAAGCACTGTTCGTTGTTATCCAATGATAACCTCAAACCACCTCCCTCAGTTTACGAGTTGACAGCTACTAAAAACGGTGTTCGGTTTTTGTACATTTAAGAGACATTTTATCACAATTTGAGAAATAATTATTTTTGAAAGCAAAATTTATTTTGTTTACTCAAATCAGATAAATATTGCAGGTATTTTATTCATCATTTTTCTACTTATGTATATTGACATTTCTCACTGGCTCCTTCCAGTGCTCTAAGTTGGGACGTCAAAAACTGTGCTTGCAGAAATGAAAGTATCCTCATTATGCTAATTTAGGTTCCACTGATAGGCATGTTCTGTTTTATAAATTACATCCTCTTGTCAGAAGTCAAATTGTATTTGAATAACTTCACGGAAATTGTCACCCAGATTTTAAATTGTGTGCCTTGTATGCCATTGTTGATTTAGTCAGTGAGGAAAAAATGGACATACGTTGATTTGTAAATGGGCACATGATTGCTTTGTCATAAATGTTATTTAAATGAAACCTAGATGTATGTGTAATTTTTTCACGTATATTTTGGAAAAGTTTTGCATCACATAAATATATTTTAATTTTAGGGTTAATAAAATATGCTAAATAGCATTGCTTGCTGTATATTTTAGTGCCAACAAGTTTGTTTCCTACATACTTGAAATTTTTCCTGAAGGGTAAAATAAATATACATACTTTAATAAAATTATTAAAACATAAAAATTAAAATGAAAGGTGCATTTTGAATTATGAAAATCATTTCATATTCACTAAAAATGAATTTGTCCCTATTTACAGGCACATGTCATATACAGGGAACACAAAATGTCTCATTCTGTTTGAGCATATTTACAAATATCCAAACATTCTATAAGCTAAAACAATATCAGAGTATGTAAGTTATAACTTCAACCCATTAAAAGGATTCTGGAAAAGAATCTATTTGAAGAAAAGAAACCATATACTGACATACTCATTTTATTAGAGAGAGAAATGTATTGCATTTCCTTTTCCACAGTTCCCGATAAAAGATCCGATTCCAGCAAAAATTTGTCCTTTGCAGAGGCTCAGAGACCTCTGCTCATTCAATTTCACTTTTCAGTGTGACCATTATTGCAGTTGGAGTAATCTTTGATGTTACAAAAAGAGAAGAAATCAAAGTGAAGTGCTAAATCTGTTCATTTTTCAAACATATTAATCTTGTCAAGATAATATATAAAATCAATCCTTGAAATTTTTTCCAGAGCCCTCTCCCCTTTCTTTTATCCAAAATATGAAAACACTTAGGAGGGCAATGCAATGTGGATGACTTCAGAAAAAATGATCTGAAGACATGTTTTGTCCGAATGCATTAGAAATGGACACAAATGATATGGCCACTGCATGGTCAGAATAGAATAACTTGTAAAATTATTGGTATTCATCATCCTTGCTCAGCCCTTGAGATGATGAATATACAGAAATTTTCTCATACAGCTTTCTGAACAATTTGACTGAGTTTCAAACCCCTGACAGTAAGAAATACAAATTGCACCAGCCCAAAAAAATTGTTGGGGCTAATTTTAATATTAATGAATTCTTTACAACCTCAGTTCAGCAGTTTCGATTAAGCTTTAATTAGTAGCCAGAGGGGAATCCAAAACAAAAATAAGGAGTTGAATTGCTAATTAAGTTAGTTTGATGAGGTAGAGTTTTAGTAAGACTGGTTGTTGTTGGCTGTGCAGGTTCTGACAAGCTAAAAATACTAAAGATTATCATTATTGTAACTAACATTCTGTATTACCACCAGCTTTCTACAAGGAGCAGACAGTTCATTAGAGTACAACACTTTTGTCTGTCAGTAGTAGAATTATAGTCTTGTTAATAAGATAGCCGTGCATGGGAACAAGAACCCAAGACAAGCCAACAGAGCTTTAACTTTGACTGGTTATAAATTACCTAGTTATTAGACTCGACTGAATATATTCATATGCCAACAGATTTTTGTCGTTCACTGGGCTTTCCCCAAAAGTCTTCCTCTATTGGAAACTGATATGGCAAAGGAGTTCATCTTGGCTTTTATTGATTGTAACTATATTCTTCTTAATGTACAAATTTCTAAGATCGTATAATAAATAAGAAACTTTAAAAAAAATCAAAAAGCAGAAGAAGTCAACTGTTTAAAGGTCAAAGATCATGTTATTTTAGGATTCTGAACATAAAAGTTGCATGTTTACATAATATAAGCTGCTTTTGTTGTTATTTGGATCTCATTAATATCATCATTGAATCTCAAGGTTACATCGCTATTTTTTAAATTGGAAATTAACTATTTCATTCAATTAAATGTTTCTGACACAATACAAATGTGTAACCAGTGCTCCCCAAAGATTACTAATTATAGCAACTAAAGCTCTCCTCCTATGGCAATTTGTCCAAACCACACATGAAAAATATGTACTATCTTTTTGAGGATTGGAGGGAATGTAATTTGATTTCTCTATCCTCTGATGTTTTCTATAATTTGTATTTTATCCTTTTGCTTAAGGTTTCAAAGCCTACAAACCCAATAACTTAGGGATAAGAGAAGACAGAAAAATAAATGATATTGTTTCTGAGGTATTAAAGGTAAGCCTGGCTATCAGAGCCGCATGGCACTAGCGAATTGTAATCAGGTACTTTGACTTAACACTGTTTTGTTTTATAATAAGAGTGGTTGCCATATGTTGGAAACCCTATCTGTCGGTATCTTAGGGGCTTCATACCTCTGTAACAAATCCAAAAACTCATTTCATAATTCCTTAAATCTACCCATTGTAATGTAGCTCCACTAGTGTAAATCCACATCAAACTTTCCTCATGAATGTGGCTAGAAGATTACGGATATTATCACTGGAAGCAAAAGGGAAGCAGTGAATTAGAATGCAGTGGATCTAGCAAAATAACTTTCACCAAATCTTCTTTTAATGCATAGTTTACAATTTTCTTTTACTCAGCATGGAACTGATTGAAAGCACATGATCCCTCTCATAAAGAAAGAATGCTTCCCTCAAACAGACGCACTGTTTAAAATACGTACCTCCCCCGTTGCACCCCCCAAATCAGAATTGCAATGTAGTCAATGTCATAGTTATTTAATGATGGTAGAGGATTCATAATTTATCTATTTGTCGATAGAACATTTTACAGTTATATATTTTGCTTGATGCAGAAGCTAAACACAAATTCACTAAAGAAGCAAATCCAACTTCACTATTTCTGAATATTAGCTTAAAAAAAAATTACTGCTGAGGTTGATGCAATACCATGCCATTCACCATCTAGACCAGAGATTCTTTAGGGGTTGTGGCTTAAACTATGACACATAACCAGAATCAGTGTTTATTTAATCAGAATCTTTATTTTAATTGATGGTACTGGGCTCAGTGATTACTTTCCTCTGGCAACTTATTTGAAAGAAAAAAAAAAAGAACTCAAGTTTCTTCTGTTGCTTATTGAAATTTCCCATGTGCTCGTTTTCTTCTGGGTATCAATCATGGAGAATGGGAGTGGGAATGGGGGATTGAGAAGGTTGCAAAAGAACAGATTGATATTCCCCATCCCTGAAAATAATGACAGAATTAAATTAAACTTCTTATTTTAATTTACAATTCATAACTGATAGTGTTGTGTACAAGATGCCAAAAGAGCCAGTCAATTCAATCAAGAAATCAGTCAATTTAGTGTAGAGACAACCAGTCTTTTTAAAATGATGTTATACAAACCAAAAAAGAGAATAAAGAAAGAAAAGTTTTTATTTATTCCCTCTCCAACTGACTGTTCCAGTGTGAGATAGTTATAGCTTCAAGTAAATTTGAATCTGAATCAGCAAAGCAGTAAATGATTTTTAGTCCATTTTAAACTCCCTCAAAAAGTATTTGAGCCTCTGAATAAATGCTAGTTTTTCTGAGTCAACATCCTGAACATTAAAGCTTACTTTGATAAACTATTATTCCTGTGGGTTTTTGCCTTTGTAATCATACAAGGGTATCACTGGCCTTCATACATATGAAATAGGTCACAGAGAATGTTGGTGAAGGAGGGGGAGGGGAAGAGAAGTAATGGCAACGCACCTGGACTTTGATATAGAGAATATTTAAAAATTTAGCCATAGTGTTGTTGCATTGTTTACTTTATTGATGAAATTAACATGAACAATAAGATGGGTTTTCTATTTCTTATTTTAATCAGTAGAATCAATAAAATAGATGTGTGAATCTGTGTGTACTTATAAACATATTATACTAATATATTCATATGTGACATTTGTAAGTAAATTCCCAAACAACACAATTGAAATAATACTTAAAAGGAATTTGCTCACTGTCTAATTTCCCTAATTTCTTCTTATCACTTTTACCTTCCTGCCACAAAATCATCTAAATAGTACACTCCTTAACTTTGTTGTATGGGAAACTGAGTGGGAGGTGGATTCGCTTTTAAATTAAAATATATCTTTTCCTTTAGGTCAGTTTTTGCTAACACAAAGTATTATTTTTAAACTTGGTAATTTATTGAAAGAAGGAAATTATAGAAATTGAAGCAATTGAGACATATAAAATTTATAAAGGGATTCATGAAAAAAATTTCTTCATCGATGGATGGATAGAAAATAGGAACAAGTGGTTTCTTTCCATTTGAATTGTTTTGTTTTTGTTTTACCAGAGGCAACTGGAGGTACAGGGGATAGAGAGTCTGCAGTCAGGAAGACTTGAATTGAAATCTAGTCTGAAACACTGAGTGAGTCACTTAGCTTCTGTTTACCTGTTTACCTCCATTTCCTCAACTGTAAAAGAGCGACAACAATTATGCCTACCTCTCCAGACTGCTGCGAGAATCGAAAGGGATCGTATTTGTAAAGCGCTTAAGGCAAGTCCTGGAACATAGTAGGTACTTGAAAAATATTTATTCCCTACCCCACCCCACTTCCATCCCCATAATGAGAAGCAACCATACCTTTCTTTGAATATCTAATTTTAGGAATACTGAGATAATTTACCTCTGATCTGGGCCTAGAGAGCAGGGCCTGTGACAAAGCAGCATGTCTAAAAGGCATTAGAATAACAATGCAAGTAATACTACATGGCTTCCTATTTTAGGATGATACAATCCAGAATCAGATAAATCACAGAAATATCATATGTTGTCTTTATTTCCCATTTGAATGTAAACTCTATGAGGTCAGATATATCACATTCGCTTTTATTTATAACACTAGCACTTAGCCCAATGCCTTTCTCACATGGTAAAAATATAATGCATCTCTGCAGATCTCTCTCTCTTTCTCTCTCTCTCTCTCTCTCTTTTTCTCTTTTTTTCTTTCTCTCTCTGTTTCTATTTCTATATGTATATACCTATATACATATACATATATATACATATATATATATAATCTATCTTGTTTATCTTATGTCATAATGCCTAGTATTGATAGAGAGCTTTTAAATTTTATTTAGTATTAGTGTTTTCAGAGAACTATATATTTAGAACTGGAAACCACTTTTAGAGGTTATCTAAACCAAGCTCCTCATTTTTGTGAATGAGGAAACTGAGGCTCAGAGATATACAGAGTCACATGTGTAATAAGTAAAAGGGTTGAGACTAGCACTGGTGTCCTTTTACTTCAAACCCAGCCCTCATTCCCCTGCAAGGAACTAAAATACTCTTCCTTATATTGTCAAACAGATAAGTCACAAATGCAAAGGCTCTTCTTCTGAAGAAGGGCAGTTCCTTATGCTAAGTCTAATGTCCCTTCACAGATTAAACGCACTGAAGGTTGGTCTTACATCTACTCATCTATCCTTATTACAAATAGACATCCCCAGAACAGTGCCTGCTAAACATAGACAACAATAAAGCACAAAGAAGTTTATCAAAGAGTAAATTTTATTACTTAGATGGACTACATCTAATTAGTTCTGTGGACATTACTGGATAAGAAGGAAGAAAGGAATGATAATGCCATTTCATAACTTGGGAAGTAGACAGAGATAGAGTTTTAGAGAAACAGGGCTTCCCAGGGAAAGGTGGAATCAGTTTCCAAGGATAAATTTTATTCCCTGTCAGAAAGAAATCACGATCAGGTTGCTGCTTTTCTCCCACTAGCAGCACCAATTGCATTTAGGAGAATGCAAAAATCTGGCAGTATCCTTAAGAAAAAAATAATAAAGACTACTTTGAACCTCACAGTCTGGAAAGACAGGTATGTCAAATTTTCACTCCTCCTCCATGATTCTACCCTTAAGGAATGTCTAGGGGTATTTAGCATCGCTGTCAATGATTTCAGCTCTGACTGATGCTGTTCCCCCAATTGTAGCATTTAGTTTCCTGTGACCCAGTTCCATTTAGCCACTAACAATTGGATTAGCATTTATAAAAGAATATTTATTTCCCAGAGAATAGTCACAAATATTAAAACACTCCATAACACATGATGACTTCATCCTCCTGCCTGGAACCTTGGCTCTGAGGTGCCATGCTTCAAATTCTTGGGTCAGGTGGGGATCTCTGTTGGAACCTGCAACTGAGAACAAACAGAGCAAAAGCAAACACCTCCAGGCTCACTTCTCAGAGCTGCAGTAAAAGAGATGCAAAATAGAGGAAGGAAGTCCTTCCCCTCTTACCAGTTCAGTTTATGGTGCCCTCACTGTGGGTGAACTGTGATCTCCACCCTCTGGATACAGCAGGAACAAACTCTCAGGAAAGAATGCACGGTAGAAAGAAAGATTTTCTCATTTTAACCAGTTTTAAAGATGTAACCTTTCCAGCTATACAGCCAATCAAAGAAGATTTCCCCATCCTTGTAGCAAGGGACAGACAGAGATTGCCTCCATGTTGGAGATCTGAGCATGCACAAGAAAGTCCCCTTACAAAGGGAAACTAATTGTTGCTTCATGGGAGTTATGATGCAGTGTTGAAAGGGGTACCTTAGATATCTAGTTCAATCATATTTCAAATAAGCAAACTAAGGCCCAGAGAGACTAAATGACTTGTCTGAGATGGGAAGAAATCATGAGTAATAATCGCAAACAAAATCAACTAAATTCACATCAAGTTTCCTTTCACTACATTACAAAATGCCCACCTTTGCCACACAGAATAGCGCCAACTTTTCTGAGCAATTGGTTTTCACTTCATGGAATGTTTTCTTAATCACTTGACTAGCTTTCTTGATGTTTTATAGACAATGGCATAAATGATAAGCTGACAATTATGTCTACAATTATTTTGAGAGCTGGGGAAATTATCAATCCATCCTTTGAGAAGGAAAGAAGGAAACAAACATTTATTAAGTACCTAACATATGCCAAGTATGCTAAACACTTTACAAACGTTAACTCATTTGACCCTTACAACAATAGTGCTTATCTGTGAGGCAGGTATTGTTCTTCCCATTTCACAGTCAAAGAAACTGAGGCTGACTTTAAGGTTAAGCTACTTGTCTAGGGTAAAATAGCTAGTAAATGTCTGAGGCCAGATTTAACTCAGGTCTTCATGACTCAGGCTTAACATCTTATTCACTGTAATACCTAGATATTTGGATTTCTTTGATTGGTACAAATGATAAAATTCTAAAGTAAAAAAGAAAGATTACATGTGTACATCTATACGTCATATGATATATTTATATATCATATATGCACATACTACACTCTTATGATCTATTATACCATTCTGCCTCTCATATTTGGTCATACATGTATACAATGTGTACATTTATGCATGTGCATATATGTCTGTTATGACATATCTACATATGTCTGCACCTTTACATCTATTTCTGTATGTCTCTATCTCCATCTCCACCTCTATAGCTATATTTGTGTCTCTACATCATATATACTTATATCTACATATGTGGCATCTAGAGAACTGGCTTCAAGGTCAGGAAGACCCAAATTCAAGTCTTGCTTTTGATACATACTGGCTATATGACCTTGGGGAAGTCACTTAACCTCTGAATGCTCTAAGTACACCTCTAAGATTTTAAGTTGCTGAGCAAGTGCAGCATTGATAGACTAAATTCACCCAGAACTCTCAAACCAATGAAATTATAGGTCTGCTTTTTATCTCAGTTTTAATGGTATTAATATCAATAGTGACAGAGGTAGAAATAGGTGAAGATATAGATGGATATACATATGTGCATATATATATATATATAAACCATATCTGATTGATACAATACATATCTGATATACATATATAGCATATGTTGATATCACATACATATACACAACACATATAGATTATAGACATAGAAGAGATAGAGAAATATGTGTGTGAATAAACAAACATATACTCAGAGAGAGGTAGATAGATATAATTTATTGTAGAGGATTTCAGGACCTAATGATCTATTTTCATTTTTTCTATTAAGTGTGACTTAGCTTCATATGAGGTGGGGAAAGAATATACTTTCTTCCTTATCATTTATATACCCAGTCCCTATTCTACTCCTGCCTCAAGCCTTTACCCAACTAGCCAGCAGCTGGGATGCTCCCAGGCATGGACTCAGAAAGGTTTAGTCTCTGTGATTCAGGACAAGCAATAATATTTAAGTTGATTAAATAAGCGAATGGGACCCTTTTCTTCTCATTAGTCTGATCAGAGAAATACGTATCAGCACTTTGAAGTCATGAGTTCTCCTCCAGGTCTTTCAGTCTCAAGGTTTGTTTGTCTTTGTTCAGAATGGACTGAATAGAAGAAAGGGGGTGATTTTTCCACTATGCAAGAAACTTCTCACATCCCTTTATTTATTTATGGAATTGGACCTCATGCCCAGTTCCCATCTAAATTTATTCTTTATTCTATAATGGATACTTTTTACATCTCTGTTTTTCATTTCTCTTATTTGACAAAACTTTTTTTTAATATTCTTGTGGGATCCTTTCATCTTTAGATGAGACAGGAAAATATTAAGAACGGTGCTTTAGGAACATGTGTTAGTCTCTGTTTCTTCCTCTGGTCGACACACTCTTTGAGGAGAAGATGAAGTCACTGATATACACAGTGCAGACTAAGATAATGTGATCACATTTCACCTCATTGTCTCTGTTTAATGAATTCTGCCACCACTTAGGTGTGGGACAGGCCAGATATTGTTGGAGAAATACAAAGTCATTGTTCTTTTGTCTTTCTTCACCAACTATCAGACCCTATTACCGAAAATTAAGGTTCTATATAATCCTTATTCAGGGATAATTAGTGGACAGCTTTGTAGTGTGGGGGGATAATGGGACTAATGGGTAGGCTCAATTAAGTGCAAAAAGGTCAGTTTCTGAACTCTGCTCCTGGGGCCAGACCCTTCACCCAGAATACAATGCTGCAGGGAAAATGCCAAGTTCTTACCTGCTGTGATTTTTTAAATACCCAGAATCAAATGGATTATTTCAATCCCCCTCTCAAAAATTTTTGAAAACAAAAAGAAAAAGAAAAACCACCTAACAAAAAATCCTCTAAATCATTACAAATAAACTGACTTCATTAGATTGTTGCACATAACAAGATTATAGAAGAATGTGTCAATAACTGGCAAAAGGTTGATCTCTCATTAATTAACACCTTTGAATAAATACAAACTTGTTATCCTCACATTTTATAGGTGAAAAATTAGCATTAAAATGAAACTTGCCATTTAAAAAATTGTTGCTTTGCCAATTTGTAAAAATGACACTATACCAAGTACTGTTTGTTTTAAAGGTGCAAATTTTATAAGTTTACAATTTAAGCAATATTCTGAGCAAGAGGAAGGTATTTTAAGATGTCAATAACTAATTGCTGCATTATTCACTAAGGAAGTATATGGTTAATGAAAATTACTTTTGTTACATAACAATGCACCAATTTCCCATTTGTTTTCCTTTTTATCAACTGCCACCAGAAGAATGGCTCACAAATGGTACTTACCTACATATCATTTAATTTACTTATTTCCACTTGAAAAAAAAATAGAATCGATCAAATCAAAGAGAGTGTTCCAACAAGAGGCTGAGGAAAGTCTGAGGAAAGAAAAAATACTGGAGACAAATTTAGTTTTCAAAAACGTGCTTCCTATTTTGATGAGGACCACAAATTTATTATAAACAATAATTGTAGAGGTTGAGAAATTGAGAGGATATTTTTTTTTTAAATCCATGGGAGACGGGATAGTTACTACTTGGTTTGCTCAAAATAAAAAAGAAAAACTCTAGAGAAATAACGTTTTCCCCTACTGCCCAAATGATAATGCATCTTTTGTTTTTAATAAAAAGACTTATTTATTGACTATGATAGTCTATACTAAAATTGATCATGCCAGGATTAACTTAACCATAGTAATGCCTTGTTTATCTGTCTCTGGACAGGCCTGCCAAGGTAAAATGTAGAAAGGCCAAATTTAATATTAGATCTTTTTTCCAAGAGAGGTCAATAAAGTGATATTTTTGATATAACAATAACATTTAAATTACTTGCTATTTCATTATAGGCAACTTCAAATTTTTAGCTTTTTAAGGTTTTTTCCATTCAATTGTTCATCATTCAATCCATTGGTCAAGAAACATTTATTAAGTGCCTGTTATTAGTCAATGGGGATACAAAGTCAAAAAAAAAATAGTATGTGCTCTCAAGGAGCCATTTCTCTATAAAGAGTGAGGCAATGCACATTGATGTTGGAAAGGATATCCCTTTAGTGCACAGGGACTTCCTGTAAACTTAATTGGATAACTTATAAACTCCAAATTTGTATAATCAGTGCTCACTGATTCATGTTTTTCAATGTGGTATTTACTTGTTGATCTGGACAAACATAGATTAATGCAAAGATACAAAGTTCCCACTTCAGAAATGTGCAGTTTGCAAAACAAACAAACCAAATAAAATAAAGAGTTAATTTTGGAATTTACTTATTTGGCTTAAAACAAACATGCAAAAAAGATCTCATCACATATTTCAGAAGAGAAATACTCCAATCCAGCTTAGTGGTCTTTGAAAGAAGAGTTGCATGATTTTTAAATGTAATTTTAAATATTTGTGACAATGTGGCATAATAGAGGCAGAGCTGACCTTGGAGTCAGAAGAACCCCAATTAAGGACCCTGCTCTGACACATACTGAATGTGTCACCATTGACAAGTTGCTTGACATCTAGGTGTTCCTAAGGAAATTTCTTAAGGATGCAAGTTGTAGAAAAGATGCATGTAGCCTTGATGGAGAAAGTTTCCTTACCTGTCAATTCCCTATAGCAATAATCCACAAATCTAATATATATGCATACATATATACATACACATATACTTTAATGTGAGTTAATTTGAGAATTTACTACAGAAATCAATAAACATGGGTAAAAAGATTTCTATCCATCCTAAAGAAATAGGTCATGCCAAAACAGAAAAATGATAAATGCTGCCAAGGTTGTGGGAAAATTGGAACACTAATGCATTGTTGGTGGAGTTGTAAACCAATCCAACCATTCTGGAGAATAATTTGGAACTATCCCCAAAGGTTATAAAAATGTGCGTACCCTTTGACCCAGCAATACCACCTTTAGGGCTGCATCCCAAAGAGATCATACCACATGTACAAAAATATTTATAGCAGCTCTTTTTGTGATATATGAATATAATGGAATACTATTGTGCTATGAGAAATGAGGAACAGATGGACTTCATAACCTAGAGAGACTTATATAAGCTGATGCTGAGTGAGGAGAGCAGAACCAGGAGAACTTTGTACACAATTACAGACACCTGATATCTGTGATGACTAACTTTGATAGACTGGGCTCCCCTCAGCAATGCAAGGTTATAAGACAAACTCCAAAAGACTCATGATGGAAAGAGATGTCCACATACAGAGACGAGAACTACAAAGTCTGAGTGCAGACTGAAGCAAACTGCTTGCTCTCTCTCTTTTGTGTTTGTTTGTTTTGTTCCTTCTTTCTCACTGTTCCCTCCATTAGTTATAACCCTTCTTTACAACTTGACTAATGTTTAATGTGAAGGTATTTGTAGAACCTATATCAGATTGCGTGCCCCCATTGGGGGGAGGGGAAGGAGAAGCAGGGAGAGAAAATTTGGAACTCAAGGGATTGTGGAATTGAATGTTGTAAACTAAAAGAAAATTAATAAATTTAATTTAAAAAAAATTTTAAAGGTACATATAACTTTTCACTTCAAACATTCTAGTGTTTATAAATCTCCCCTTTCCCTATCTTTTCTAGTTGTAGAAGGCACTATCATCCTTGTAGGCATCAATTGACAGTCTTTTAAGCCACATTTAATTGCTCATTCTCCCTTAATACTTCTTTCTTCTATTATATGCAATAGGTTGGCAAGTCTTATCAAGTCTTTCCAACATCTCATGAATCTATCTTTTCTCTAATTGCATAGCTGTCATCCTAGCTCAAGGGCAGCTAGGTGGTACAGCAGATAGAATGCTGGGTCTGATGTCAGAAAGATTCATCTTCCTGAGTTCAAATATGACACCAGACATTTACTAACTGTGTGACCTTGCAAAAGTCACTTGACACTGTTTGCCTCAATTTCCTCATCTGTAAAATGAGCTAGTGAAGGAAAATAGCAAATCACTCTAGTATCGTTGCCAACAAAACCCCAAATGGGTCACAGACAATCAGATGTGATAACAACCACAACATCCTAACTCAAGCTTTGATCACCCCTTCTCTAAACTATTACAATAATCTTGTAATTTGATTTTTCTTCTGTTCAGTCCAATCCACACAGCTGCAAAGGTAATAATCTTAAAGCATGATGTCCTGTTTAAGAGGCTCCAAGGGTCTCAATTGCCTCTAAGATAAAATAAGTTCTCTACTTGGTATTTCAATTCACTCACAATCTAATTCCAACCTGTTGTCCAGATTTGTTGAAAATACTCTCCTCTGCATTCCAGATCACTTGGACTCCTTATTGGTTCCTATTTGTGATCTTTCCTTCTCTCATCTCCTTACACAAGGATGTCCTCAGTTCTTGGAATGTACTTTCTCCTCAACTCTGCCTGTATACAGTTATCCCTTCCAGCTCTTCCACAACTTTCTCCATCATGGTTTCAATACATCAAAGGTCAGCATAAGAAATTAAATGGAATTTTTAGGGAACTTCATGAAAGTCACAGATGACACACAAAGGCCAGAAGACAACATAGAAAAAATTTAGCGATTCAGAAGTGCATAAAACATAGTGTTGTAAAATATCAGAATATTTCTTTTTAAAATATTATTAATAATTCAGACTTATTTTCTGGTATGATGGGAGGACCAAAGAGATTTATGCAGATTTTCCAGATTGAGGGACAGGAGGCAATGGGGATGCTACATCCCTAACCCCTATGATGTGGAATAGATAAGTAATTTCTGAATCATATCAAGGTTCAGTTAGATAGAAATAGTGAAAAGTGAAATGAGAAGAACCAAGAGAATGTTATGTACAGTAATGGCAATATTGTTTTAAGAATCACTTTGAGCAAACGAGTCATTTTGACCATTATAAATACCCAAATTAACTAGAAAGGACCTATGAAGGAGGTCCTTTCCTGCATCCAAAGAGAGCATTGATGAATAGAAGTATATGCAAAATGATTTCACATACACACATGTATACATATATGTGCACATATACACATTTGTATCCAATGGTAACCATCTTTAGGGTGGGGGAAGAAAAGAAAAAAGAAATTTACATGATAATTTATTACATATTTAGGAACAGCAAGTTGTACATAATAGGTTTGTAGTGTCACGTGCAATCATTTTAAAAATAATACTGTCATGGAAATCCTTGTTTTATCCCATGAATCAAAAACAAAATGTAAAAAAGTTTTAAAAGACACATAATAGCAGTACTTTACAATTATCTCGTTTAGGGGCTATTGTTATTCCCAGTTACAGTTAAGGAAACTGAGATTAAGTACTTTGTCCAGGACTATATAGCTAGTAAATGTCTGAAGCTAGATTTGAACTATTGTTTTCCTGACTAGGCCCAGAATTCTATCCACTGCAGCACCTAGCCCTCCCCTAGTTTACATAATTCTGGATGATACATGAATTACTAAGACAATTGTTAGTATTTTTTGTTTCAATTAACTCATATTAGTTTTCCCTGAATTGTTCATTAGGAATAGTTAACCCAAATGAAAATTTAGAAACCCTTCTGGCTAAATCTAGTTTGATGACATCTCCCTCTCTTTCCTTCTCTCACTCTCTCTCTCTCTCTCTCTCTCTCTCTTTCTCTCTCTCTGTCTCTGTCTCTCTCTTTCTGTCTCTTTTGCTGTACACACATATACATATAGGAGGAAGGAAGACAAGGCAATTGAGGTTAAGTGACTTGCCCAAGGTCACACAGCTAGTTAAAGTGTCTGAGGCCAGATTTTAACTCTGGTCCTCCTGACTCCAGGGCTGATGCTCTATTCAATGTGCCACCTAGCTGCCCTTTCTATATATTTCTATAACCCTCCTCAAGTTTAATTGGCAGCATGATTAAGTGGAAAATATGGCATTCTTGAAGTCAGAAGACCCGCATTTGACTCTTCCCCATTCATTTTCTAATATAAATCACTTTTTACTTCTCTAGGTCAGGATCCCCATCTGCTTATATATAGGGACTGAACCTTTGATTTTATCACTGTGGGAAGTCCTGGGTGAGAAAATTCCCTTTTTAGTGCTGAGGAGCAATACCTTCTCTGACACTTGGAGCCTTGTACTACTAAGATTTTTTTTTTTGGACGGGGAAAGGCAAGGCAATTGGAGTTAAGTGACTTGCCCAAGGTCACACAGCTCACAAATGTCAAGTGCCTGAGGCCAGATTTTAACTCAGATCCTCCTGTCTTCAGAGCCTGTGGTCTATTCACTGTACCACCTAACTTTCCCAATGGACTACTAAGATTTTAAATGACTTCTGTAGGATCAACCTATGTATATATATATATATATATATATATATAT
>CM053580.1:137812679-137829804 GCA_028627135.1 Pseudochirops cupreus | reverse complement strand
CACTGTGGAGAGGTTCTGCAGAATTACACATGTACAGCCTGTATGTGATGGCTTGTTCTTCCAGTGGGGGTGGCTGAGGAGGGAAGAAGAGAAAGATCTAGAATTTAAAGCTCTATATTCAAATGTTAAAAATATATATGTATATATATATATATATGTATATATATATACTTATATATACAATTATTATTATTATTATTATTAACTATATCCAACTGGAACTTAAGATTCACAGGCACTGTGGAAGGGAGATTCATCCTGCCCTATTGGAAAGTTAGAAGAGGGATGGGGGAGGACATAGGAGAGATTAGATTGGGGGAGGGATCATACAAGGGAATGGCTGTTTTGAGGGGGGGTAGGGGAAAGATGGGGAGAAAATTTATAACTCAAAATCTCATGGAAATGAATGATGTAAACAAAAATAAATAAAATAAAATATTTTTAAAAAAATTAAAAAAAAACTGTCCTAAGAGACATTGCTTCCAAAATGGAGTTAATTATTCATGTAGATCAAAATTGCAGACTGAAAGGTCTTTCATCTTAACAGTTCCCATCACAAGATAATGTATTGAAAGGGCATTACTAATCTTGAAACACTATATAAATGTTAGATATCAGCTATTGTGTCTCTTTGATAGTACACTTAAAAATAACAAGAATTACAATTTAAAATATCAATTTAATTAAACGTAGATTTTGTATTTTTAGAGGTTTGTGGTGGTGTTTTTTTTTTTAACTTGCAAATTTCTTCTATCTTTCACTGTTTCTTCTCCCTAATGGTAACAGTAAAAACAGTCCTTTTATATGAAGAATTTAACAACTTTTAAAATAGCTTGGGGAATTTTGTTACTTAAAAAAGAAATGAGTCACTTATCTGAAAAAGTAATAAGCTCAGAAAGGAGATATGATTACTAAAATTTTAATGTATTGCATATTAATTATAGAATAATTTTGTTCCAAATTATACCATGTGTTTTTTTCTGTGATTTCTTGGTCATGTATTTGGTAACATTTGGTTAATTCATCCAATATTACAAGAACTATGGTTTAGAAAGTAAATAAAAGTTGGTGAAATTTTGTCCCTTGACTTCAGAATTGAATTTCTAAGTGTAATTCTGGTAAAATTAGCAATTTATCTAGCTATTGTTTGAAATTGTTTGGTAAGGGCTTTTAGGACCCAAATCTCCTTTCATTCAAGAAATCAAGTGAACAAATATGATGATGTTAAATCAAGCAGTTTCCTCTTAGGTCAGGCCTGTATAGACTAAACTGATGTGAATTATACACAATTATCAAATGAGAAACACTATCAAATGAAGTTATCTGTAAAGCACTTACTGTAGGGCCTACAGCATAATGTGGTGGTTGCCCTTTATTCATTTCAGTCATATCCAACTCTTTGTGACCCTGTTTGGGGTTTTCTCAACAAAGATACTGCAGCAGTTCACCATTTTCCTTCTCTAACTTATTTTACAGATGAGGACACTGAGGCAAACTGGCTTAAGTGTCTTGCCCAGGGTCACACAGCTAGTAAGTGTCTGAGGCCAGATTTGAACCCAAGAAGATGAGTCATCTGCACTATCCATTAAGCCACCTAGCTACTCTAGCACATAATAGGTACCACAGAAATGTTTTCTCTCTTCTCTCTAACCCTATATATATACAAACTCAGACCAGAACTCCTCAGAAGCTGTTTCCACAGTATCCTCCACGGGTATTATCTGTGGAGGATTTCAAAATGGTATCATTGACATCACTATACATGTGGTATGACAAAAAGTACAGTACCCTAAAACTCTGTACGGACTTACAATAAATACTCATATTTATATTTTTTTTAAGATTTTATGTGCAGGTGTTATGGGAATCTGAAGATCTTCCCTGCCCCTAGGCCCTTTGATAGACTTAAGTGGCTCTGAGAACCTTCCCTGATTTGAAAGTATACTCTGCCCCCTAATAGGCTGAATGTAGTCACATGGATCCTGTGGCAGGAGGCTTATTCTTCAGGAATGCCCACACCTTATTACTTTGTGATTGGGCAGAGTCAAGAGGCCTGTGACATTCTCTGATCCAGGAGAAGGCTATATGTACCCTAATGTGAGTTTTTGCTTTGGGGCTTACTTTGGGAAGAGTTGTGTGATTTGGCCAGAGGAGACTCTAGGAAGCCGTTAAGCCCTCCAGCTTTGAAAACCCAGATGTTGATGCTTCCCTCTCTGGTAACTAACTAGATATGGATGTAATGGTCAGACGGCTGGAAGCCCTTTCTGCTGATCTGTTTCTTTGTTTACTTGTAACTTCTGTTTGTATTCTCTGAAGTTCAGGGTGCTGACTTTTTTCCCCTGAACTAGGTAAATGATATTTGTTTGACTGATTAAAGTAAGATTGTTAACCCTTTTTGAGTTGCTTTCCTTTAGAAAAGCTGATCTAAGAACCTGTGCTAGCAGCCATCCTGGGTGTGCTAGGGTGCTTGCTGATATAGCAGGTTAAAAGCAATGTGATCTTATGTACGTTCTTCCCTAAGCATAATCAATCATCTACACACTTATTATGTTCCAAACCCTCTGATACTATCAGAAAACAACCTAGCACCAAGGAAACAGTACAGTATTTGGGGAAGACCTAGGGCCAAATGACAGTTCTACCATACATGTGACCAGAAGCAAGTTACTTGCATCTCTGGAACTCTTATTCCTTGCCTGTGAAATGAAGCAGTTAGACTAGGTAAGCTCTTGTCTCTCTCAATTTTAAATCTAAGACTACCTAGGCTCAGCTTCTGAGGTGTAATACTGGTTTTTGTGCAAAGTAGGAATGCAACTTTTTTATCCCACAGCTGATACATTCCCTGACTAGGCAGGAAAGAATATTAGAAATGGAGTCAATGACCCAATCAATTTAAATTTATTTTTCTAATTTGCCAAAATAATTAATCAAAATTGTATAATTTTCCCAAACTGGTGATAACTTTTTAAAAATAATAAAATGTTATCAGTTCTATTTAGATTTCAAGAGCATAGGAAATGCCATAATGTGGCTAATGTGAAAATGTGTTTTACATGACTTCATATATATAATGGGTGCCATATGTCTTACCTTTTAAAAATGGGTACATGTCAATATGGAGGAAGGAAGAAAATTTGGAACTGAGAAATAAAAATTAATTCCCAAAATTAACAACAGTAGCAAAAGAAGGAAGAGACAAAGAAACACTATGTCAGACTGGTTTAGTATTTGGATTCTACATCAAGAGCTGATTAATAAAAAGGGGTTTTCTCCCTGATATTCACTACAAAAGGTCAAAGATTTACCCAAGCACCTCAAGTCTGTTAACTAAGAATCAGAAAAAATATATAGCTGAAGAGAGAGACAGAAAGAGAGCAAGACAGAGAGAGAAAGAGAGAGAGAGATGAGAGAGAGAGAGTCCAGGACTCTAATACTTACTATATTATTTTGGACAAATTACAGAATTACACAGAATGGAATAGCTAGACAAAAGTTTAGACATCATCCAGTCCTGCCTCTCACTTTATAAACAAATATAAACAAAGATCTTGAGGTCTAATTTTTTTTAAATTCATTTCTCACAATCATACATTGTGAGTTAGCTGTGGAGTCTGGACAAGAACATAATAGGCACCTAATAAATGGGGTTTTTTTTCTAATAAATGTTTATTGACTCACTTACTGACTCTTTCCAGGACTAGAACCCAAACTAGTGACTCTTCCATGTGACCCTTTCACGGTGTATGCAATCATAGCCCTACTTATGCATTCTAAAGACTCAGTTTCCACATCAGTAATATACAGATAAATAAAAGTAATCCTCCCTATGGCCATGAGGGCATTGTGAAAATAAAATCAAATAATTCATATATTAAGTGCTATAAAAGTAGAAGATATTATAAAAATGCATGGTATTAATAAAACACTATGGATCTTTTATCTACAATTTTATCAAAACTCTTGACAAACTTACTTATATTTTCAGATTGCATTATTTCTCAGGGTAACACACGTCCTGGGAATAGTAGGACTTCCTTTTGTTATTGCAAAACGAAAAGCAAAAATTAACTCATTCAAGTTTGACAGCATATTAGACTGAAATCTTGATGGAATAATCTACAATAATTCCTGGATCTCTTTCCTGGGATTGGGATTTAACAGCATTAACACCAATTCCAAGACCATGTTCACTGAAAATCTGTAGCAAATCAAAATTTAAACATATATATCTCGAACCATGTTTATGGTAGCTAGTGATCTTATTTATATAAAGCATTTATGAAGCAATGTAATTCTTTTAAAAGTTATGAAAACATTGACATATTTTGTTACAACACCTACATTTCCAAATATATCTGTTAGAATCTCATACCCAGTGCATCCTCATAACAAAAATAATTAAAAATAGAAGGTAAAAAGCAAGTAAATCAACAATTAATGAGTCAAGAAGCATTTATTAAGTATTAGGAATACAAATACAAGCAGGGGAAGAGAGTACTGAAGTGGAGGTAGGGGGAGTAACCTGCACCTGGTCATACTAGAGAGTCTACAATGCAACCTGTAGAATAATTTTACATAGTTGGCCTGGGAACTCTCTTTAAATAGAGGTGCTACAAGGAGCCATCTAAACATAGGGAGAAGCCCCAGGTGGAGAGGGCAATTCCATTATTTTAATTCCAGGACTAGAGTGAATTCTCATGAAGTTTCTGGGATGTGGTAGAGAAAGTCCAGATTAGATCCTAGAAAAGAATGAGACGTGACTGGACTTAGCACCCTCCTTAAATGGAGCTCTATAAATCTAACAGTATGAACAATATTCATTCCCCATCAGAGAGGTCAGTTTTTGCATTTCTTTTGGGAGGGACAATTTTGGTCATTATGATTATATAGCATTTGTTTTCATTGTCAGAGTTGAATCATTCATGTGAATGTTTGCTTTACTATACTTATTCTAAGAGGCACATTACTTCCCCTAAATGTTTTCAATAACCAAGGCTTTTTAGAGGATTATATATCTAGAACTTTGAGGGACCTAAAATGTATCTAGCCTAACCTTTAAATTTTTACAAATTGGGGTATTAAGGCCCAGAGAAGTGAAACTTTAATATCAGGATTCAAACTCAGATCCACTGACCAGATATGAGATACATGAAAATTATTCTTAATATTTTATAGTTATAGCCACATTTTTGACTCAGTGTTTTGATTATTATACATAATCATATTCACTGGATTTGAGCCCCAAATGACTTTTGTCAGTTAATAAAAACCTATCCTGAAAGAGAAAAATAATGAAACCTCTGGTGATACTGAAAACAATGCAAACTCTGGAGGCAAGTCCAAAAGGAAAGCTACAAAAGTGTTTGTGGTAAGATTAGAATCTCTAAATTAAGCAAATTGACTCCCAAGGTTGACTTTGAAGGTGTCAACTCTTTTGAATATGGAAGTTCCATTTTGCCACTTTATCAACTGGGATAAACCCATAGAAGATAGATTCATAAAAGACAAGTAAAGGCATATTAGAGATGTTTAATATATCCTTATCACCTGTAAATAAATGTCAAGAAGAGGAAATGTTATTCACTCCTACAGCACCCACTTGGTACCTTTGTCACAGATCAAACACTTGACTGGATGTTCTTTTATATCAACTATTATATTTTTCACTAAATCAATCCTTAAAAGCAAACTAGGTGAATCAACCGCCTCCATATCATTCATAAATGAGTTGTAAAAGAGCATTCATTTGTGGAAGGAAATGCCTTTATATATATATATATATATATATATATATATATATATATATATATATATATTACAAAGAAATGAAGGTAAAGGCTAAAGGGACACAGGATTATATTTGGTCCAAGAGTAAGATGATAGTTGAATCATGGAAAAAGTAGAGAGCATCACATTAAGAGATTAAATGATTAACTGGGTGTTGGATAGCACTTAACACTTTGAGTCAATATAAAGGCCATTTGAATTGGGTCTATGGTGACCCAGTATATCAAAAAGTTCATTAGGGATCCTGGGTTTGAACCTGAGATCCTCTGCTTATAGCTGCATTACTTTGGGCAAGTCATTACAATTTTCTAAACATCAGTTTCAGGGTGGCTAGGTGGCCCAGTGAATGGAGCACCAGCCCTGGAGTTAGAAGGACTGGAGTTCAAATCCAGCCTCAGACACTTAACACAAAACTAACCATGTGACTTTGGGCAAGTCACTTAACCCAAATTGTCCTGCCCTTCCCCCTTCAAAAGCAAAGAAAAAAGTTTATTAAACATCAATTTCTTCATCTGTAAAATAAAGTGCTTGGATCAAGTCAAACACAAGGTCCACCTAACTCTAAAACCTTATATTATTGTAGTGTAACTCTTAAAATTATGTGTTGAATTATCAAAACTTATCTTCAAAGATAGAGTTATTTTGGATTGCTAAAAGAAAGCAAAATTGGTTTAAGAGGAAATTTTTATTAAAATATTATTAATGTGAAGTTAAAAAAAATCTCCTCTGAAGTTCAAGTAATTCCCTCCTTCCCCCATTAGACTTACAGGGGGAAAAAGATACTATATTCTTTAATGCCCTGATTAAGGACTTTTTTTGTATTTCAACTCATCTTCTTTGTTATTATCAAATTTAGCAACATTGAACCACAGACAGACAAAGAATAAGTGAATATTTTCCACTAATAAGGCAACAGTAATCTATTGCAAATCAATTGAAAGGCAAAATCATGTAGAGCCCCCTGATTGTAAGGACACAGAGTACAATAGTCCCAAAAACAAGTAAGCAAATTTCTTTTATCAATTTTAAGCTGACATTTTCCAGCAGAACTAAATGATGTGGCATTGGCATTAGATGCATGACACCAGGAACTATTTTATTTATAGGTTGTTGGGTTTTTTTTCAGTTTTTGTAGTTTTAAATACTGTTATTGATTTAAAATACAAAAGGTATTGAAAAACAGCATAGAACAGTGGAAACATCAATAGCTTTAGCGTAAAAGAAAACATGGATCCAAATCGTGTCTCTGAGGCTTACAACTTGTTTGATCATGAGCTAGTCATTTAAACTCTCTTGGCTTCACTTTCCTCAGCTGTCAAATAAAGAGGTTGGAATAGATGGCCTCTGAAGTCCTTTCCAGCTCTAGCTGTGACCCTATGGAAGGTTACTTTTACAGGAAGGAAACATTTTTGCCCTGGAACTGCAATGTTCAGAAAGCATTAGGCATAACTTAAATCGAATCTTGTTTTGAATTAACAAATATATTACATTTGGGAAGTGGCAGCAAGAGAAGTCTATGTAGCCAATTTTAAATAGATTTTTGCCCTGTCTATGAGGAAAATTGCAAGAAAATCTCTGGGATTTAGTAGATCAATTGGGATGCAAATGTGACTCATTAGGGCCAATGATCTAATTCTGTTTTGTTTTGTTTTTTTTCCTAGATCATTGTTGTCCACCTTCCAATCCTTTAGCTGAGATTCTCATAGATATGGCACTCACAACTCTGAGGAATCCAGAGACCCTGAGTTGCACCATCTGACAGAATTCCCTGGCATCCAGGAAAGTTAGAGACAAGGGGCCCCTAACCTCTCCAAACTTTTGAAATGTTGCCCAAAGTCTAAACAGCTGGATAATTGAAAGCTTTTACAATGTACATTATTACACTTTGGAATGGAGATAATGACTTTGCCCATTTGATCACCTATGAACCTGTTAATATTAACCAAGATTCTTGTCAAATATGTTGTCCGATTTGGAAAAACAAACAAAAACAAAATAAACAGCATAGGAATACATCAAAACTATGCATAGGAACTCTCAACATGTACTAAGGTGAAAGTTTTCAAATTATCAATTGTGTAGTCTTTTCTGCTATGAGTAAGGCATGAAATTTCTATAAAGGGCATTATTAAGTTAAAGGTATGAAAGAAACATTAATAGTATAATCCTAGAATTAAGTCGAAATGAGGAAAGAAACAAATTAACAATGTACAGCAAGTTTGGGAGGAGAAATGGAAACTTTTGATCATCTAGCTTTCTTATCAGTATTCTCTAAATAACACCTCATTGTCCAGGGTCAGTGAGATCCTCTTTCCATCAGGAATGATAGACTTTTTTTTTTCATTTCTGTAAGAAAATAACCATCTTGGTGTTTAGTTTGACCTTTAGGATGTTCTGCCTCTGTTGTACTCTGTGTCAATATATTTTTTTCTTTTCAAAAAACACTGACCATATGATGTGCTTCAAATGGCCAAGTATTTACAATTTTCAGATCTGCCAAATAGTGCGAATCAACCTTTATAATTAAGGGTGACAAGCTGACAAGAAAAATGAATGTAAACTTGTATACATATATGAATTTTTATGTCAGATCACCGTCTGTGCACTTGTTTCTTCTTTGTCAATAGCCGAAGGCTCATTTCTATGTGCCAGAAGCCCATTTTATACCAAGGCCTTGAGACAGCTCCCCTTCGCCCTAGTGAATTTGCTGATTAATTTTGGATGCTCCTCTTAATTAACACCCCAAAGGATATCTAGATTTTCTAGCCTGAATTCCATGTAAAACAAGTGAATCTGAAGAATAATGACCTAGAGAGATAGGCATGCTTTGTCCGAATGACATTACAGGAACATGGAATATCTCACAAGTCAGGACTTGGTCAGGCAATGCCTAGGGAAAATGTAGGCCTTTATTCATGACAAAATGAGATTCATATTAGTCTAATTTCATTTTCTTTCTTAAAACAAGGGGTTGGGATAAATGTCACTTGACAGATGAAACATGGTACTCTTATGCAGTTGTGGCCCCCATCAGCCTTGATTAATGATTGCACCTACCATTTTGACTTGCAGGCAAATAAGTTGATGAGCAAGAAGATGTGGAAGTGATTTATTAGGACATTAGGATAAAATCAACTCCTTCACATCTCCCAAACCTAACCACAAAGTCAGTGCCAGATGAGAACCATTTCCATATATGCTTTCCTTAGCTCTTCCAAAGAAATGGACCTTTGAGATACATCAGGTTTGAAACCAACAGATAGACAATATTTGATCTTCAAAGAAGGAAATTCTTGGACTTTGCATCCTTTTATAGGAAGGAAACAGTAGTGCTGTATGTTCAACCAACTGTTGCTACTCTCCCAGCTTCTTAAATCCATACTTCTATTAAAAATAAATTAATACCACTTCTGGGGTTGTATCCCAAAGAGATCATAGAAGTGGGAGGAAGACCCATATGAACAAAAATATTTATTGCAGCTCTCTTTGTGGTGGCAAAAAACTGAAAATTAGGGCAATGCCCATCAATTGGGGAATGTCTAAACAAGTTGTGGTATATGAATGTAATTGAATACTATTGTGCTATAAGAAATGGGGAGGAGACGGTCTTAATAATTACCTGAAGAGGCTTATACAAACTGATGCTAAGTGAGAAAAGCAGAATGAGGAAAAATTTGTACACAATCACAGACACATCATATGTGTGACAACCAATCTTGATAAACTGGACTCTTCTCAGAAATGCAGTTATAGGACAACTCTACAAGTCTCAGCATGGAAGTAGATATCTACATTCAGAGAAAGATCTAGAAAGAACACACATGCTATCATTCTTTTCCATGTTTGGTTTTCTTCCTTTTTTCCCATTGTTCACTCCATTGGTTACAACCCTTCTATAAAACCAGACCAATGTCCAATGTGAAAGTATCTGCAGATTCTATACTTGATTGCGTGCTGCCATGTGGGGAGTGTGGGTGGAGAGGGAGGGGAAAAATTTAAAACTTAAGGGATTTTGGAACTGAATCTTGTAAAGTAAAAGTAATTAAATCAATTTTAAAAATTAACAAAAGAATAAATTAATAAGGAAAGAATGCCAGGATTTATAGCAAAGATACTCAAAAACTTAAAAGAAATTGTCTTCCAGGGTCCAGAGGTGATCCGCATTCAAAATCTCAAATATCAGCATCTTAGCTAAAATTTCCCTCTTTCTTTCTGATCTGGATGCTCTAAATTACCCAGTGTGTGCTTTGGTTGTCACATTTCAACTGTTCTGAAAGTTGTACTCAGCATAGAACAACCTCAAATTTAGAAAAGCATATGATATCTTGTTTCCTTTGTCAAGGAAAAAAAGTCACAATCATATATTAATTCTGTTTTTCTTTAAATAACACACTTTTGTGCCTTTTTATCATTTGGATATTTTAAAAGCCCTAACTTTCAGAAGTCTTTTGAAATAGTGTACTCTTCTTCCATTGTCTGAATGCAAGATGACTGATTTTTTTTCCGGGTACTCTGTAAAATAAGTCACAGTGCCAACAGAGGGTGGGGGGATGGAGAAGGCAGTAAGTATACAAACCTTTGAGCTAGTTTTTACTTGCTTAAGAAATATGAGAGGATACTAAAAATATGCATCACCCTTCTTAATGAGAAAATTGGCCATCACGTAGTTTCACAGCTGTTTCTAGTACTATCAGAAGTACTTTAGAGACGGCCAATAGTCATAAAAGCTGGACCTATGATTTCATTGGTATTGGGGACTCTCAGATGAAGAGACTCCTTCTACCAAAGTAAGTTGGCACTTTTTCTGCAGCTTACAATCTAAGGGAGATGCTTAAAGGTCACTGAGATGGTAAGTGCCCATTAAACCAGATATCCCAAAGGTATTTCAAACTCAACATGTTCAAAAAAGAACTCATTATCTTCCCTTCTCCTCCCAAACTGATGTCTCTACTGGTTGCCCTATTACTCTCAAGGGCACTGCCATCTTCCCTTATATCTCATCAGTTGCCAAATTTGTTGTGTCTATCTTCATCTTCATTCATACAGGCACTAAATCACCTCTCAATTGGACTTTTGGCAATAGTCTTCTAATTTTTTCTCTCTTTCAAATCTCTGTCTCCTCCAAATCTGTTCCCCACGTGGCTACCAAAGAGAGTTTCCTAAAATATAAGTCAATCTTTCTGCTTAATAAAAAGTAATGACTCCCTATTACCTCTAGTATCAAATATAAAATTCTCTATTTGGCATTTAAGTGCCTCCACACATGGGGCCATTCCTATCTTTTTACTCTTCTCCTACTTTGTTTCCTTCCACATCCTTTATGTCAACAGTCTACTGTTCCTAAAACATAAAAGACATTTGCCTCTGTGGTTTTTCAATGAATGGCATCAATACTTGAAATGTTCTATTGATCACTTCTGCTTCTTGGCTTCCCTGACTTCCTATCCACTCAAACACATATGTCTACAAGTGACATTTCTTCATCCATCTAACTGCTAGTTCCTTTCCCTCCAAGGTTACCTGCCATATCTTGTATATATTTATTTGTATACATGTTGTCTCTCTCATTATACCTTGAGCTCCTTGAGAATAAGCATTTACTTTTCATTTCTTTGTATCTCCATTGTTTGCCAGTGCCAACTACATAGTAAGTACTTCAAAAACTCTTGTTGATTAGTAAAAGTTTATGAACAGACAGTTATCAAATAAAAACAAACATGCGAAATGTAGTTATTGTCATTTGCAATCATGCCTGACTCATTGTGACCTTCTTTTATGGTGGGTTTTTTTGGGGGGGGTAGATTCTTGGTAAAAGATTGGAATGGTTTGCTATTTCCCACTCCAGCTCATTTTACACATAAGAAACTGAGGCAAACAGGGTAAGTGACTTGCCCAAAGTCATACAGCTGGTAGGTGCTGGAGGCTGGATTTGAATTTAGATTCCCTTACTAAAGGCTCAATATTCTTTCCACTGAGCCATTTAGCTGTCTCATGTTTAAAAAAAAATACTTCATCTCTAATAAGAGAAGTGTGACTTAAAACAGTTCTAATGTTCTATCTTATCTTTCAGATATCTATCTGTCTTCAGATGGGTAAACATAGAAGAAAATATCAATAGAGGAGTGAGGAGAGACAAGTACACTGCTGCACTGTTGGTACAACTGTGAATTAGATAATAATTCTGAAAAAACAATTTGGAACTACACAGAAAATGCAACCACATTCCTTTAACATTCTATTAGGCATGTATCTCAAAAAGGCTAAGGACAGAGTGTAATGGGAATGGGAATTTGAAGATCTTCTCTGTCCCTTAATAAGCCTAAGGGAATTTGAGGACCTTCCCTGATTTGAAAATATACTCTGCCCCCTAATAGGCTGAATGAGATCACATGGAGCTTTGGTGGGAGGAGTTTGCTGAAGGATGGGGCAGAGCTCACAGGAGAAGCTTGCTTGGGGGAGGCTTGTTTTTCAGGAAGGCCCACTTATTACTTTGTAATTAGGCAGTGGGACACAACTGCTGTGATGTTCTCTGACCCTGGCTGTATATATATATACTCTCATGTGAGGTTTTGCTTGGGGGTTCACTTATGGGAATAGTTGTGTGACTTGACCAGATGAGACTCTGGGTAGCCTTTGAACCCCCCGGCTTTGAAAACCCAGATGTTGGTGCTTCTCTCTCTGGTAACTAACACTGTATGTGACAGCTAGAATCCCTGTCTGTTGGTCTGCTGAATTGTGTTATTTTCTAAGACTGTATTTTTTGTCTGTTTGTAACTTCTGTTTGTATTCTCTGAAGTTCAGGGTGCTGACTTTTTCCCCTGAACTAGGTAAATGGTATATGTCCGGGGGCAGCTAGGTGGTACAGTGACTAGAGTACCAACACTGGAGTCGGGAGGACCTAAGTTCAAATCTGGCCTCAGACATTTGACACACTTACTAGCTGTGTAATGTTGGGCAAGTCACTTAACCCCAACTTCCTTGTCTTTCCAAAACATGATATATGTTTGATTAAACTAAGATTGTTAAACCTTTTTGAGTTGTTTTTCTTTAGAAAATCAGATCAAAGATCCTGTGCTAACAGCCATCCTGGGGATACTAGGGTGCTTGCTGCTACATAGAGGAAAAGAATATGTGTGTATGTATATATATTTATATATAAATGCATATGTATGTATATCTGTATGTGTGTATGTATATAAGAATATTTATTAAACTACTCTTTTGTTGTAGCAAAGAACTACAAGTGAAATAATTATCAAAAAGTTAGGGGCTAGTTGAATAAGCTGTGACATACGTATGTAATAGAAATTTATTGAGCCATACAAAATAGGCATATTATAGATTCAGCATATGCAGATAATTGGATACACTAATGTGGAATACAGTTAGTAGAAATATGACAATAATACCATGATCATGCATGAGGAGAAACAACTCCAAAAGATTTCAGACCTCTGACCCATGTTGTAACCAATCATGACATCAAATCAATGATTAAAAATGCCTTCCAACTCTTAGAAGAGAGATGATGGACTAGAGGTAAAAAAGCAGATGTATTCCCAATCACAGGCTATGGATTGATTTGTTTTGCCCAACTGTCTCTATTTCTTTTGAAAGAGTGCTTCTACTGAGAAGGGCTAGGCTGGAATGTGGGCCATGGAGAGCAATAGATGGCAGAAAGAGAAAGTTAGAATATTTCATTCACTGAATGTTAAATTTTCAATGAAACATTTAAGACAAATTTTCTTAAATATGTCTTAAAGTTTGTACGCATTCAGTCAATGAATCAATCAACATGAATTTATTGAGCATCTATTATATGCCAGGCTTTGCTAAATACTAGGAATACAAAGACAAAAGTTAAAATGGTCCCTGCAGTCAAGGACTTTAATATTTAGCTGAATGAAACAATTTGAAAATACATAGGTAATAAAAGAAAGAAACAAAAATATAAAAGGGGGTTTCTGGAGAGTGTTCTTGTTTTCTACATCATCTACATTTTTACAGTGGTGCAGGTCCAACTGATCTTTAGAATAATTACATAAAAATGTTACAAAACCTTCAGTCCTCAAAAAAAGATATATTTATGTTCACCCTCTGCTTACTTGCTAAAGGAAAAAAATAGGAGAATGGGATTTATTTTTGCTTCAAATAAATTTCAATTGTTTTATTTTTCATATCACCTAGATTCCCTTCTATATTATTCATCTCAGAGAGGATGACTCAGAGTCCTCTCTCATAATTTTTTTTGTTTTTAAAGGAAAAAAAAAGGAAGAGAAAATAAAACTCTGCAAAACAGGACACTATATCAAAACAAATCTGATGTAATATGCAATCTTCCAGAGTACTCATTGATACAGGTTTTAGCAAAGGGAAGGAAGGAGGCGTGTTTTCATATATATCTATGTTGGGTCCAATGAATTCTCAAAATTCAGTTTTAGTTGTCCTGTGATAGATCTTCTTTATGTTTATATTGCTGTAGTCATAGTGTACATTGTTTTAATATCTTAAATGTCAAGGGAAAAAAGGAAAAAAGGAAAATGGCTTTCTGATGAAGCTTTACAAATAGCTGGGGGAAAAAGGAAAGTAAAAAGTAAAAGAAAAAAAGAAAAGATATATACAACTGAATGTAGAATTCCAGAGAATAGCAAGGAGAGATAAGATTTTCTTAAATGAGCATTGCAAAGAAATAGAAAAAAATAGAAGAGGAAAGAAACCTCTTTAAGAAAATTAGAGATATCAATGGAAAATTTCAAGTAAAAATGGGCATGATAAAAGACAAAAATGGTAGGAATTTAACAAAAGCAGAAGAGATTAATAGGTGACAAAAATACAACCATACAAGAAAGATCTTAATATCACAATAATCACAATGGTATGGTTACAGATCTAGAGACAGATATCCAGGAGAATGAAGTCAAATGAGTCTTAGGAAGCACTGTTAACAATAAGGCTCATGGAGATAATGGAATTCCAACTGAGTTACTTAGAACCCTAAAAGATAAAGCTATTAAAGTGCTGCATTCAATATGCCAGCAAATTTGGGAAAAACAACAGTGGTCACTGGGTAAGAAAAGATACAAAAAACTAAGACCTTGGCAACTGGGCCCATCATTTCCAGGCAAATATAGGGAGAAGAAATGGAATTAGTATCAGATTTTAAATCCTTCAGCTCAAAGATCACTGCAGATGGTAACAACAGTCATGAAATCAAAAGATGCCTGCTCTTTGGAAGGAAAATCAGTAAACTTTGTGACAAAGTTCTGTATCAGTGGCTCTCAATCTTCCTAATGACGCGACCCTTTAATACAGTTCCTCATGTTGTGGTGACCCCCAACCATAAAATTATTTTCGTTGCTACTTCATAACTGTAATTTTGCTGCTGTTATGAATCACAATGTAAATATCTAATATGCAGGATGTATTTAAATTGAACATAACCCACAGGTTGAGAACCACTGTTCTATATAGTCAAAGATATGTTGTTGTTTTTTTCAGTAGCAATCTGTGACTGTGAGAGTTGGACTATAAGGATATGGAGTACCACAGAATTGGTGGTTTTAAATTGTGGTGCTAGAGAAGACTTTTATGAGTCCCTTGGACAGCAAAGAGATCAAAGAAGTCAATACTTAAAGAGATTAATTCAGACTATTCACTGGAAAATCAAATAATGAAGCTGAAGTTTAAATACTTTGGTCACATACGGAGAAAGTAGGAAAGACTGAAGGAAAAATGGAAGGGAGATAGCAGAGAATGAAATGGATACATAATATCATGGAAACAATGAACATGAATTTAGACTTTGAAAAATAATGAAGGATTAAAAAGGCCTGGTGTGCTACGATCTATGGGATCACAAATTGTAAGACATGACTGAATAATTGAACAACAACATATTGTTAGTAATTCAAAGCAATTTTTCATATGATTGATTATACTTTTCAATTCTTTTAGGAGTTATTTTTTCATGACCTTGATTTATTTATTGAAGGATGAATTTGGGAGATTATATATGTATGTATGTATGCATATATGTATAAATATATTTATTTTTTTCTTAGTTCACTGCCTTCTTTATCAAAAGTTAATCTTGTTTGTGCAGTGACTTTTTAAATTCATGAAATCAAAATTATCTGCTATATCTTTTCTAGTTACCTATATATACATATATATGTATGTGTATATACACATATATACTTACCTATATGCATATTTACATATATAACTATATATAATTACATACATGGTTGCATATATAATTACACGCACATACAGATATACACTTGTTTGTTTAAGAATTCACCCTTTATTCATAGTTGTTAAAGGATTAGCTTCTCTTCTATGTTTTTCTTAAAGGTGGAATGTCTAATATTGGCATTGCATATCTATTCTGAACTTATTGTGGAATATCATGTTGGTCTAAACCTAATTTCTGCCAAATTGATTGTCAGCAGTTCTTATTATATAGATAACTATTTCATAAGTCATTTTTTTTCAAGTTTAATGAACAATGGGCAGCTCTATTCACTTATTTCTGATTCTTTATCTAGTCTGTTCCGTTAATTTACTTTTCTATGTTTCCACTAGTATCAAATGATTTCTGTTGATAATATAATATGAATTCAAGAGTTATCCTTCTACATTCCTATCTTAATATTTTGGATCCTTTATTTTTTCCAAATACATGTTGTTATCATTTTATCTAAGTATCATTTTGGCAGTTTGATCTGTATAGTAATAAATATGTAAATTAACATTGATAGCATTGTCATTATTTTATTGGCACAAGTCAAGTATAAGTATGGCATAATCCTCCAGATATTTAATTATTTCCTTTATTTTTTTATGGAGTAGTTTAAAACTGATTCTATATAATTACTGAGTGTGCTTTTCAAGACTGACTCCCAGACATTTTATGAACATTGTAGTTATTTTGAAAGGGACTTGTTTTTCCAGTGTACTCCTTTGAATTTTATTATTAATATATGGAAATGTTGATTTGATGGTATATTTTGTATTCTACATTTTTGCCTACACTATTAGTCATCTCAGTGAGTTTATTTGCTAATTCTCTAAGTTTTCCTAAGTAACCCATCATGCTATCAGCAAATAAAGATGATTTTACCTCCTCTTTGCCTTTGTCCTGTTAATTGTTTTCTCTTGTTTTAATACTAATTGCTTCTTTTTACAATGCTATATCAAATAATACCAGAAGCAAGCAAAAGAGGCATCCTTGTTTGATCCTTGCATTTATTGGCCATGTCATACTGTGTTCCCATTGCATACCATGCTTTCTTTTATTTTTAATCTACAATTTACTCTGAACCTCAAGAAAACA
>CM053580.1:137796041-137812179 GCA_028627135.1 Pseudochirops cupreus | reverse complement strand
TTTTTTGCTGGAATTTTAATTCCTTTTCCATTTTTTCCTTTTGAACTCTTATTTGATTTACAATAATATTTTTGATTCTTCCTTCATTTCTTATAGGAATTCTAGGTTACCTTTTGGACAAAAGTGGGTTTTTGTTTAAGGCTTTTCTCTAATTAATAGTTATTTAAAATATTTTTAGGTAACTATACCTTTGATTTCTTTTTCTTAAAGCTTCCTGCTTATTGACCATTTTTCAACTGGGAAATGGCTCTTATCTTTATAAAATTTGGCTCAATTCCCAAGTATTTGAGAAATGAGGCCTTTATGACAGAAACTTGCTTCAATTCCTATCTCTCATCCAGTTTCTTGATTTCCTTGTAATTTTGGCTGTATTTGAAGTAGCTTATGTTCTAATGGGGCAAGATGATACATAAAAGAGAACCAGGAAGAGAAAGGGTCAAGGTGGGTAATTTTCTCACCACATGGCATTAAGGTCTGGATCATAAGGTAAAGCAAAAGCGTTCCTATTTCTCAAGTTACCCAGGGGCAGAATACAGGTAAGTGATGGGGAGGTGGTAGAGGTCTGAGTAAAGGCATATAGTAGTCCATTCTGTTTGTTGTTGTTGAACTGAATAGTAACAACGAAACTTTGGGCTAATTTTAATACTTTTAGTTAACATATAGCAGTCCTCAGGATAAGGGCAGCTAGGTAGTACAATGGATAAGGTTCACAGTCCAAAGTCAGAAAGACCTGAGTTCAAATTTGACTTCAGAAACTCCCTAACTGAGAGACTCTGGAGAAGTCACTTAGCCCATTTGCTCGTTTCCTTATCTATAACATAAGCTGGAGAAGGAAATGCTAAACCACTCCAGCATCTTTGTCAAGAAAACCCGAAGGGGTTGTATCCCAAAGAGATCATAGAAGTGGGAGGAAGATCCATATGTACAAAAATATTTATTGCAGTTCTCTTTGTGGTGGCAAGAAACTGGAAATTAAGGGGATGCCCATCAATTGGGGAATGGCTAAACAAGTCGTGGTATATGAATGTAATGGAATGCTATTGTGCTATAAGAAATGGGGAGGAGATAGACTTCATATTTACCTGGAGAGGCTTATACAGACTGATGCTAAGTGAGAAGAGCAGAACCAGGAAAAACTTGTACACAATCCAGAGACATCATATGTGTGACGACCAACTTTGATAAACTGGACTCTTCCTAGCAACGTGTAGTTATAAGACAACTCTACAAGTCTCAGGATGGAAGGAGATGTCTACATTCAGAGAAAGATCTAGAAAAACCAGCATTTAAATGGAGACTGAAGTAATCTGCGTGCTATCGTTCTTTTCCGTGTTTGGTTTTGTTTCTTCTTTCCCATTGTTCACTCCATTGGTTACAGTCCTTCTATACAACCGGACCAATGTCCAATGTGAAAGTATTTGCAGATCCTATACTGGATTGTATGCCGCCGTAGGGGTGGGGGGGGAAGAAGGAGGGGAGAAAATTGGAAACTCAGGGGACTGTGGAACTGAATCTTGTAAACTGAAAGTAAATACATAAATCAATTTAAAAAAAAAAGAAAAGAAAACCCCAAGAGGAGGCTAGATACTGCTGTGAAGAGAGCACCTGCCCTGGAGTCAGGAGGACCCGAGTTCAAATCCAGCCTCAGACACTTAACATTTACTAGCCATGTGACCTTGTGAAAGTAACTTAACCCTAACTGCCCTGCCTTCCCCCCTCCAAAAAGCAAAAAAAAAAAAAAGAAAAGAAAAGAAAAGAAAACTCCAAATGGGATCACAAAGAGTCAGATACAACTGAGATGACTAAAGAAAGCAACAAAGTTCCCCGTATTGCCTCCAAATGCTATCATTATGATTTGTCAGTGAGGAGTTCCCATCCCTTGGCTGCTCATCAAATCAATGTTACCTAAACATACACTTCACACCCCAGGCCTAAGCTCCCATGGAGCCTATAACCTTCGAAAGCCTCTTTATCCCCAAGCCATTTTCCCTACGGTGTTCTTGGCCTGTATCTTTGTATCATTCAGACACCAGAGAATCCTGTAAGAGCATGCGCTCTCTACTAGGGCTTTGGAGAAGCCTTGAATTTCTTTTACTACATAACAACAGAGAACCTTTTACAACTTCAGAAGTTTCTTTCCCACTAAAAGGGGGTGGGGGGAAGGAACAAAGAAAGAAACTGCCGTAGCATGTGATATGTATTCTTGGCAGTAGAATTTTAAACCATGTTTTGTGTCAGTGTGGTATAAAGAAACAAGGGGCCTCCATGTAATTTGTATCTTTCCAAGTGTCTAATTTCAATCTAATGTACTGTTGGGAAACTGAGCCAGGAAATCTATATGGCGGCTCCATTTGGGGACTTGCTCAGCGATCTTTAGTCAGTGACAAATTCTGGTTTCCATTCCATGTTCAGTGATGATAACAGTGCGATTTACAGGTATAAGTAACAAATGAGATCAATTAAAACGTCTAAGAGTGGCACCTGTCTAAGTGTAGGGTTGCACTAAATGATTCCCGTATCTTTGTTTCCTATACACCCCACCATTTGTAACTTCTCCACATTCAAAGTAACAATGAGAGAGCTGTTTCTTAATGGTCATGGACCAAGAAAGCAGGCCTTATCCTGTGGCCTAGGTAGATGATGACTATCGTGAAGTGAAAACAACAGGCATATTTTTTGACTCCATTTGCACAAATGATCCCTGTGTTTCACAGCATTCTTTAATATAGCATCTTGAATTGCCCAATTTGTTACAAATTTGTGTTGTCAGCTGCCTTTGTGGCTGAAATGAATTTGCAATGAAATACAGGCTCCCCTTCATTTCTATATATTATTTAATGCCATGATCATGAAGAAATAAATTTGATGTATTTAGAATATCTTATGTTCCCAGAAAGAAAAAAGTTGCTTCTGAGAATTTAAAAAAAAAAAAAAGAAAAGAAAAGAAACCAGTGGCCAAATTCAAAAATTTATGATTAAGCAAGACACTTGCAGATTTTTTCTATGTCTTCTCTATCAGTTATTGCGTCAAATGAAGTGACTGATATTTTTTAGAGGGCATGTGACTGCGGCAATATATTAAATGTTTCAGCATGAATTATGACTGTTGAAACACATGTTGTTTTATTAGATTTAAATATTCCTGAACTGTGAGTTGGGCTATGTAAACATATATCTTGATGTGTTCCAGTTCCCAGGCAGGATGTGTTAGACTATTTGGGAAGGACAGAACGCTGTTCCCAGTTAAGCATGAACAGCAGTCATCACACACAGAAAAGGATAAACCTCAAATAAATTGATATTGTACTTTTCTTTACATTTTTGTATGTGTGTGGGGGCAGGGTTATGAATCTGTGATTTCATCACTTTAGAGAATTCTCGGCGATGAACTCCCTTCATCAGTACAAGATCACCAAGCCCTCTATCATTTATAGTTTTACACAGTTGACTGGAATACTAAGAGCCTATGTGGCTTGCCCATTGTCACAAAAATAAGTTAGATCAGGTTTTTGCCGTTGTTCAGTCATTTCAGTCATGTCTGACTCTTCATGACCCCATTTAGGATTTTCTTGGAAAACATACTCTAGTGATTTGTCATTTCCTTATCCAGCTCAGTGTATTGATGAGGAAACTGAGGCAAATAGGATTCTAACTAAAAAAATGGCCAGGTATCTCCACCCGAGGCCCTTATGTCCCAAAGGTAGATGATATTAATAAACATTAACATACAAAGATCCAGTGTATAGACATTCCTCAAACAGGAACACAGCATGTACATTTCCGCACCCCAAAATGCCAGGTATCTTATGGGGAAAAATTAGAATGACTACAAATAGTTAGTTACATCTTATCTAAGCAATGTAATTTAGAAGTCAGGAAAATGTAATTAAAGGCACTCATTCAATAAAACACAGCTAGATATAGGTAACGGCTTTTCTCTTCTAGATTTTCTAAATAGCTTACAAATAAAATGTTCCACGAAAGCTTCTGTTTCCTTTGCACAAACTCTGTCTTGGAGATGCACATTATGATATGTTTCTTGGATGCAAAATAAAGCTGGTTTAGAACTTTTAAAACAGTCACATAGACTTGCCATTTAATTATCATAACTCCCATATATAGTATTTATGCTCTATCTTATTCTGCAACAAAGCATGAAATACATCAGGAAGAAATCTAATTATACCTTATCTCTCTTGGACCATTCCTCACCCATAGGTTGTAAACAGCAGAATTTAAAGTACATTATCAAAGTTATTTTGGTTGTTTTAAATGTTAAGGGTAGCATCTACAAAGTTAACATCATGATGAAAAAAAATATGCTCTTACATTATGCAGCTATCAAATTTGGAGAAAATTCTTTCCCCATAAGTATTAGCTACCACTGAATCCTAGAGTCAAGTGTGTTGGTAGCTGTATCAAAAAGTGGTTCATTTATGGTCAGGTCCTTGTGCTTAAAACCTTACTTTATTCCAGTTTTATACTTAAAATTAATTTTTCTGGGGTTTGTAAGAGTTCTCCATCACTCTTTAATTCCGGAAGACCAGAATGTTAGCTAGTTGCTTGCTTAATATTCATCTCTTTAAAGATGTGTAAACTGAGATCTGACCTTAACATCATACAGTAGGCCAAAGAAGGATATATCAGGGAGACAGGATTGTTAGTTTCAGAATCATTTCAGATTATGCATTCTCAGTCTTACTACCACCATTATCAAAGTCCTTGAGGCTAGGGAATCTTTTGTTTTGGTCTTTGAATCATTAGTGTGAATCAACATGGGACAGAGATAGGAACTGTATCTGTGATTTCATTGGGGGAAGGGACTCCCATGAGGAATTTCTGAGAACAGGCCAGGTCAGTATTTCCTTTGCAACTTAGAGTCTTATAAAGTTGCCCAGAGAATTGAGAAGTTAAATTACTTGCCCAAGGTCACAAAGCTAGTATGTATTAGAAGCATGACTTGATCCCAGGGCCTTCCTGGCTCAGAGGCCAGCTTATTAACCCCTTCACTATGTTCCCTCTCAATACATAGCTACTTTTAAAATGGGGTGTATGGGGTGTTCAAAGAGGACTAGAACCTCTGATATGAGGGCTTTCTGGGCCTTTTTCAGGGCTGCTCAGTTACCTTCAGAGTCCACCTGTGACTCCAAGAAGCTGTAGCATGTATAATGGCCATACCTTGGGGTAGAGCGAATGCAATATTCATGGTGTCCATGGTCACTATAAATATACCTGTATGGTGTGCAATCATTAAAATATAACAGACTCTCCATGTAGAAGACAGAAGCAAAACATTTATTCAGACACCAGAAAAATGAATCCTAAGATCAGTAAGCTGATTTCATCATAATAGCAAAGAAGTTAATAAGCCACAAAACCACAGAAAGTCACAGCATCTTTTAGCCTTCCCACAAACCAACAGATGACCAATATTTACTCACAAGTTTATCTGTCTCCCTTGGAAGCATCCTCTCTTCCCAATTGTCTAGCTTGCTCTGATTCCCGGCTTCCTGTAGGCTCTGCTCCACCCTTCAGAAAACTCTTCCCACTATAGGCTCCATGGAATTACATTCAGCCTGTTAGGGAGCAGAGTATATTTTCAAAGCAAGGAAGGTCTTTACATTCCCTTAGGATTATTAAGGGGCAGGATATTCCCATTACCATTATACCTGAGGAGAAAAAAAAAAATCTCCGGAAAAGGGCTAAACCAGGCTAAGAGTTGAAACAGTCCTAAAATTCATCTGTGAGTTAGGAAGATGTCTACCCAAAGCATGAGAAGGCTTCTTCTGGCAGAATGAACAGATGAGAACACTATGTCTCAATGGCCATGAAGGCAGTTGAAGAAAGCACTGTGCACTTTGTAGAGTTTGGTCAGACATCAAAGATGCCAAGGTCATCCACTGCATCCTGGGTCATCATCAGTCTCCTAGATTTTCATCTTGTCACTGGACTTTGAAGACTCTGGAAGAAAGAGTGAGGTTGATGACTTTTTGTTACTCTACCTCATTTAAATCTAACTCACATGCAAGTCAAGACAGCACTCTGTGATGCCATTGGTCCTCTTCAAAAACAAAGGATGAACAACAACTTTTAAAACATCTGAAGAGTTTCAGACAAACCAGCCTATGAAATGATTTTCTTCTAGAAAACATTTTTTTCTATATGGTTGTCTTCTAGAAAAGGCCCAGAAATTTCTTTCTCCAACCAAAACCTGAACGCTCAAGTAGACTTTCCTATACTAAATATCTTTATAGCTCTTTCCTTTCCTTACACAAACCATTGTGGTGTTTCACCTTGTGGCAGCCTTGTCTTCCCTATGTAAAAAAGTCAGAAAATAACAGACTCTTAAATTTTACAGGAACCTCAGACACCACTAAGTCCAACCCCTACCTGATTAAGAATCCTCTCCAGGATATTAGAAGCAGTCATCTAAACTCTGCTTGAAGTCCATCAGTGACAGGGAGGCCACATCTTCCCAAAGTAGTCCATATATTTTTGAACAGCTCCAATTATTACATATCTAGTCCAAATATGCTCCCTCTAAATTAAGATCATAGATCTAATAGAAGTGATCCAGTTCTCACAGAGGAGAGGAGAAAACTGAGGCCCATAGATGTTATATGACTTACCTAAGCTTGCCTGGGTAGTAAGTAGAACAGCAGGGATTTTCTTTTTCTCTCTCTCTCTCTCTCTTTTTTTTTTTTTTTGCTTTTTGGAGGGCAATTGGGGTTAAGTGACTTGCCTAAAGTCACACAGCTAGTAAGTGTGTCAAGTGTCTGAGGCCACATTTGAACTCAGGTCCTCCTGATTCCAGGGCTGGTGCTCTATTCACTGGGCCACCTAGCCGCCCCAGCAGCAGGGATTTTCAATTCAGATCGTTAGACTCCAAATCCAGCACTCTTTCCACTGTGCACCACAGTATTCCTGAGTACCTTCTGGGATCAAGCAAATTAAGTCAAAGTCTTCCTTTTCTACACAATATCCTTCCGAATACTAGAAGATAGCCATCATGTAATTATGTGTTCTCTTCCAAGCTAGATGTCTCCACAAGGCTGGACCCCAAGGTTAACTTCTTCAAAGCTGTGAGACATCAGAGTGTAGGTCACATCAAGTTCTAAACAGAGAGAAAGACTTTGAATATAAATATGGTGGCAGGCTGCATCTGATGATGAAGGGCCAATAGAGATAGAGGCCACATTCAGTTGCGTGTCTTGCATCTTGGCTGGAATGGATAAAATGTGAGATTTGGAGTCAGAAAACTCCAGGAGAGAAAATTACCCCAAATGCTTGAAAATGGAGTCGTTATATAGAAGAGAAAAGGAAGGAAGAGGGAGAAAGGAAAAGAAGGGAGAAGGAAGAGCAGCCTACTTCAGGTACTCTTTAGCTGCGTGATAAAAGGTGAGTGACTTAATGTCTCAAAACCTCAATTTGTACATCTATAAACTGGGGACTACATTGTAAAGGCAGCCTAACTTAGTAGAAGAGCTGATCTCAAAGTCAGGAAGGCCTTGTTTCAAGTACTACCTCTGAAAAATATTGTCTGTTTCTCTGAGCAAGTCAGAGCACTTTACTGGTACTTTCAATGAATAAACTTCCGTTATGAGCCTGCTGGGTAACAGGTGCTCCTCTGAGCACCAACAATATAAACTTAAACAATTCCAGATGTAAAGTTTGTGTTTCATCAAAGACTATGAGTTACAGCGGTATTGAAGAGCTACATTGGGAGAGGGAAATTCTATACAAGGAGTTCCATACATGACATCACAGATTAGAACCAAAAAAATCTTGCAATACTACCTCACAGGGTTGTTGCCAAGCAAATGGTTTGTCATTCTTGAAACTCTAAACGTGCAAATTACTGTTAATTTTGGCACATCAAGAATGATGAGGGAGTCTTGAAGAGCTGGAAAACTGGGATCTTTGCTTGCTCTCAGAATCTCTTGTTACCTTCTGCCAGGACTTCTTGTCTCTCCAATAAAACATCTTTTTCTTTTACTTTAAGGTGAACCCATCGCTCTCCCCAGCCATCACAATCACAGGACAAAATTCACTGATATCTGCATCCCCCATGCACTCCACCTCCCACCCCTTCACACACACACACACACACACACACACACACACACATGCACGTGGGCAGGTGAACGTGTGCCTTATCCCAATTAAGCTTCCACACAAGTTAACACTGAGTATGCAGGGCTAAGAACTAGTGTTAAAAGAAGTGGGTGGGGTGGGGCCACTAATGGGGTTGGGAAGGGAGTTAAAGCAACAGGGGACTGGCCAGCCTCTTCCTCTTTATGAATCTATTTGAATCCAACTGATGACTGTTGTGTGTGCATTTTCATTCAGGGACAGCATTTAAAAGGATTGTTTACCATAGCCTTGTAATCAATGTGCCTTAGCAGCACCCTATTACCCCTGATAACAGGCCTGCTGCAATTTGGACCTGAAAGAAATTGCCCTCAGATGGGCTCAGGGATGCTTTAGTGCCACTGGGCAGCCCTGTTATCTCCATCTGTGATTTGTTTTCAAGAACAGTGATTTGCATTTCACTGGGATTACACCTTTTAATGTATCAGCAAGGTAAAGCATCTATAGCAGGGGGAAAAAAAAAACCTCATATCTCCCCCAGACTCCAAATGATTCATTTGAGGCTTCTGTGGAGAGGATTGCAGTTACAATTAAAATCAAAAGCTCCCTAGTTCTTTCAATAGTGCCTGCTAACCCTTTGTGGACAGAGAAACATGTGGGCTGCTTAATATGTAGAGAGTTTTGAAGTCATTTGAAACAGCTCCATGCTTGTGGGGGTTTTTTAAGTGTTTTTTTTTTTACATTAATTCAACAAATATTTGAGTGCCCACTGTGTGCCATGGATCATATTAGCGCTTGAGCAAGATACAAAGATAAATAACACATGGACCATCCTCTTAAAGAGCTTACAATAAAGATTATGGAGAAAAGAAGATTATACAAGTAACTATGATAGGGTAAGTGCTTTTGAGAAATACTAACGAAGTACCAGGGACTGAATGGCGGAGACATGGCTCCCACTGAGGGTGAATTACAGCAGAAAGCCAGGCACTGAACAAAGACATGTGGTCAGCTAAGTAAATTAATTCTAAAAATCAAGTGAAGAGAGTATTATATTACTTTAAAAATGATTGTGTACAAGTCAGCACACTTTTAATAGTGATGTTGTTTCTTCTTGAAATACCAAATGAAGTGAAAGTCACTCCAAATAGAATAATGTATTGACAAAAATGGCAGAATGAGCACTACATTGGGAATCAAGAGAAGAAAAATACTGTGGAATTGAGACAAGGCCACTGGAACAAGAATGAAAGGATTTCAGTTCCAGTACTGGACTGGCTACTAGATAGCTATGTGACCTTGGATAAGTCATTTACTTCTCTAGGTATCAGCTTTCATATCTATAAAATGAGAGAATTGAGCTAAATAACCTATAAGGATCTTTCCTGCTCTAAAATATATGACCTCTTTCAATTCTAACTCAGATATTTCTAGTTGGCTCAGTTAGGTAATGGTTCAGACACTTACAAGCTGTGTGACCTCTCTTTTCCTCAGTTTTCTCAACTATAAAATGGGGGTGATGATAATAGCATCTAACTCTTAGGGTTGCTGTGAGGGTCAAATGAGACAGTATTTGTAAAAAAAAATCATTTAGTACAGTGTAAGGTATATGGTAGGTAGTACAAATGATTATTCCTTTCTTTTTTTTTTTTTTTGGTCTTTTTTTTGGAGGGGGGAAGGCAGGACAATTTTTACATTGGGGTTAAGGGACTTGACCAAGGTCACACAGCTAGTAAGTGCTAAGTGTCTGAGGCCAGATTTGAATTCAGGTCCTCCTGACTCCCGGGCTGGTGCTCTATTCCATGTGCCACCTAGCTGCCCTTCTAAGAAGTAAATTCCTTATCTACCTGATGGGAACATAATTCTACCCAATTCATGGGGTCATTGTTAAGATTAAGATGAGATATAACATAGGTGCCAAAAATTTTAATTGTAAAGTGCTACATAAACACAAACTATCCATTATACTTTTTTTTTTATTTTTACAGATGATAGTTCCTTTTTCTTTTTAATTTGTGGAAGATTAAATAAATAATTCTTATTTTTATTTTTCTACTGTTAAGAATTTTACCGTGTTTATACATGCAGAAAAATTAATTCTTGTCCCTACTACTTTACTACCTGTGTGACCTTGGTTAAATAATTAAACCTCTCTCCGTAATGCATGCAAAATAACCTCTGAGGTCTTTATAAAGTCTAATCTATGAAATATAAAGACCCTGTAGGAAGAAAACAAAAACAAATTAAAGAAGAGGCATATAAGAATATTTGGATAGTCTAATGACATAAAAAAGTACTTGAAATACTATGGCTTTTTTTCTGAAAAGAAGATAAGAGCATAAATTAAAATAAAGTATTCATAGCTCTACATTTAAATCAACATACGTTGAATAACCACAGAGCAATATAGAGAAGAAAAAAGATTCAGTAAATTCTGGGGATAAAACAATATCACTTGTTTTAGTTAGGGAGGGGAAAAAAGATATAATTCTACAACAGAAAAATAATGTTTGCTTTAATTTTAATAAATAAGAATTCTCTTGAAATAGTATATATATATATGTCTATATATATATAAATATTTTTTATTATTTTTATTTTTTTTGCTATGGACAAATTGAAGAGAAACTTTGTGATTTGAAGGAAAAAAAAAAAAAAGAATAATCCTAATGGGAGAGAAGAAGTGGGAAGCATTATAACAATTTCTTCCTGACAAAGAAAACTAGAGGGATAATAGATCAAGAACCAAGGCAAAAATCAATTCATAATTTCACACGGACTAGAGATAGAACTGAATCTGGCCTAGTCCTCTCTCTTCATTCACCAGGGAAGGTGCCAACTTTTTAGTACCTCTTCCTGGCCATCTTCACATCATGCTGTCTGCTCTTCAATCATCATTATCTCTCTCCTGCCCATCAGTGACATAGATTTTGACCTTGAGATGCCTGGTTCTGATAAGTTAGTTTTGGCCTTATCTTTACCAGAACCAGACCTCCATGCTACTTTTGGGCCACTCCCAGACCATATTGGCCTATTCTGGTCAACACCTTTATCTCCCCCAACCCCAGCACCAAAACCGTCTTGGTCCTAATAGGTGAGTTTTACTATACTGTGCCTAGAATCTGGCCTCCAAACCACTTCCCAAGTCCTCTCCATACTACACCATGCCACCCTTAACACTTTCCAGCTCCCTTTTATGTTATATCTTCCACAGTTTGAATTTAATAAGCTCCTTGTAGGTGGAGACTGTTTTGGTTATTTAGTATTGGTAATGCTTAACACAGTCTGGCATATAGTAAATGCTTTTTAAATGATAATTATCTGTCCATCTATCTATTATCTATCTATTTGTCTGTCTGTCTATCTATCTATCTATCTGTCATCTAACTATTTCTTCTATTTACTATGGCATGACAGCATTCTACCAGAAGCAAAGTTAAACTTGACTTAGGGATTGAGAAATAATGCTTGATAAATGGGACCCACCTTTTCATTGAGCCCATTGGGTTCATCAGTAGCTCTGCTATCTCTTCAATAACTGATAAGACTAAAAATTAACACTCATTTGGATGGTTGGGAAGCTTAAATGAAATTAACACCAAGAAAGCTATGACAGAAATCATTTATCCAACCTTTTTTTTTGGTCTCCATAGTCCTTGGTTTTCAGTAAAAATGTCACAGACTTCTCATTCAGTATGAAAGTAAGGTCATTGTATAATTTGCCCTGTATATATACGTAACATTTTTAAATGGATGAATTAATCTTTTATAACAGTTCTTTTGGCAAGGCTTGGATTGGCTGCCTTGTAAGGAAAGAGTCTTAAGTAGCTAAAGAGGCTGGAATTTGTAGTTCTCCTCAGTTCAGCAAAAGAGGAAGCTAACTCCTGAGTAGATCTGGAGGCTGGAGTTTTGTTGTTTGTTTGTTTGTTTGTTTTAAGGGATTTGGACTAAAAGGAGAGGGGGAAAAAAACACTTGGAAAGGAAGAAAGAAGCTACAGCAACCTTTAGCAATGTCAAAATTGACCATTTCCCACCTCAAACACTCATTTTTATGAAAATTAAACAGCTGCATATAGGAATATTTTTCTCTCTAGAGAGCACTCAGGTGGCCAGGATATTGAGAAAACAAAACCGAAAAGAGCTACAAGGCACTCTCAGGTCCTCATCCCCTTCCTCTGCTTTATTTAAGAAGGGAGCAAATGGCATCCATTTCTAAGTCTCATCTTTTATTCTGTTAAAAACTGCATCTGACTGCTCTGGTCTTTTTTTCTCATAACACTTGCAGTTGTTTGTTTGTTTTCTCCCTGGTTCATACGAAAAGGATTTCATGAACTACAAAGGTCATTCACTGAGTTTTAGTAAGAAGGAATTATTCTTCCAATTGTCTCTTTCAAAATTTTCCACCTATAAATTCTTTCTCCATTTTCCACCTTGCCTCTGCCTCTTTACAATTATTCAATCTCTAAGTTCCACCTCCCAAACAAACACTGACTTTTAGAATAATTTTAGAGGATAAGAGAGGAATTTACCAAATATTCCACATGTCCTTTTTACAAGTCTTTTGTACCTCCTAGGGATATGTGTATCCTAAGTTTTAAACCCCTAGGGTACAGTAAAAATAAAGAATTATAAATAAACTGTATTATAACAAGATTATCCTGGATAAGCCAGTTAAAGCAATGGTAGACCAACCAACATCTTCTCTGTTGATGAATAATTTCTAATATAATTCTGTTTGAATTTAGTTGCCTAATACTCCACGTATCCAGAGAATAGTCCTATAGGAGTTCAGAGAAAGAGATCCATACAATGAAGGCTTGAGTAGTAAAGAAAAGATTCACAAAACATTAGATCAACAATCTATTCAAAGGATATATTGATGCTACCTTATCTTTTGATTGGGTGCATGTTTTCAGTGATGTCATTAGAACAACTAAAAGATTTCCTATATTGCCTGAACCACAACAGAGACTAATTAGTCTGTCTTCCTGCTACCTGAGAAGCTAGGTGGTTCAGTGGATAGAGTGTTGGACCTGGAGTCAGGACCTAAGTTCAAATTCAGTCTCAGGCACTTACTAGTTGTGTAATACTGGGCAAGACACTTAAGACATTTCAACTTCTTCATATGAAAAATGATAATGAAAGCACCTACCTTCCCAGGACTGTTAGAAGATAAAATGAAATAGCATTTGCAAAATACTTTGCAATACTTAAAGTTCTGTATTAATGCTAACTATTATTATCTCTAATGCTATATGCAATAATAGAATGAATCAAATAAGTAACCCTTTTGGTCATTCTGGAACTAACATCACAACCTTTTCTTGATAAACCTAGACATACATTTTTTTTAATCCATTTAATTCTAAATTCAATTCTATGAATAAAAAATAGACATAGATTTTACTAAATTAAGCTGCCACTACAAGGTATGGAGCATAGTGGATAGATGGTCAGTTTTAAGGTCATGAAGACAAAAGTTCAAGTCCTGCCAATAACATAAGTTGGCTGTTTGGCCATAGGCAAGAAGTTATCTCTTGTCTTAGTGCCCCCAGGCAATTCTCTAAAATTGCTTTAATGAAGGATTGTTGATTTTGATTAACATTAGCCCAGAGACATTCTACAGTAAGAGTTCCCAAAGAGATAAAATCAAAATTCTAGAAGAAAAGAAACAAACAAAATTTCCAGTGAAATAATAGATGAGCCCTTAGGATAATCTAGCTCAACCCCTCATTCTATAAATAAAGAAACCAATTCAACTAGAAGTAATTTACTAAATGAAATCTAGTTAAAGATACAATTTTGGGTCTCCTTTGACAGATAATGAAACTAAACAGGTTATTTTACTTGTCTAAATCTCTAGATGATAGATTTAAAGCTAAAAGGACGTTAGAGGAAATCCGGCCCAACCCCATCATTTTAGGGATGAAGAAACTCAGACACAAGAAAATTAAATGACTTGTCACAGAGGCAGCAAAGATTAGAATCAGGATTTGAATCTGGGTCCTCTGACTCCACAAGCTGGCCTCTTTCCAATATACCTCATGGCTAGAGACTAGAAGAACTTGAATCCAGATCTTCTGACTCAGTGCACTAAATTCTCCTACTGAGTGAGGGTCCTATGCTTCCTATTTATTGTATGTTTTGTTATTACAATATCTCTGGTGTTATTGGCAATCTGTACTTGCCTAGAGATCTTCCCCAAACAAGTTCTATTTTTTTTATCCCAATAAACTTCTTTCCTGACATGTCAAGCATATTTCTGCTTTCCTTGTCCCCTTTACTTAGGAAAATTTAGCTGAAATATATCTATTTCCTTTAAAAAAAAAGTTCTCCAAGACATTGCTAGAAGAAATCTGTTGCCTGGAAAGTATTTCTTGTCTCCATCAATTTTCCTCTGTACCTTCACCAAAAATTATCGGTCAGGCTGCCAATCCTGGACCACAATATATAAATATGCAAGATGCCTCTCGTGCCATTTATTTTATTCTGCCAGTAATTCCCCTTAAGCTTTTTATCTGGAGAGCCTAATTTACAAAAAAAATTTGTGAATCAGCTATAGCCTAAATGGTTTACAGGCTGCAAAACCCAGAATGGGCTAAAAGTTATGATTTACAGTAAAGACAGGATTGGGGAAGGACAGAAACAGACAAGGAGATTCAGAATTCTTCTGAAATCCTTTGGAGGTGTTAAACTTTCATTTACCAAGTTTCTTTTTCTTCAAGGTGAATGCTTTATATGTTGTTGAAGTACTGTTATTATTCCAATGGAAATGTAAAAAAGACTGAACATCCCTACCTTTCCGCCTTATTCTTATTGGCATAGCCATGAATGCATCATGCTTTAGCTTGTATCTTGGCCAGTGTATCTCAGAGCCAATATCATTCATAATGCTGAGAGTAAATTACAGTAGTTCAACTCTCCTTTTTTTTTTCTTCTCTGAATATAAACTCACTAAAATTTTCCTCAGGTTGGCATTTGTTACTTTGACTTTTCCCTCATAGTCAAAGTTAGTGAATGCTTTATACATATAACATTATCAACTATAAGGGCTTCGATTGATTGAATATTTTGACAAATATACCCTTCTAATTCATGAAGCCATATGGATACACAAGCTGCCATATGGATGTAAAGTATTCTGTCTCATGGAATGATCCAAGAACATTTTTTGTTAGCTGTTACTTCCTTTAAATGAAAATTGATTATTTGCTGAATATCCCATCAATAGGATACAGCAAGAAAATGATAGGCTCACAAACAGAGCCTGATGAAGAGGAAATGCATTCCTGGAAGTCCTTCATGAGGTGGCTTCATTTTCTTTTAAATGTACTTCATATTCAAAACTTAGTTGGAATATGTCTCCTACTCTTCGTATTATAGATTATAATGACACACATATGCATATATTGCTTCACAGATTTCAAGAATTGTAAAGGGCATTAGAGATCATTCTAAAGCAACCTTCTCATTTTACAAATGAGATAACCAGGCTCATAGAATTGAAATGACTTGTCCAAAGTCATACAATGAGTAAGCAACAGCATGAACTATGATGTTAAACCAGGGCTCCTGCCTCCCAGTTCAGTGAGTCGTCTTTTCAATTCAGAGGCTGCTTCTCTATAGGCCTGCCACCACTCCCCATCTCCCTATCTTTCTCTCTCCCTCTTTTTTTTTTAATGGATCAAGATACCTTTCACAGCAGGTAGATCAAATTCTCAAGGTTACAATTAACTGGGGCGGGGGGTCTGAGAATTGTAGAAGATTTCTCCATCCTTCACCCCTCCACTAGAAAATTGCAAAATGTTCAGATAATCTTGAAGGCTACCAAAAAAATTAATAGATCCTTACGTTTATTTAGAGATCATTCAATTAACAAGATGATGGAGGGAGCCAAGATGGCGGCGTGGAGCCAAGATGGCGGCGTAGAAGCAGCAACATATCGCAGCTCTCACATAGCCACCCCAAAATACCCATAAAATAGGACTCTAAACCAATCCTGGAACTCCAAAACGCACACAAAGATACTTCCCACTAAAGTCAGCTC
>CM053580.1:137778207-137795541 GCA_028627135.1 Pseudochirops cupreus | reverse complement strand
AAAAAAAAAAAAACAAGATGATGGAATAGTTAGTTTCTGCAAACTTCTCTAACCTGAAACCTTTAGAAAATGGAAACATATACCAGAAATATGCAAAGTTAAATCTGAATGGTAACAACTTCACAGCCTTGTGCCTCAGCCACCAGGTAATGTGAGTCCTGTCTATATGCCAGTGTATGCTAGTGATTCTATCTGAACCACATTCCTACTTCACAACGGGGAGAAGACACACAAAGGAATGGCAGCATGAAGAAGCAGCCAAGGGGGCTTCCATACCAATAGGACAAATAACTAGAAACCCAGTAGGAGTCAGATCTTTCCCAGAGGAGTTCACTCTGGAAAGGGAGTCAATTATTTCCCAACACCACACATTGAAAAGAAGAAGACAATATCCACCTTAAAGAACTTTGTGGAGCATTCCAAGGGGAAAGAAGGGAAATCAGAAATTAATAAGTGAGAATTCACAAACAAAAAGTTGAAGAAAAATCTAAGAGTAAAAGGCTATATATAAGCCAATAAATAACAGAGTCATACAAGTAGAGAGAAAAAGGACCAAAAACAAAAAAATCAGAGAGGGCATAATGCATGAAATAATATCACACTAAGAAGAACAATGAACCCCAAGTTGCTGAGACATTCTGAGGGATTTGTAACAGTATTGGGTATAGGTGTTACTTTGAAAGAACTCCAGAGTGACTAAACACACACACACACACACACACACACACACACACACCCCTTTTAAAAGAATGTATTAGAATAGCAATTACTCCAGACATCATAGTTTTCAAATCATAATTAAAAAGTACAAAAATTATATGGAACCTAGAGCACATGATAGAAAAATCTCTCCAAAGAATTAAAAACTCTCAAATATAGAAAAATAACTTTGAAGATCCAAAATACCAAAATAGAAGAAAACTTGGCAGAAAAGAATTAAAAAGTGAAAAATTTAAGGGATGCATAAATTTTATGTAATGCAAAGTGGCCTTGAAAAATACAACATAAGGATCACAAGTCTTCAGGACAACAAAATAAGTTAAAAAAAAAAAAGAAAAGAAAACTTACTATAGGAAAAATATTAGAAAACTGTCCAGAATACTTAAATATGAATTTCTGAATTCTGACTCAATCTATTGATTACTGACTGACAAAAACCCTTTATTTTAAATTCCAAGTAATGTCATAGTTAAACTCCATCTGTCCAATAATAAGTTTGTTTTCTTTTTTAAAGGAAGTAACCAGGAAAAACTACTTCAGCTTTGAAGGAAAAGCAACTCTAATATCAGGTTACTTCACAGCCATGAGAACTGTTAGAAAATAATACAATAGGTTAATCTGGAAAGCAATATGCTTGAAGTTTTAACCCAACATAAAATATCGTACAATGTTGAGCCAACCATAAGTAAAAATAAAGGTGAGACTTCAACAAAAGAAGGGCATTTGAAACATTCCTGGAAGGGTGTCACAGAGGGGTAAATCAAATTTTTGACTGTGCAAATAGTCAAAAGCCGAGAAAAAAGAAAGTTAAATAAGTACAATTGCTAAGAAAAGACTGCCAATTAAATCAATTTTCTCTTGTTTATTGAACAATTTATAAAAAGAAATTGTATTAAGGAACAAAAGAAGAAACAAAAGGTAATCATCAACCCCCAACCCCTAAAAAAGTATTTTAGAGGCTGAGTTTAATGGAATCTTAAAGAATCAAAGGAAGGAAAACAGAAAATGATAAATTCACTGAATTAAATTCAGTGTTCATTTATAAGTGAATCATGTGTAGAGGGGGGGAGGGAAAAAATAGTACATCGTAACATGGCTCCAGCAAGGAGCAAAAAGGAGAAAAACAGAGAGAAGATGGTAACACACTCCCATATAGCCAAGTGGTAGATAGAAAAGGGAGACCCCTTTCCCTAAGTGCCAAAAAGAAAAAAAAATGTAAGGAGATAGGTAGACTGGGATAAAACATTTGATGGGATGGAATCTTGCCCTAGAAGAACAAATCAAAGGGCATCATTAAGAATCATTCCTATGATGAGAAGAAGTCTATGTCTTTGGTAAGAAATAGCAAGCTTATAAAGAAATGACCATCTTCTCTGAATATGGGTTCACAAGAAAAGAAGTTGCATGTATACCCAGAGGTAACTTAGGGTGGGAGGAGAAGACCTAGAAGCAGAGATAAAATAACTTGGTCCTAGGAATGGCAAGAGACCATATTGCAGAGTCAGGAGGAAGGACAGAGCCAAAATCCCTGGGATTTGATTGCCTCCATTTCATGTGACTCCCTTAATTACCTGATAATTAAAGTGAGGCACAGAAGGAAAAAAAGGCCCCAACAAAGTCAAAACAAAATTAATATAAATATTGTCCCTTAAAAAAACATTGACAGAGACTTGGGAAATAGACCTTAAAGTTCAGAGTCTTACTAGCAAAGTCTACAGTATCTATAATATTTCTTCATCATACGACAGATATTTTTTACAAGTGTCTGTTATCTGCAAGGTACTCTGCTAGGTGATGACAGGTATATGAAACAAAATAAGATAAGGTTACTGCCCTAAAGAAGCTTTCATAATACCACATTGGGGGAAGGGGGATTAGAAATTCTGTTTCCTTATTAGTCACTAATTTTCCATGTGAGCTGGGGCAAATCATTTAACTTTGATTTCTCAGATTTCTTGTTTATAAAATTATGGTGGATTTTTGAAGGCCTGTGGCAATGTGTTTATGAAACGCTTGACTATCCTTAGGTGAAAAAAATATATATATCACTATACAGTTAAAGATATCAGAAAAAAAAAAGATAGCAAAGAAACTCAGATCTAGAGCTTCCTTTGACTGAATGCAGTAGCAAGAAAATAAATTCTCCGTTTAGTCAAGATCAGAATCTTATCTTGATATTATATCCCTTTTGGCTTTTTCATTCAAACTATGATTAGGTTATATTATCAATATCTGCCTTTATGACCTATATAAATGCTGTTAAGATAATCATTTAGAGATGAGGAAATTGATGACCATGGAGCTTTAGTAACTTGCCCAAGGTCACACAGGTATTAAGTAACACAGGTAGGAATGATTCAAACAAGGTATTTCAACTACTTTGACTCTTTCCACTGGACCACCATGCCATCCAAGGACAATTAGTTCCAGAGACTGATTCAACCCAACTCATCCCAACTCAGCCTTGGTCTTCAGTTTAACTTTTTGTTATTCGTGTAAATTGTTAAATGCCCGAGAGATGTTATAGAATGTTCCCTAAGTTCTTTCCATTATCAGTGGCAGCTTCATTCATTAACAGAGGTCAGATTAACTTTTATATCTAGATGCTTTAGGAACACAGAGGAAAAAAAAATTCTTGCAAAATGGCCAAGAAGGTTTTTTTTTTCCACAGTCAGTTTCTGCAAGGTGTAAGATATAACTAATCTACTTTTCTACTGCCTTGAAGAAATGGGTTGAAGATCCAAGGGAATTTGCCTCTTGAACCAGCAGACTCTGGTTCTAGTTAATTATTTCTACTTTTACATCGTTGCACTGAGTCTCAATATTTTTTCTTTGTTCTGTTACTCTTGGGAGATGATTTTTTTCTTCTTCTGTTATGGGCAATATTTTTTTTAATAATATGGAAATTCATCTGAGAGTTGTCCTGTCTAGTATACATCTCCCCTGGCATACCCACAGTTGAAGAATGTGAATGTCTGTAGACAAGTGAGAGGTGTTAAATATAGCAGCATTTAGATGTGGCAACAATTAGCTTAGCTGTCTAGCCATTGCTCTGCTACCTAAATGGCATAGATTGTTGATGAAGAGAGGCTTATTACCTCGAGGAGAAGTATGTTGCTAGCTCCTCACTGAAGGCCTTGACACTGGTCTTACAAAGTCAGACTCTGTCCTCCCATACACTGGACTGTAAAAGAGAAGATGAAACAAATATGCTCTTTTAAAAAATTAGTCCCTAAGATTCTGACAGTAAAATTGTGAATTATTCCCATGAAGAAGTTATGGTGGAAACCATATGATGTGGCTACTTGGGGGTCTCTCCAATGAATCTAAATTTTAGGAGGGCATTTACAATAAGGAGAAAGAAAGGTTCATAACCAGTCAGTAAATCTATCAAGAGTATTTATTAAGAGCTTTCTCTGTCAGGCACTACACTGAATGCTAGAGATACAAAGGCTCAAATAGTACCTGCCCTCAAGAAGTTTACATTCTAATAGAGGAGACAACATGTGAATAACTAGGTCCATACAGGATATATATATATATATGTATATATGATGAATGAATGAATGAATAATCCATCAGTGAATCAAGTATTTATTATAGACAGAAGGTAATCTGAGGAGAGAAGGCATTAGGAGCTGGGAGGGACAAGAAAAGGGAAAAAGTTTCCTGCCGAAGGTGGGATTTGTGCTGAGTCTTGAAGGAAACCAGGAAAGCTAAAAACTAAAAATGAAGAGAAAAGAATTTCAAGTGTGGAGGATAGACAAAAACACTGACACTGGAGATCAAGTGTTGTGCTTGAGGAAATGCAAGTGGGCCAAAAGGACTAGCTTTCTTCAGGGAGACTCAGACCTCATCAAGACCTGGATTCAAGTCTCACATAACGTGTGATTTTGTGTAAATCATATAGCCTTTCAATACCCACAGAATCTAAGTTACAGAGGAGGTGCTGATATGCATTAGAAGGAGTTTCACACTGAGAATTCCCTACATGAATTCATGTCTGTGCTTCTACACACACACACACACACACACACACACACACACACACACACACACACACACACACAGCAAGGATGTAGTGGAAAATGCTTAACAACTGGATCTCAGGACATATTTGGGGGAGAGGAATGTACTCTCAACACACTTTTAAGTTTAATCCACACTATTAGCCTTTTCTTCATCATTTTCTTAATTCAAGGCAAGTTCTGATCAAGTTGATCAACAAATCAAGTTCTGATTTGTAGCTTTTGCTAATTTCTGAGGTGCAAATGCTCACACTCAAAATTTAAAAATTGTTTTTGCAAGTGAGTTTGAGCTAACTGCAACTTAAACTATAAGCATACAGACACAGAAAGAAGGGATGAATACCCTTATCAAATTATATAATATCCTTGTTTGGTTCCAAATGAGGGGAAGTGGTTGGACTGTCAAATGATTTAGCAATCACTGAGCTACAGTTTAAGTAGCTTCCCCGTCAAGTGATTGTCTTTGAAAAAAGAAGGACAACCAAAAGTTCCTTTTTTACATGTTTAAAATGACAATTTCAAAATTGTTTTAGAGGCCTGAAGTGATATGGTGGAGCCAGCTCTTACTGATTGTAAAAGTCAATTGTTAAATTTTTAGTATGAACACTTACAACCCAGAAATTGCTAAATCTATAAATCAGGGCTTATTTTCTTGCTTTGTTGATTGTTTAGCCTTAGTCTAGAAAGAGATGGAGAAAATGTTAGTAATGCAGATTAAATTTTTCAAGTATATTATGGGAACTTTTTTTTCTTTTGGGATGCCGGTTGTTAAACATTTTCTAGCATATGTTTCAAGAGGGCAACTGATAGACAATCCTTCAAATGATTCCTTGGGAAGAAAAAAATAATTCAGAAACATTCTTGTAGATGATTGTTTTAGAGTGGAGAAGCTAAGAATGTAGAATGTGTAGGGGGGAAAATTTTTTTGATATACACACTGCAAAGGTGGGAATCACTCACGGCTCATGAACTAAGTTATCAAGCAAATTCAGGGGTCTGTAAAAAACACATAATTATTCTTTTCACAGAATCACAGAGTTTAATAGTTGGAAGCAACCTTGGGGATCAGCTAACTTAACTCATGCATGAAAGAAATTTCTACCGTGACATGCTTGACAAGTGGCCACTTAGGCCCTGTTCGAAGGTCTCTAGAAAGAGGAGCCACCGCCTCTCGAGATAATCCATTGTATTTTTTTGGATAACTCTAATTTTTATGGTGCTGTTGTGGATAATGATGTTATTTTCCCTGCCACTGAGTCTAAATCTGCCCTTTTGGACCAGCTACTGTTGTTCCTGGTTCTGCTTTCTAGAACCAAATGGAACAAAACTGTTTTACACAACAGCCTTTCATGCACTTAAACAGTCATCATGTCTCCCTTGAATTGTCTCTAAGCTAAATCTGACCAAGTCCCTCAAGTAATACATATATGCACTTGACTTAAGATCTTTCACTATCCTGGTTTTAGTTCTCAGGTCTAAAACATTATCAAAGTTTTTCTTAAGCTGTGGCACAAAGAACAGAACACAATACTATTCCATTTGAGGCCCAATGAGAACGGAGTAAATAGCACTATCACCTACCTGAAGCCAGGCTCCTTTCAATGTAGCCCAACATCCAGATGAAATTATTAAAGCAGATAAACTGAACTGCCAAATCATTTTGATGTTGGAACCTAACAAAATCTTTGTCCAGTGACATTGAGAGACCCTTGGAAATTTGGAAACAGTCGCACCCCTATACATTTGCTAATATGTGTTTGGTGGGGGGGAGGGCTATCATGATAAGATCTACTATGAAAGTTAGGCAAGAAAGTGTAATATTATGAGTCCCTGAAAAACAATAAATGTCAACTTCTTTGCCATTTGTCATTTTATTGGAATTATTATAATTTATCTGCTAAAATCTAACCTATCAAAAGGCACATTTTATATCAATATGTTTCAGAGAAACAGTACCTGTGTGCTTACAACCTATTTACATGTCTTCTGCCTTTAGCTTTTCTTCCTCATTTCTTTTAAATTCCTTTTATGTATTTAAATCTTTTGCCCCATTAGCACCCTTTCCTTCAGAAATCTGTAAATGAACATAATTAAGAAGCATCATTTTTGAATGATAGCTTTTGAAATATTCATTATTAACCTGCTGGCTACTTCTGTCCCTTTTTTAATATTTATATAATTAATAAAATTTCTCTATTACAATTCATACATTTCAAATAATTTATTAATATTATTCAAGTCCTGACTTGTCTACTCTTTTTTTTTTTACCAGACAGAAAAGATTTTTTTTAATCAAAGCATCTTTGGCCTTCATACCCTCTGATAGAGTTGAAGGAATTCAGAGCAATGAAACTTGCATTATTTTTTTTCCCTCATAACCTAAGAAAGAAAGTATTGCATACAGGAAACATTCATGTATATAGTTACTTGGTGAAAGTTCCACATGAAAATGTTCCCCTCAATAGTTGGAAACATATAAGGTATATGGTATATATGAAAATTTTTGTATGGTTATCAGCATCAGATCTAAATAATTCAGGACTATTAATTTTAAATGACATTTTAATTTTGATGTTAATTATTAGAATGATTTTTGAATTAGTAAGAAATGGGTTTAATACTAAGCTCTGCAGATAGTATATATAGTCCTCAGTTTTTGACTGTTGTCAGCACGTGTAAAAAAAGAAATGGTAATGAATTGGTCAAAAGACAGGGTTTAGAAATCATCAATGAATTGTAAAGGAATAAAGGATCACAATACAAAGCATGCCAAATCATTTTGAACTGCCTGAAATCAAGTTACCATTAAAAAGCCAAGATGATATCATCAATTTCTTTGTAGATCACAAATTGGACACTGAAGAAATTTTCACCTAACTTAAGGAAAAAAGAAAAATAGAGGCTGTGGAAGTTTGTAATAGGATTCTACAACATTCCCAGTTCCTGAGTTTTCATTAAATAACTCAACTACTATGGAAAATCCATTTCATGCTTGTTTACTTTGGCAGAAGTCCTTAACTGAATTGCTAAGGAGAAATGAAAATTGGGACTGGTCACGGGAATGCCAAAACCTGAATCTGATTTTCCTAAACAAGACATTCCATATAAACAGAAGTTGGTGAAATTTTACACTGATTTGCCTTTCCTGAAGACTTGTGTAGTTGGAGCAGAGTCTATAAGATGTTGCCAGATAGCAATAAAAATGTAACCTATTACAAGTTAGCTATGAGCCCTTTGGTGAAAGGTGAAAGTTGAGGAAGCCAGGGCAGCAGCCTTGATAGTACATTTGATTCTGCTCATTGTTGGCCACTGGATGTGCCTGGGCAGGTGTACTTTTAAGACTAGGTTTATTCCCCTTTCCCCCAACAACATTGCCCACCAACAAAGGAGAGAGATTCTTCTTGGTTCTTGTTTCTCTGAGGAAAAAAGTGAAGATCCACATGACCTGGCATGCCACCTCTGTTAAACCTTATTCAATTGTTTCACTCGTGTTTATGACCCCACTTGGGGTTTTCTTGGCAAAGATACTGGATTGGTTTGCCATCTCCTCCAGATCATTTTAGAGATGAGGAAATTGAGACAAATGGGTTGAAGTGACTTGTCCACAGCTAGTAAGTATCTGATGTTAGATTTGAATTCAAAAAAATGAGTCTTCTTGACTCCAATCCCATGCTCTATCCAATATGCCACCTAACTGTTGACTACTAAACCTAACACTTAGCAATTATAGTTTGCAATCCAGTAGATGGAGTTCATTAGAGAACCATCAAGTTGCTGATGATCTTAGACCAGAGGTTCTTTATCCTTTCTGTGTCATGGATCCTCAGGTAGTCTCATGAGGCCTATGGACCCCTTATCAGAATAATATTTTTAAATACTAGAAGGAAGTGCTAATTTTTTTGTTAAGAAGGTATTTTTCCCATATAAGTTTACATGCTCCCTGTAATCTTTTCATGGAGCATAGGTTAAGAACCTTTGTTATAGACTTATGAGGCCTGAGGACTATTGATTCGTAGCAGCATCTTTGAAACCAAACTACCTTGTATCCATCCCCAGGACGGTTTTGTCAGAAAGGAAAGATAATCAGGGTCATTTACATGATTCCTATTGGTGTCTTTTGATGAGGTTGTGTTCATAATATAATATTTGTAGTTGAGGAATAGAAAAAAATATATATATATAAAGAAAAAAGTAGCAAAGTATAACTTCAGCATGCGTTCTATAGACACTGAATTGAATTTAAAGCCATAAGAAACCACAGGAAAAAACATTCTTCCATACAGTAATTAAGGCTGTATGTAGTTACCAAACACCATTTCAAATAAAATAGTTGATACTATTTTCATTCTTAAATTGTTTTTGATAACAAAATGTAAACAAAGCATACTAGTCTAGGAGGTAGTGTGGTTTAGTGGATAAAGTGCTACCTCAGAAGTCAAAAGACCCATATGTAATTAAATCCAGTCTCTGATTGTCACAACCTTTGTAATGTTGGGCACTTCAATTAAAAATCCATAGACCTCAGTTTCCTCATCTGTAAAATGAGAGGTTGGACAAGATGACCTTTGAATACTCTTGATCTATAATCTTATTAAGTTACTGAAAATTGGCCTGGCTATTGAAATATCAATGCCGTCTCCATGTCAAGATACTTAAATCACAGGTCTGGTGGTGGTTTTAAGGGGTGAGTAGTTCTAGAGGATTTAGAGTTTTAGAGGATAAAATTCTAGAGTTTTAGAGGATAAAATCCACAAAACCAAAAACTTGCTGTGAAGGTAAACATTTGGAGAAATGTAAATACACACAGATATGGTTTAACAATAAAAATAATTCACACATTAAGTTCATGCTTTTTGTGTGTGAGCTCTTAAGTTTCTGAGAACACTGAGAAACTAAGTGTTGCTTTAGCACTTACTAAAGATTGCAAAATATCTCCTTCAGGCTTTTCAGGTGATTTGAAAACTTCTCTAAGCTGATGCTTTTAATAAATGACAGCTGCCAGCTTCTGTATAAAATTCTGAAACTTGGGAGAGCAAGAGATCTCTGCAAGCATAGGTTATACTTGTAACATCTCTGCTACATCTTCACATAATGATAAGTGGAAGTGGAGTGTCTCAGAAAGCTCATTCCATAACCTTCCTGTAGATTCTAAAGTCTGACTGGTAGAATCTCAGAGTTATATGGGAACTCAGTGGCCATTTTCCTGCCTCCCAAACAACACATTTCTCTATGATGTCCATGAACAAATCTTTCAGGAGGGGAAAATCTGCTACCTCCTGATTCAATTTATTCCACTTTTGGACAGCTCTAATCATTAGGAAGTTCTGTATTTTGTTTTGTTTTTTTTTCCTGACATTAACTTTATATTTTTTCTTCTAAAACGTCTACTCCTTGTTCCTACATTGCCTTCTGGGGTGAGATAGAGTGAGTCCTTTTTAAGCAACAATCTTTCCAATAGTTGGAGATGTCTTTCCATACCCCTGAACTGCCTTCTCAAAACTTGACATCCCCAATTCATTCATTTCATCTTCACGCAGCATAATCTCTAAACTATTTGTTCATTTATTCACCTAGTAAACATTTATTAAGTGCCTATTGTATGCAAATCACTTCATGAGGCTAGGTTCAGGAGAAAAAGTAAGAAGATGAAACACTTCTGGATCTCCAGGTGAGTATTCAACTTCTGAATATTCATCTGACTCTCTCATGTCCAGAATTGAATACAAGATTCTAAATGTGATCTGACCATAGAAGAATATAATAGGACTATTGCCTCCCTAATTCTGGACATTGTAATAATTCAGGTATTAGCTTTTTCTTTCACTTTGAAAATTATTTTTAAAGTCTTGTTGTACTTTAAATGTTTAAATCTAAAACTAGTATGACACCCCTTGCTGCCTTAGAAATATTTTTCAAAATGATCAGAATGTAAATATTTTACACATTTCAGCATGAAGCAATTTTATGGTGATCTTTTCAACAAAGTATTGAATAAAAATGTGAATGTGCTGATTCTAATTATGCATCCTCACCATTCACATCTGAGCAAGACATACAGTATGTTTTTAATGGTAATTATGGAGATCCAGAGAATATTGAAATGAGTCTTCTGGTTTAAATTGAGGTCTTCAATATTGTTCCTCAGATGTTAAGGACAGAAAAACTGTATGGTAAAACAAAAATTATGCAAGATTAGAAGTCAGGAAGAATTGAGATCCAATAAAATCTCAAAAACTTCCAAGCTGTATGATCATGGGTAAGTCACTTAACCTCTGTCTGCTTCAGTGTCCTCAGATATAAAATGGTGATAATATGGCACCTAAATCCCAGGATGTTGTGAAGATAAAATGAGATAATATTTGTTAAGTGTTTTTCAGACCTTAAACGCTATGTACATGCCAATTATTATTATTCGAAATGCATTTTCTCATTCCTCATTCCCAAGCCTATTCCTCATAGCCCTGATCTGTACTGAATACTGTCGACCTAAAGCCGTGGCTTTAAGGAAAGGGAATAGCTGGGCTGTGCAGACTGGGTATATCACCCATATTCACTGCCCTGAATTCAGAGATATTTTGAGGGATCTAGGGTTTCCTCAATGTGGCTACTATCTCAGTAGAGGCAGATCACATTCCCTCCATATATAATTCTTTGGCTTTTGATTAATCCCCCATAGAGAATCTATCTAATATGGTAGTGATCTTCCTCTGATTCTCTTTAGTGTACCAATATAAACTAGACTGTCCATCCGTTCATTCAATCTTTCTACATGACTGTATTACCTCTCTCTTTTTTTTTTAATCAAACTTGCCAATGATGACATGAGGGGTAGCATGGCATCATGAAAAGAAAACTGGCTTGGGAGTCAGATGACCAAGACTAAATCTCACCTTGGATAGTTCTTAGCTGTATATGACCTTGAGCAAATCACTTTACTTCTCAATGTCTCTGTTACCTCATTTATGAAATGAACAGGTGGATTAAATATTCTCTAAAGTCTTTTGCATCTCTAGCTATATAATTCTAGGATGTTACCAAGCACTTAGTATCATATTCAGCACATGAAAAAGTGCTTTTAAACTGTATTGACTGGAGCAGCTATGGGGCACAGTGAACAGAGCACTGGCCCTGAAGTCAGGAGGAGCTGAGTTCAAATCCAACCTCAGACACTTAACCCTTACTAGCCATGTGACCTTGGACAAGTCACTTAACCCCAATTGCCCTTAAAAAAAAGAAAAAAGAAAAAAATGGTATTGACTGACTGACTTCCCCTATAGGCGTGCATGGCTAGAAGAACCAGTGGATAAATAGTTCTTTCTGCCCTTCAAGAAGATTCCTCATCCTAAAAACTGTTTTTCTGTTGAGATAATCCAAGATCACATCACAGTTCACCTTTGAATGATATGAAGCTTAATAATTAGAAGGCAAGTCAGTTGAAAAGCCAGAAAGGATTTGTGAAGTAGTGGAAAGAAAATAGAATTTGGAGTTTTAAGTCCTAAGTTCCAAAACCAGCTTTTCCAAAATTTAAACATATAACCCTGGGCAAGCCACTTCATTCCTCTGAGACTTATTTGTAAAATGGAATTAAACTTGCATCACCTATTACATAGGGTGGTTTGTAGGATGGTATGAAAATATGCATGAAGTTTCATACAATGAACAAATAGCTCCACATAAATGTAGCCTATTATGGACTGGTTGTAGGCATTTGAGTCAGGGAGAATTATTATTTATACTTTATCTCTTCTCCTAAATAATAGAGTTTTAGAATCAAAAAGGATAATCTAAGTCAATCTCCTAAAAGATGCATGAGTTTGCTCTTATAATATCCCTGCAAAGTAGTCATCCAGCCTTTGCTTAAATAACTCCAGAGTTAAAGAATTCAAGGTAGTCTCGGATGTTTCATGAGAAACTTATTTTTTGGCCAAAAGATCTACCATGAAACCGAAAGCTAAAACCTTCCTTGCCCACTCTGATCTTGGAAGAAACACAAAACATGGGTAAAGGGCCCTCTCTGTGAAACTAGATGACCTGGGTCTCTACCATTTACTATATGATCTTGGGTACATCGCAACTAACCTAGTTTTCAATTTACACATTTGTAACATGGGAGAGTTGAATAAGATGATCTTTAAGGTCATTTCCAACTCAAAAACTCTATGATAAGATATAGCCAGTATAAATCTTGGAGCTATGTAAATATTCCCCTATCATCCATACTTTACTCCTGCCCTGTGTCAGCTTTTTCACTAAACATTATCATTTCTAGATTACTTATATTCTTGAACTTTGCTATCCTGATTCTGGCAAATAGCTCAGGTTAAATATGTGAAGCTAATTGAGTTGTCGGGGTGCCTATAGTATATCCAATGTCAAATTTAAGTCTCACAGACATATAAGGAATCAGACACCATTTCCCCTTTTTAGATCTGTTGTGTCACTTGACTACATCAATGATATTATTTTATGATCCACCGTGATAAAAGGCAGTCTGGACATCTTGATTTTTTCTTATTCTATCTAGGCAAAGTTAGATCATGTCCTAAGTAGGAAGTGAAATTTAATGACAGATTCCACTGCTATACTGTTGATCAATCAATAAGCATTATTGTTTTGGATATATTAGGAAAGTTTATGCTTAAATTGTGTCTTGAAGGAAGAAAGGGATTCTATGAGGTAGGGATGAGAAGAGTGGACAGTCAAAACAAAGATGCAAATGGAGGTGGAGTGTGGTATCTGAGATAGATAGAAGGCCACTTTCATTGGTTTGTAGAGTTTGGGAAGGGGAATAATGTATAATGAGGCTGGAAAGATAGTTTGAGTGCAAGTTAAGAAAGATTATACAAAATATAGGATTTTATATTTTATTCTAGAGATAGTAGAGACTCCTTAAAGTTTATTAAATAGAGGAATAAAAGAGTATTGACAATATTTGATTGCAAAGAGGGATTTCATGACATGGGTTGGAAAATATGAAATGTTTTCTATGTAGGAAGTTGGACGTCAGGAACATGTTTCCTGTGCAAGAAACGTTATTGGTAGGAGGGAGTTGACAATAGCTAAAATCCATTCAAATGGACAAGGGGTCAGGGTTAGCCCTAAATACCAGGGCTTAAAGGGGCACTGTCCCTTAGAAAAATTAATCTGTTCAATTTTAGACTTCTAGACTGAGCTCTCTTGATGAATAACTGAATGTAAATCTGATTAACCCACTATAGGAATCTCCTCATACTTGGATATCACATCCATCTATCCACCCTGATAACTGTCTTACTTCCTCCATGCATATTCCCTTAACTTTTCCCCTCAAGCTCTGAGCTCAATTCAATAATTTTTTTTTCCTGGAAAGGGGAGAGTGAAAAAGTGTGTGTCAATTGACTCCTCATGATCAACTCACTATTTTTACTACTTCTTCCTGTATTTGGTATATGAGTTGTCTCCTCCATTTAAATGTAAACTTCCTAAGAACAGGGATAGTCATTTGTGTTTATGTCCTTAGCCCTTAACATGGTGACTGATATACAGTGGTACCTTGACTTACAAGTTTAATTCATTCCATTACTGAGCTTGTAACTCAATTTGCTCATATATCAAATCAATTTTCCCCATTGGAATTAATTGAAATGCCATTAATTCCTTCCAGCCCCCAAAATGCCACCTCAGTATTTTTGTTATGTGTTTTTAAATAAGAAAAAGTATTTATAAATAACAAATATTGTATAAAAACACAATAAAAGAGAATCTAAAGAAATAAATTGGTTTTATAAAGTGTATATTTACCTCGGATATCAGACAACTTGAGCTAATAGAAGATACTGGCAGAGGTGGAAGATGGAAGAGATAGATGGAAGAGGTTAGAGGAGTTTTGTTTTGTGTTCTTTTGGTCACTTTCGTTCACTTACTCACTACACTCTTAATGCTACACTTTATTCCTGAATTTAATTGCTACATTGTCTTTTTTACTTTTGCTTAACTTAATTTTCTTCACTGGAGAGGTAAACACGTGAACTGCACAAGTGAGGCATGGGATGCTGGGTGGGGGTTGGGTTGTGGCTGTTTCACTGCACCAACTAGTGGCGGCTTGTACCTCAAATTTTGGCTCACAATTCAAAGCAAAAAATCGACCGAGAGACAACTCGTATCTTGGAAATCTTGTAAGTTGGTGCACTTATATGTCAAGGTACCACTGTACATTAAGGACTTGATAAGTGCTTTTTTTGAAATCACTAATTCCTTCATGGTTGGGATCAATGTGTCAAATGAATTAATGATATGGCACTCTGGTTAAGTTCAAACCTATCTTGGACATTTCATTTCTTGAAATTCGCCTCACCTTAGAGCAAACTTGCCCTCTTTTTTCCCTTGCGTATCCATGCTACACATTACTAATCTGTACTTTCTTTTCATGGATGTTCCTCCTGCCTCTGACCTTTAAAATTTTTGTGCCATAGTATTATTATATTAGTTACCCCTGAGTAACAGATATAGTAAATGTTACCGAATTAAAAAATATATATTTTATAAGATTTGCTATTTATGAAATAATTAAATTTATTGTTTTTATCATATCACCACTACCTAAAAATCATTCTTTTAGTGCAGGATATTGCTTGGTGTTCTAGATAGATTGCTGCACCATATGTACTCAATTCTTGCATTACAGAGTACTGTCTTCTATAAGGGAAAAGAGATCCATTAGCTTATGATGGGGTTTAGGTTCTGGGAACCCCCTTGAATCCTCCCACTTGACGAGGCATTTGCCTGAAGTCATAAGCATTTTATTTTCACTAGTCCAAAATCTCTGTTACTCTTAACCTAGCCTAGTCCTCCATCGTCCAGCTACTTCCCACCCTTTGATCCTATCAAAATAACTATACCCAAACCTGTTACCCTTAAACTAGCATAGCCCTCCGAAGTCTGTCATCTCCAAGTAGTCTTCAGTTATTTCCCACCCTTAATCCCATTCCTGGAGTCTGACCTCAGTCCTTGTCAAAATCCTCCTTAGACTCCTCCTTAAGACCCTGCCAAAACCCCTCCCCTACACCACCCCTAGATCCCTCCCACAGTCTTTCAATATATAAGATCCATCTTGCCTCCAGGAAGGAGCTGAGATCCCAACTAGCAGAGTCTCAGGCTGTATCAGATGGTTCTGGTCTACTTGTGAATACAGACATCACAAATACTTAGACTCCTTAAACACCTACCCATTGTGGCAAATCTTTAATAAACTTTGCTTTACTTTGACTGAGAGAAGGCTTGAGTTGAATTCATTCAGCAGGACCTGGCATGTCAGTATTTTGGGGTCTTGAGCACTCCTAAACCCCCAAACCTCAACACTTACACATTTAAATTAACTTTTAGAAGAAAGCTTTGCTGAGACATCCATAATAAGACCGAAAAAATACTCTTGGGGACAGAGGGAGAAGAGGGCACAGTTCAGTCCGTGAGAAGTACTTAGGGAATCCCATAGGGAATCATTAAATGACTGATTCAGGTGGAGAGCAATGTTATCAACACTTTTTCTACAGCAGATAGCTAGGCGGTACAGTGGTTAGAGTATCAGATTTGGAGTTATGAAGGCCTGAGTCCAAATATGACCTCAGACACTTACTAGCTGTGTTGCTGGCCAAATCATTTAAACTCTGTCTGCCTAAGTTTTCTTGTCTGCGGAAGGAAAATAACAACACCTATAAATGCAGATTGCTATTATTAAAAACATAAAACCTTTTCCTCTTAAATATTTACAAACATTTTCATAGTATCATCATAAAGTGTTTTTTCATTCTCTTCTTTACCTAATTTAATTCACTAATTATATAGTAGTTGCAGAACTTTGCCCAGCAAACTTCCCTTCCAAAGTTGCTCAGTAATGTGGAGGGGTCTCTGGGTTTTTAAGGGCTATGCCAATTGGGCACAAGTTCTGAAAAGTCCTACTGAGTTGTCAAGGTTTTGAATACATATCTCACAATGGAATGCATATATTTTCTTTTTTTTTCTTTTTTTTATTTACTCATTTACTTTCAATTTACAAGATTCAGTTCCACAATCACTTGAGTTTCAGATTTTCTACCCTCCCTTCCCCACCCCCCCATGGTGGCCTGCAATCATGTATAGGATCTGCAAATACTTTCACATTGTACAATGGTTTGGTCATATAGAAGGCTTGTAACCAATGAGTGATCACTGGGAAAAGAAAAAAAAAGCAACACCAGATACGAAAGAGAACGATAACGAGTTTTGCTTCAGTCTCCATTTAAACTATAGTCTTTCTATATCTTTCTCTGAGTTTAGGTATCTCCTTCCATCCTGAGGCTTGTAGAGTTGTCTTTAGCTGTGCGCTGTTGAGGATAGTCCAGTTTATCAAGGCTGGTCATCATATGTACGATGTGTCTGTGATTGTGTACAGGTTTTGCCTGGTTCTGCTCTTCTCACTTAGCATCAGTCCGTATAAGCCTCTCCAGGTAATTATGAAGTCCATCTCCTTCCCATTTCTTATAGCGCAATAGTATTCCATTACATTCATATACCATAGCTTGTTCAGCCATTCCCCAATTGATGGGCATCCCCTATATTTCCAGTTTTTTGC
>CM053580.1:137705381-137777707 GCA_028627135.1 Pseudochirops cupreus | reverse complement strand
GGCTTTGTTTGTACAGAAACTTTTCAATTTAATGTACTCAAGGTTATCCATTTTGCATTTTATAATGCTCTCCAATTCTTCTTTGGTCATAAAGTCCTTCCTATTCCATAAATCTGACAAGTAAACTGGAATGCATATATTTTCTCTAAGGATTACCCCAGGTCTAAGATGGAAATATATCTACCACATCCTGAAATATTTTAGATGTAGAGATTTGTGAAATTCTCCACTAAGTCTATCAATTAGTGGAAAGAATCTGCAACAATTAAATCAGAAAGTATTGGAGTTTTGTTTTGTTTTGTTTTGAAATAGGGATTATAGCATTTTATTTGGTTGTTTGGAAGAAGCCATATAGTCTCACTCTCTTGTTCAAAAAATTAAGAAACTGAATCAGAGAGATGAACAAAGGTCACACAGATAATAAGCCAAGCAGATTTTGAACCCACAGCCTTTGACTGCAAATCCATTGTGCTAAAAATACATAACACTAGAAAGACTAGTTAAAGGGTTTTCAAAAAACAAACAAACAAAAAACCCCTTCTCATTCAATAAGGGCAAACTGTTTACATCCCTATATTGGGAGGATGGTACTTGTTAATCTTGAGGACTGTACCTTTATTATGACATTTACAAGAGATATACATAGATAGAGGATGTGGGTATAAATTAACTGATGTGATGATGAAAAACCTAATTAAGGGAGCAAAGCGATTGTAATGGGAGAAGAGGAAAGGAAGAGGGAGAAAGGGTAAATTACATCACATGAAGAGGCACAAAAACATAGTAGAGGGAAAGAAGGTAGGGAGATTAATATTGAGTTTTACTCTCTTCCTATTTGGTTGAAGGAGGGAATAGCATAGTCAGTTAAGTATAGAAATTTAACTTGCCCTACAGGCAGTAGGAGGGGAAAGGGGAAAGAAAAAGGAAGGGGTAGTTAGAAGGGTGGGAAGACGGAGGAAGGCAGTGGTCAAAAGCAAAATTTTTGAGGAGGAGAAGGGAGAAGGGAGAAATAAAAGCATGAATGGGGGTGGGGAGATAGGAGGGAGAGAAAGACACAGATAGTAATCATAATTGTGAATGTGAATGGGATGAACTCTCCCATAAAACAGAGGTGGATAATAGAATGGATTAGATACCATAATCCTACAATATGTTGTTTACAAGAAAGGCATTTGAAACAGGGATACACACAGGATAGAGGTAAAAGGCTGGAGCAGAATATATTATGCTTCAGCTGAAGTAAAAAAAAAAAAAGGACGGGTAAATGGCTTCCCTAACTACAACATTTCTCAAATCACAAAATCACATAAAACTGAAGGTTAGTTCAGTATTCCTTTCTTCAGCATTAAGGAATTGTCTCAACTGATTTTAATGCTTCCATTCTCCTTTCCTCTGTCGTATTCTTCACAATGAATTGCAGTTGTTTTTCCATAATCTATCTTTGCCCCTCTTCAAATTGTGTGCCTATACAGATGCATATATGTGTCAGAACCAACTAGCTATTTGTCTGTACACATACATACATGCATACATACATGCATACATACATATTAGTCATCATGAACACATTTTGTTGGCCTAAATAGGCTCCATTTCTCCCCAGTCTGTCATATATAAAATCTTAGTGTAGGGTACTGATGTAGGGTATAGGCTTTAGGAACCCCCTTGAATCTTCCCATTTGATCTGGCATTCCCCAGTGGCCAAAAGTCTTCTATCATCAATATGAGTGAATCCCTGTGACCCTTAAACTAACCTAACCCTTCATTATCTGTTACCTCTGGATTGCATCTAATTGTTGCTCATCCCTGATCCCATCAAAATCCCATTCTCTTGGTTCATACAGTCTGACCCCAGTCCCATCAAGATCCTCCTTAGATTCCTCTTCAAGATTCTCCCTAGACCCCTCCTCCCAAACTACTAGATCACCCCCTAGATCTCTCTACATCCCTCTTACACTCTTTCTTGCATCCATAAAGATACTCAGATTCAATCTAGCTGAGATTCTATTTGGCCCGCTTGTCAATACAAGCATTGCAAATGCTTAGGCCCCTTAAGAGTCTGCCTAATATGACAAATTTTTAATAAGCTTTGCTTTTCTTTGACTGAGAGAAGGCTTGAGTTGAATTCATTCAGTGGGATGCAGTGTGTTGGTATGTTGGGGTCTCTAGCACCCCTAAGCCCCAAACCTCAACATTTTAAACTTAAATGGTACTAGTATTAATTTTCTTATTTTAACACTATTTTATTTTTTCCTCAAGAAAAGAAATTCTTTAGCGTTCATTTTTACAAGGTTTTGAGTTCCAAATTTTTCTCCCTCCATCCCATCCCTCCCCTCTTCTGAAAATGGTAGGCAGTTTGATATAGTTTACACATGTGCTATCTTGTAAAACATATTTCCATATTCATCACAGTTGTGTAAGAAGACAGATTAAAAGGAGGGAAAAAATATGAGAAAGAATAAAGTAAGTAAAAAAAAATGCTTTGATCTGCATTCAGAGTCCATCAGTTCTCTATCTGCATATGGATAGCATTTTCCTTTATGAGTCCTTTGTACCTGACTTAGATCATTGTGTTGCTGAGAAGTGATCAGTCATTCATACTTGATCATCACACAATGTTGCTGATACTGTGTAGAATGTTTTTCTGGTTCTGCTCATTTCACTTTGCAGCAGTTTCTATAAGTCTTCCAAGGTGTTTTTTTTCTGAAATCTTCCTGTTAACATGTCTTATTGTATGCTAGTATTCCATTACATTCATATACCACAACTTGTTCAGCCATTCCCCAAGTGATAGGCATTTCAACCCAGTTTCCATTATTTTGCCACAATGAATAAACCTGCTTTAACTATTTTTGTGCGTGTAGGTCCTTTTTCCTTTTTTATGATTTATTTGGGATACAGACCTAGCAGTAGTATTGCTGAATAGAAGGGTATGCACAATTTGGTTACCTTTTAGGCATAGTTCCAAATTGTTCTCTGGAATGACTGAATCAGTTCAAAACTATACCAACAGAGCATTAGTGTCACAATTTTCCCACATCCTTTCTAGAATTTATCATTTTCCTTTTTTTCTCATACTCACCAATCTGATTGATGTGAGGTTGTATTTCAGAGTTTTTTTAAATTGCATTTCTCTAATCAAAAGTGATTTAGAACACTTTTTCATATGTCTTTAGGTTCCTTTGTTTTTTTCATCTGAAAACTACCTATTCATATTCTTTTACCTTTTATCAATTAGGAAATAGCTTGTATTCTCTTAAATTTGACTCAGTTCTCTATAGAATTGAGAAATAAGGTCATTATCAGAGACACTTATTGTAAAGATTGTTTCCCAGCTTTCTGCTTTCCTTCTAATATGGGTTGCATTGGTTTTGTTTGTGCAAAAGCTTTTCAATTTAATATGATCAAAATAATCTATTCTACATTTTGTAATGCTCACTATCTCTTGTTTGGTCATGAATTCTACCCCTCCTCATAGATCTGACAGGTTAGACAATTCCTTGTTCTTCTAATTTTCTTGCTTCATTGTCTATGGTGTCTGTTAGCATGCAGCAGTTTCCTTCCTTATCTCTTTTAATTAGTTCTATTTTTACTTTTACTTTGTCTAAGATCAAGATTTCTACCCCTGCTTTTTTTCCCCCTTCAGCTAAAGCATAATAGATTCTGCTCCAGCCTCTTACTTTTATTCTGTGTGTGTCTCTCTACTTCAGATTGTTTCTTGTAAGCAACATATATTAGGATTCTTTTGTGTTGTGTTTTTTTTTAAATCTACTCTGATATCCACTTCCATTTTGTGGAAGAGTTCATCTCATTCATATTCACAGTTATGATTACTACCTGTGTATTTTCCTATATCCTATTCTTCCTCCTATTTGTCCTCTCTCTCCTTTCACCCTTTCTGACCTGACCAGTGTTTTGCTTCTGTCTACCACCTCCCCTGATCTACCCTCCCTTCTGTCAGTCCCCATTCCTCACCCTTTGCTTAATCTCCTCCCCTCCTACTTCCCTGCGAGGTAAGATAGATTTCTATATTCAACTGATTGTGTATATTGTTCCCTTTTTGAGCCAATACTAATGAGAATAAGGTTCGATCAATGCCCATTGCCCACTCTCCCATATCCCCCTACACTATAATGAGTCTTTTGTGCTTCTTCATGTGAGATACTTTACCTGATTCTGTCTCTCCCTTCCTTCTGCACCCATTGTACTCCCTCTCTTCCCCAATTTTTGTTTTTTTATGTCATTCCCTCAAATTCACCTTATATCCTATAAAGCCAATTACAAACAGCTCTCCTAAGGACTCCTGCTGTGAATAACTTTAAAGATTTAATAATGTAGTATAGTGAACTCTCTATTTATTAAGCAATAAATTAAAGCAAGACATTTAAGAAACTAAAGCACAACATTCATAACAACTTAATTTATTGCTAAGGTGGCCACATCATCTTAAATAAAACATATCATTCAGTAAGTCATACTCTCCTCAAATGATATAGAGTTCGCAAGTCAAGTATTCTTTCATCTTGACTCCAGGCCCACTTCCTATCATCCTTAAGCCACTCAGACTTAAGGAGTAATCATCCTCAAGCCAATCATCCTTAAGGGATAGTGGAAAGTACAAAGGCTATCCACCCCTGGATCATAGTAAGTCACAATCTCATCCATCAATAGAGTACCCAAGTAAAGTTTTCTTTCATCTCGACCCAAGGCTGACTTCTTAACCCCATGACTCCTCCTCCATGAGCTGACTGCTCTCAGCTCTTGCCTGAATTCAACTGACTCTTGCCTAGATTCACAGGTGGGCAGCTCTTCTAGCTCTTGCCTGGACTCACACATAGGCAGCTCTCTGCTCCTGTTTCATACAGACTGCTCCACTCCACATCCTTTGCAGTTTCTGTTTCTAGGAAGACAAAGCTTAACAGAACAACAATATTTACACACATTGTTGGCACTATCATCTCAATTCACTTTATGTCTGACAAAGAAACAGAAACCAACAGACTAAGTTTCTGTCTGAGAAATCAAACACAAATCAACATAAAGTCCCAGGACTTCTGTAAAGAGCAGTAAGTCTTCCTTCAACAGTCAGGACACTTCATTCTGACAAAGTAACATCAACACAGACAAAACAGTCAGAGTGCTGACATCACATTCTCTCTCTAAGTTCTGCGTGGTCCCTGTGCATGCTTAATATATGCTCTACTCTTTCCTGTTCCATCCTTCCTATTCCACCCTTCCTGCTGCACTCTTTCAGCAAGCTCCTCCTACTGTGGGCTCCATGTGATATTAGGCTTTTTAGGGGCAGGGAAGGTCTGCAAACTCCCTTAGGTCTATTAAAGGCCACACAAATGTATACTGTTTCCAATAAAGACTTGACACAATCAAAGGCGAGACTCAAAGACATTTGAATAGCAGAAACAAACTACTTTGCTTGCCATTACATACCCATACCCTCTATCCATGTATATTCATTCTATTTCTAATGATAGTGGTATAATTTTTTAGAGTTACAAATATAATCTTCCTGTATAAGGATATACACTGTTTATCTTTATTAAATCTTTTATATTTTCTTTTCCCTTTCTACCTACTTATGCTTCTCTTGGGCCTTGATATTGGAGGTCAAATTTTTTTATTTAGTCCTGGTCTTCTTAAGAGGCCCTGAAATCCTTCCATTTTATTGGATGATCAATTTTTCTTTTTATGTACTATTGCTTAATTTTTCCAGTAAGTGATTCTTTGTTGGAGTCCTATCTCCTTTGTTCTCCAGAACATCATGTTCCATGATCTCTGATCCTTTACTGTTGCAGCTGTCAAGTCCTGTGTGATCTTTAGAGTGACTTTCCTATATTTGAATTGTTTCTGACCACTTATTGTATTTTTGTTTTGCCCTGATAGTTCTGAAATTGGGCTGTAATGTAATGGGGGTTTTTATTTTGGGGTCTCTTTCCTGAGGTGATTGATGGATTCTTTCAATGCCTATTTTGCCTTCTGGTTCCAGGACATTAGTGCAGATTTCCTTGATAATTTCTTGCAGGAGAACTGTCCAGGTCCTCTTTTGATTATGGCTTTCAAGTAGTCCAATGATTCTGATATTGTCTCTCCTGGATCTATTTTCAAGTCACTTGTTTTTCCCATGAGATATTCTACATTTTCTTCCATTTTTTATTCTTTTGAATTTGTATGATTGATTCATTATGTCTCTTGGAGTCATTGGCTTCCACTTGCCCACTTCTAACTTTTAGATGTTGTTTTCCTCAATCAGCTTTTGTATTTTCTTTCTCCTTGGCCAGTTGGACTCTTTGAGGAGTTGTTTTCTTCTACAAATTTTTCCATCCCCTTTTCCATTTGGCTAATTCCACTTTTTAAACAATTTTTCCAAGCTGTTGAGTCTTTTTTTCATAATTCTCTTGAATCACTATCATTTCTTTCCTCAGTTTTTCTTCTACCTCTCTTACATGATTTTTAAGCTCCTTTTTGAGCTCTTTTACCAGTTCTTCCTTGGTTTGAGACTATTTCCCATTTTTCTTTCTTTTCTTCTTTTTTTTTTTGAGGGGGAAAGGCAGGCCATTTGGTGTTAAGTGACTTGCCAAAGGTCACATGGCTAGTAAGTGTTAGGTGTCTGAGGCCGGATTTGAACTCAGGTCCTCCTGACTCCAGGGCCAGTGCTCTCTTTTCACTGTACCACCCAACTACCTCCATCTTTCCCATTTTTCTTTGGGGTTTTGCCTTTGTTGGTATTTTGACTTTGTTGTCCTTTTCTGAGTTTGTGTCTTGCATTTCCTTGCCACTATAATTTTTTTTTTGCTCATGTTGGTTTTTTGTTGTTTGTTTGTTTTTACCTTTTTCCTTTCTTTTAAATTTGATATCTGCTCCCACCATGGGAGGGACTCTGTCTCAGGCTTCTTGTGCTAGCACCTGTTTACCTGATGCTGCACTAATGTTGCCCTGAAATCCATGGGGGACCCTTGTGTCTGGTGCTATTCTGAGGGAATGGGGTGTGGAGTTGACTGGTGATGCTGGAGGATGTAGGGGTCTGGCAGTTTACCTGCTGCTAACCTGGGGTCCTAGTGCTTGTATCTGGTATGTGCTGAGGCCACGTGGAGTTTTTTCTGTGTTTCCTGGGGACTACACTTGAAACATGTGGGGGTCTGGCCTCTGGAAGCTGCCTTTTCATCCAAGTATGCTAAAGCATCATTGGATCTCGTGTGGCCTAGTGACTGTCCATTTGCTTAGGCACCCATAGAATTAATGTTTACCTTTTTGCCCAGTGCTGTGCTGAAATATGTGGCAATCTGGCCTCTGGAGGATGCCTGTTTGCCCAGCTCTACACTGTATCATGTGGTGATTCTCAGCACTAATATCTGCTGGTTCCCCTGCCTTTGCAAATGAAGGGTTCTCACATTAGCTTCTTTCTGCTCCACCACACTGGGGCTCAGGATATCCTGCTGGTTTGTTGAGATGGGGATTGCTGTTGGCTTTCTGGGACACTTCCCCATCCTGGACTGTGATTCACTTTCATCTGAGAAAAATGGACCTTTCTTGTAGATCCTCCAAGTTTCTTGAGTTAAAAATTTGTTTCATCCCATCTTTTTTCTGGTTCTGCTGTTCCAGGATTTGTTTCAGTGTTCTATTGTATGATTGTTTGGAGGTATGGGAGAATTACAGTGATTTACTACTTATTCAACTATCTTGGCTCCCCCTGGTTTTAATTTTCAATGAATTCCTCTATATTTTCCCTTTCAAAGAGATCTCATGTTAAAGGTGTGACCTATATGTAGACCAATATACAGCATATTCATATGTGCCTATGTATTTATTGGTATGCAGGTATATACATAGAATTGTTTTGTTACACTATGCATGCTTTTGTAAACACACAGAGAAACCCTGGATTATTCATACTTAGAAGCTGATATTTGGTCATAATTTTTTATAACTCTATAGAATCTGAATAGAGTTCTTACTTGGTGTGTCCCTATACAACTGGCCATTGCCAAATGTAGTGTCAGTCTGCTCAGTTCTGTGGGACTATCTCCCCCTCTAGTGGTTGGCCCATGGAGAATAATTTTGTTTTACTCAAGGTCAGCTTTTAGAAAACTCAGCCAGTTACACTGGGATACACACACACACACACACACACACACACACACACACACACACACACACACAAACTATTGGCATCTTCACTGCTATATCTCTGATGAAGCTGTCTCTCTACTTAAAAGGCCTTGGGTGCAAGTCACAGCCTTGATTGCACTCTGAAACCCACCAGTTCTGAAGTCAAGGCCCACATTCCACAAGGCCCAACACTATCAGCTGAGCAAGACTGATTATGGATAATTGAGATGAACCTGATGAAGGCATCCTCCCTAACTACCTCTCACATAACAAATTCTATCATTGTACTGAGGATAAAAGTTTTAACTTTTTGTTTTAAAACTGAAAGAGCAATACCTAGATTGTTCTTAACAATCCAGGATGATTTGTTCATCTAGGAAGTTTGTAGATGTTTTCCCTTTGTTTTACAATGAAGCAGTTATTACTTTTGTGACCATATGACCTAAATTTAGGTCTGAGTTATGCAATAAAAGAAAGAATCCTTCCCATCTTTTATGAAATTTGAATATTTGAAATATAGTCATTTAAATCTTCTAGCAAAGTAGAGTCGATTCCTTTGAGGACATTCTGATTTGTTGAGTACTTTTTTTTTTTTCCACTCTTCCTACTTAAGCTATTTTATTCTTCTAAGGAAGAACAACCTAATTTACCCCCAAATCATGTCTCTCTCTCTCTCTCTCTCTCTCTCTCTCTCTCTCTCTCTCTCTCTCTCTCTCTCTCTCTCTCTCTCTCTCTTTGTCTCTAACTCTCATTCTCTCATTCTCTCTCTCCCCTTCTATAACTAGTTAGAATGACAATAGCATTCCTGTGCCCAATTTAAAACAATGCAATTGTTTTGTTTCATTTAGGAAGGTTCTTGCAAGGTCAGACAGGTTAAAGAAAGGATGATAATTCAGAGAGGGAGTGGATGGTGAGACAAGTTTCCAAATAAACTTACCTTCAGGCTGTTTATCTATGCCTCCTAAGCTAGCCCAAAGTTTTCCATTCTAACACTGTCAAAAGAGTTTGTGCCTTACTTTCTTCCTTACTGCACTGTCACTAGCATAGTTCATAGCACCCAAGGCAATGCTCTCTACACAGTCAGACTTCAGGAAATGAGACAAATGGAGACAATCTGGGGTTTGTTTAATTTTTTTTCCCCCTCGTAAAACACCTTTTAGATTTTACAAGTCAGAAGCAAATTAGGTTTGAGATGTGGAATTCCATTTCCAGGCAAGTTTTTATAAACAAAGCTGTTCTATGCACATCATTTTGGTTTCTCAATGTGCCTGTTTCAAGGTGGGAGGAGCTGGAAATATGAGAGATTATGGTTGAGCTTCTATTCTAAACTTTATGACTCAATTATGATAAAGCCAATGGAAAAGAAGAAGCAAAGAAAATAAAACCCAAAGTCTTCGTGCATGGGCAGATTTTCAATCAGTAGATAATATCTATATGGACTTCACAATTGAACACATTCCTCAGTCAGTGAGTATTTGTCTTACTACAATGAATTCATTGAAGAATCTAACAAGGTAAGTATTTTGTAACTGGGAATGAAAAAAATGACAGTGATTTTCAAAAAAATGCCACCATTCCTACCTTACATAGGAGGCATCATATTCTGTGATATCTTTGCCAAAAATATGTTTGTCTGCATCTGTGTTGAAATATTCTTAGTGGAAGCACATGGGCTATGTATATTATGAACCACATGTGGAAACTAGTGAATCTGCAAATAGCCATATGGTCTCACCCAGCTAGGTAGACATATTAAGGTCCATTCAAAATCATTAGAATTGGGGACTTTGACTTCAAGTGACTCATATAAGAAATGGATTTTTAGGAATCCTAGGTCTTCCTAGTAACTTCCTTTGTTTACTTTTATAGGAATTGTCATTTAGCTTGAAAGCAGGCACAAAATAAAAGCCTAATAAAGGCTTATTGATTGAATGATTGGTTACTTTGGGCTGAGAGAAAGTAAGATTTGGTATTTGTAGCCCAAGCATCATTTAACCTCTGAGACAGGTAAGTGGCATGGTAGGTAGAATACCAAGAGAGGAGTCAGAAAGACCTGAGTTCAAATCAGGCCTTAGACACTTACTAGCTGTATGACCCTGGGCAAGTCACTTAACCCTATTTCCTCATCTGTAAAATTAGCTGGAGAAGGAAATGGCAAACCATGTCAATATGTTTGGCAAGAAAATCCCAAATGGAGTCACGAAGGGTCTGACACAACAAGAACAAATCATTTGTCTCATTTCCTAGAATTCATTCAAATCTTGTAACAACACAATAGGAAGGAACTTTCAAGTTCTGATAAGGTTAACAAATATTCTAAATATTGTGAAACATATTTAGAGTAACTAATTGAAAATTGCCTTATTAACATTGGATGAATACAAGTTTAATAAATATATTAATCATGGCAACTCATATGTCCTTAAAAAGAATGAGTGAAACGAAGACTTTCCTAGAAAATGGCATATGTGTTCTTTTTCAAAATGTGTGCTATTAAGGATATGATATTTTTATTAGGCAATCTTCTCGACTTTTCTATTAACTATGCATATGAACCTGGTCTCAGTTTCCTGAACTGTAAAAATTAATCATTTGAGCTCTAAAATTATTTGATTGTTTTTTGGTCAGCAAGGATATAGATCTTTTTAAAATGTAGTCATGAATGATAGGTCAAAAAATGACATGTAGGTACTATTTTGTCAACAAGTAGCATATATCTCAGAAGGAAAAAAAACAATACCATTTGACTCTTCTCAAATAATCAAAGATTATCAACCATACCCATTCTTGTACAATCCTATGGACCTAAGGCATAATTCCATTTTGACAGAATAGTGAAGGAATTTTGTATCTTGGGAAATATCCAGATGATTTACCATTTACAATGGAACAAGAAAACGTTTGTGCTATGTAATGGAACTCAATGGAACAAGAAAATGTATATGCTATACTACCACACAGGATAAAACAGAATGTAAGCTCTTTGAGGTCAGGGATGTTTTTGCTTCTATATTTGTGTCTTCAATGTACATACTAGGAACTTAATGTAACATGGTAAAACTAAATCCAAAACCAAATAAAACCAACCTCATTGCTGTTGGAAGATCCCTGCAAAACTCTGCATTAATTTAATTCTTGGACCTCCCTGATGGCTTGCTCTTTTGAGCTTCCAAAATTTAAGTCCATGACTTCCAATTTCCTTCACCTAAAATGTAAAATATGAAAATTAAAAAAAAAGTCCACCAAGACGAAGAACTGAGGCCTGTATTCACCAGGATCTGTCTTCCTCATATGGAGAGAGACCAAAACCTCTTGCCTACAACACTCTTTTCACTCAATGAAACACCAAAAGCCAGGAAGAAATGAGCTGAAGAAAGGGAGCTAAACTGAGAGAGAGGTCAAACCCAGAACCATTACTCCAAAAGAGTGGAAGAGGTTAATGCTTTTTTAATGCAACTCCAACGAATTAAACAGGCTTCACCTTACCACATGTTTAGCAAACCAGAAGCAGTTAGACATGCTTTCAAGTCTCTTTCAAAGGCACTTCCATGGCATGTCATGACACCTTTCCTGGAAGCAAGGTTCTGACCACTTTCACATGGGGATTTTTTTCAGAGGCCCTCTATGAGTGCCTGCCCTCTGTGCACATTTATGAGTGTTGAGCTCAGGGGCCAATTCCTCATTACAAAAGCATTATTCGTTTATTAAAATGAGACAAAACTTTATCATAGACCTTTCTTGTTCTTATTGTACTTGTTATCTTAACTCTCATAGCCTTGTTAAGTCATGTCCTTCCTGCAGATTCAATGAGATTGGTAAAAGAACAGCACTTAAATCAGGAAAAATTTCCCAAAATGTCAGAACACTTTTGTTTTAAAGTTTATATGATAAGAGATAATGGGGGGAAAATGTCTTCCAAAGAAAGGTTTTTTGATGAGATATTTATGTTAATGATTATATCTCATTAGCTATGTCAAAGCACATAACACCTATCTCCTCTGTTTGGCATTATCATTAAAATAATGCAGTTTCATCACTAAATTCTAAAGTTTAGCAATATAGGACTTAAATAACATTTGCTTTTTCACATTTAGGAATTCATTCTTTACGTTGGTAGAATTAATTCCTTAAAGTAAGGTTAGCTAAGTTTTCCTGGATATTTATTATATACTTACAAAGAACAAAAAACAAACAAACAAAAAACCCCACAATCTCTAATTTAGCCAGCCACCCCAAATTCATAAGAGCTCTGTTATGCACCTCCGTGAAAACCAACCCATACATAGAAAGAATGAATTCATACACATATAAAAACCAGGATTGTGCAATGTTACTAAAGCCTTATATTTCTATTTTCTTTGAAATGGAAATATTTGTATACTTCGGTTCACTTCATTTTTTAAAAATCTCACTTTTTAAATAGGTCAGATGTTCCTCACAACAAGACAGATTAGACGGCTCCATTTCTTTCCTGCCAATCATCAAATATCACAAGAATTTCTTAGTGTTTTCAGTGTTACATCATTATTTTAAGAGGTTACAAATTGTACCAATGTCTTTAAAAATGAGACCTTAATCTAAAATGACAATTTGAAAATCTACTCATTTATACACAATGAAATGCTAAATTCCTAAAAGCCAAATACAATTCAAATGGGAGGGAGGAAAATGGACAGCTAAGATTGCTTTTATGTCAGTTATGTATTCAAATGAGACCCAATCTCTTACTTAATGGTTTTAAGACTAGATTAACATGTTATTATCTATATTATTCATAACTAACTGCAACATCCCCTGATAAACTTTTTTTTCCAAAATGGAGACTATTTGAATCAGCCATGCTCAAAATACTGTTTATAACTTAATCATTTCACTTCTGTGCCATTAATTATTTATCAGAAGTTGAAGCCTAGGGGGCAGCTCAATATGTGTAATTTATCTTGAGGAATCGCTGCTGATGGTCAGTTAACCTAATATGTCCTAAGTGACTCAGCTTGTTAGAAGATAATTTAGTAACTTGGTAGCAGTTGGATCGTCCAGAAATCCTCCCGGCTGCCATCCTGTGTGTGAAGCCTGGGAGAGGCAGGCTGTATGTGTACTATGGAGATGGAGACTGAGTGTTGTATTGTACTGAGGTTGCACTTACAAAGCGATTCTGTGGTGGTGCCAGATGTTTCCTGATAACAGCAGACCAAGAATGTACAATTACAGTATTTAATTAGGGTAATATGTTTTTATTCCTAAATTATGCTAAGACATCTCATTCTTTCAGGACCAAGAGCTAGTTTGTTTATATAGCTTGAGAGCTCAGAACGACATAGAGAATTTCATGTGGTATCATTTCAGGGGGCTCCATCAAAAGCTCTCTTGTAATTTAGAAAGTGTATGCCTATCAGCCCCAGGATTTTCTTCTAGGGGAAGCAAAAACCGTATGGGTGTTGGGAAGTGGGGGGGGGGGGGGAGCCTGGGGAGGGGGCAGATTTCATCAGTAGCCTTCCAGGCATGACAGATTATAGAGATTAGTGAAGCCTAAACAAAGAAAGTGAAAGAAAAAAAAAAGCTGTAAGAGTTTAAGATCCTTAAAGCAATTCATGCCCATTTGTAAGACATTACCCGATCCATTTTGCTCTCCACTGGTAATGAGCTAACCATTAAGCCTCTCGATTTCACTGCTGGGAAAACTGGAAAAACTCACAAACATGCTGCTGTTCAGTTGCACAAGGAGCAGAGCTATTATCAGAAAGGACACCTTTCCTGATGGAAATAATCGCTAGCCTAATCTACCATTGTAAATCATAGAATATTACTATTTCTCATTCTTTACAAGAGGTCATCCCCAAATGGCTAAGGCACTATATCATGGAGTGGACTCTGGCTTTGGTTTGAGCAAATAGGGCCAAGTTTGCACTTATCTACAGTTCCCATCTTGAATTTCACTTCTGCAAGAACGTTCATTTTCTAAGAGATGCATTCAACAGAGAGACAATGCATCATTCTTATACGGATCATTCATAGGCTGCAGTATTAAAAGGTATTGTGTACTGTGAATGGCTTGATTGGTTAGTAGCTTAAACTAACTGGGAAAAGCTATTGAATGACTATCCACTCCCCCCCTCCCCATCATATAATACATTGAACAATTTCATTCACATGTGCATGTTGTTGTTTTTTTTTTTTCAATTTCAGAAAGCTGTTGTGTTTTGTTATTGCATGAATGAATGGGTGTTACTCAAACTATCAATAGTGATTAACTTACAGAACATGTCACTGCCTTGAATTCTCCAATAATTAATCTCCCTACTGCAAACTCCACTTTAGCTTTTAAAGTCAGGCTTTTCATCAGTGGATTTGAATGGCGTTTAAGTCTAGAGATGGATTCTAAAATAATTTTCTCATGGCTTGTGATCTAAATGTACTTCTTCATGGCTCAAGCTGTATGCTCTCCTCAAATGTTTAAAACATCATTCCTCCCTGCACCATCACCACCCATGACTATAATGCTGCTTCTAGTTTGGAAAATTACTTTGAGACACTTTATTAGTTTCAAAGGAAAAAAAAATCTGACCCTAGAAAAATAAAATAGGTTTTCATTTCCTAACATACCCAGGAAAACAGAAGTAATCTAGGAAAATAAGAGCTCAAGAAGGCGAATTGGGAGAGACTGGGTAGAAGTGTTTTGAAGGACCACAAAGAAAAAGGCACAACACACAAGTGAAATTAGGAGAAGCAGCTCTCTGTGATAGTGAATTCCCCCCACTGCTAAAAAAAAAAAGAAAGAAAGAAAGAAAGAAAAATTAAGGAGCTTGCCAATAGAGCCAAAATAGGAGCAGAAATATGAATGCCCAGTTTACGAACCAGTCATAAGGGAGAAGATTTTTTTTTCTCACGATCTCCAGAAAAAGAAAGAAATGACACACTTAACATGCATTGGCTATCTATACAGTGCCAACTCTATTCAAAAGCATGTCTCTTGAATTAAAACCATGTTCGGACTCTGTAGCTCAAACAAAGCTGTTGGAAGGTAATTATGCACCAATCCATCTGCAGTCTCGAATGTAGGTATTTTGGGGGAATGAACGTAATAGAAAGATTTCTCTTAATGTTTTGGGTCAGTAGGAGTGCTGGCTATCCATGATTGCAAGGCATCAGACAGGAAGGAAGAACTCCTTGCAGGGTTGTGCATTTTTATAACATTTGGAGTTGTGATTGCATTTAAACATTTTTCGTTGAGATGGGAAAGTGAGAAGTCCGTTTCTCTTGAGTAAATATGGCTGTAGCTGTTTTGGACATTTTTAAATGAAACAATAAATTGCATTTATAATCAGCAAGGTTATGATTTTCCCCCTTTTCTCGTTTCCTTTTTAAAATTTAATTTATTATTATTTTTGTCATTTTGGGAGCGAGAGGATTGGCAACCAGGCTCTTCTTTTTAAGCATACTTTCTTACTCAGGGACTTAATTAGCACATTTTTGCCAATAAAAAAGGCTGTAATTAGTTTTTAATACTCAGTGTGTTTTTTGCTACATCAGCCTGAGATTTAGAAGTTAGAGATATTTTAAAAGACAGTATTCAAAAGCACAGGATACCACATATTAACTTTGAGGGCAAATATAGCTTTTAGAATAATGTTTTGAAAAGCAGCACCCTGTAAATATAAGGTGGTGGTGGACCATATGGAGACTGGTTTTCTGACATATGGCTTGAATTAACAAGTTTAAAACTGTTAGGATCAGTTTTTCTTTCACTGAAGGCAAAACCACAAGATACATAAGTTAAATAAGCCTCAGTCACTGATACAAAGGCTCCCCAAAAGGAGGGCCTCTTTGGCTGGATGTTTTGCTGGCAGCAAGTGCAAGTTATCAATAGAAGGACAAGTTGTAACACGATGATGAATCAAAATCCTGCCAAGGCTCCAAGATCCGCTTCAAATAGGGCTTACGTGGGCCTGCTCCATGTCTCTGAGTCGAGGACATCACTGATCTGAAAGGGGCTTTTGTATTATGATTACTACAGTTTCCAAATAAATTGTTGTCCCCGGTTTTATATTAAACATATTTGAAAAGACAAACATGAGTGACAGATGGAAAGGGTTTATGGCACAGTGTCCTCTGATCTCCCCCTAATTGAACCTTTGTAGAATGAATTGAACAAGAAAAGTTCAAAGATACAAGGTCCATATTACATAAACATTGTTTCATTTAATCAAACTGCCTTTGAAGTACTGCACTTGTAGACCACCTGTAGCTTTGAAATCTAAAGTCATATGAAAGCTTTGGTGATGTTCAAGAGGACAGGCTGCAGCTATGATATGCTGATGGAAAAGACAGAGAAATGGTGAGACGTCATTCGTGAAAGCCTGCTTCATATTCATGCTTCCCTTTTACTGTCTTCTTTTTTTTTTAAATTTTTCCCCAATGAGTAAAGCTTTCTAAAGTTGTAAGCATAATGTTACTCCAGTCAGGAGTCTACAGGGATGATTTTAAACATTGAGAAAGTGTTTGTATTGCAGCTGCTCAACCTGTAATCATTCCACCTTGGAAATATCCCACCCATGTTGTGTTTAGTTGTGACAAAGTTGATCTCACTTTCTCTCTGACTTGCCTATGAGAACAATCTGAAAGGCCCCTTTCTTGGTTGGAAATCAGTGTTTGCTGTTGCTGTTGTTTTATCCTATCAGACTTGGTAGGAATGAATGAACGAAATACATTTGTCTCCAGGTATAGAGGACCTATGGAAGGGTTGCAAGTAATTTTAAAGGGTCACTAAGAAAAATTATAGTCCTACTTCCCAAATACTTTATTTCAGAATGTGTGAGCATCTTGCAGAATATGAGACAGTGTAGAGCAGTGGATGGAAAGTGAGCATCAGAGTAAGGAAGACCTTGGGTTGCATCCTGCCTCTGACACAGACTGGGTGTGTGACACTGGTCAAGTCATTTTACCTCTCAATGCCTCAGATAACTCTCCAAGATTGTAAGATGTAAAGCAGGTGCCCATTTCCCTTGGTAGAGGAAATCCCTTCCCCTGGAATTCCTTCAACCAATGAAATCATAAGCCTGATTGTTAAAACTGTAGGAGACATTGCACTAATCACAGAGATACAAAGTCGTATGGGGCTTAATTTTTAAGGAGCTGAAAACCTAACAGTGATAAAGATAGAAAAATAACTATAGTATAAGGACATGCAAAGCAAGTATGAAGGAAAGATATGGAGAATTCAATAGGATGTTGCATTAAAGTGTTAGAGAAAATTATTTCAAAAACCTGTTTTTTAATTTATTGAGGTAGCGTGAAGTAGTGGATAGAGAGCTAGAATCAAAGTCAGGAAGAACTGCCTTCAAGTCTTGTATCTCAGAACATAGTGACCTTGGGCAAGTCATTTCCCCAAACCTCTCAGTGCTCTAGGCATCTATTTAAGACTTTAAGCTACAGAGTAGGTATAGATCTTTTTGGACAGAGGAGATTTCCTCTCTGGGAGTTCCAAATACCTGTGAAATCACAGAATCACAGATCCAGTCCAGATTTTTTTTTTTTCCTCCTCACATATATAGTCCTTTCAGGAGAATTATCCTTTTTTTTTTTTTAATGAGAAATACCACGGAACCAGTTCTTCATGCCAAATACAACAGGGGAGTGGAGTGAATTTGAGAGGAGAAGGTAGGAATTGATTTTGCCTTTTTTTTTTTTTGTATCTCCAGGACTTAGCACAGAGCCTGACTTTTAGTAAATGTTTATTGACCGACTGATTGATTGATTTTGTGCTCCTGGCCACTACAATGCTATGGTCTAGGCATTCAGTTTCCCAGCCCCTGTGAGAGGAAGGCACAGGTTCATCATGGGCACCTTAGGGAAATAAGCAGTTTGTGCCAGAACTAGCACCATTTTATGTTGATCATCAATCGTATGTAGTGTTGTTATTTTTTTTTCTTTTGCCAAGTTAATTCATTTTTTCACTGTAAACATACATAGGTCTTTTGACAGCATCCTGCTGGGATGCTGGTGCTTTGAAGCCTTCTTTATCAGGGTCACATCCTCTTCATTTATAAGTCCTCATGATGCCCCTAATATATCCCTCCTCAATGATTACAATTGGCTGTAACTCTGTCATGCAGGAAACCGGGTAATGGTTGGTTTTCCTCCAAAAAGTTGGTTCTGTCCTCATATACTTTTGTTTTCTTCCTATGGTCAGAATTTGACCTATTCTTTCAGTGAAGCCAAGTTACTAAAGGTGACATCATAGAATTGAACTTGATCCTACTTCCACATTTTGCAGATGAGAAACTAAAGGCTTAAGAGGTTAAATGTCCTGTCTTAAGTCAGTTAACTTGTTAGTGGCAGAGTTGGGGCTACAGGCCCGAGTCTTCTGTCTTCCAACCCAGTGCTCTGTCCACCAGTCCACAATGCTTCTCTTCTCCTGAAATGGTTTCTTTGTGAGATTACCTCCCTTCTACCCCACCCCAGTCCAACACACAATGCCAGCCATGTTTCTATAAGAAATACCATCCAGCAGGGTTTCTCAGTCTTGGGGTCATGACTGAGTTGGGGGAGGGTTATTGGAGGCTGGTCTCCGGAGGGCTGTTGTCATCCTGCTGCCAAATTCTCTCCCCTCAACAGCCTCAAGGCATCCTCTCACCAACCCTGCTGAGGCCCTCCTCTTACCCTTTCCCCTGAGGGGCAATGTTCCATATTCCTGTCTGCCTCTTCAGAGAAGTGTCCAAGCCAGCTTCTCTTTTTTCCAGTTGTCATGTAGGTAGAAGAAATTTAGAGGTTTCCCAGGTGAAAAAAAAAAAAGATCAAAAACTGCTCCCTTACTGTAATGAGACTATGATGTCTGGGAACATTTTTTCTGATGATAATGTGAATCTTTTTCCTTTAGACTCACAATGACATCATTTGTCTCCCTCCAACCCCCACCCAACCCTTTTGTGATTTGGGACAATCCCAGGAGCAGACATTTCCACACCCCTCCTTCCTCTCCCCCCACCCCCACCTCTTTCTCCCAGGAGACCAATAAGCTCTGGCCTGTGCATTAAGCAATTGTAGAATCTGTGTCTTTGTGGCAGGATAATGTAGGCCATTATGGCTTGAGCTGTATCCTTTAATAATGAGAAAAGGAAATCCCTATTCTATTTCAGTAATTAGTGTAATTAGAACTTAAGCCAAGCCCAAGCATGGGAGCTTCAGCATAGCCATGTATTTTTGATATATTTTTTTAATGGGCAGAATGCTTTGCAGAAAACATTACCCCTCTTGACAGTATTTAAGACAACTTGGAGTAATGTTCGGAACAGTCATAAACTTCGTCTAGAAGCAACATAGAAGGAAAAATAACATTCCCCAAATTCTGAAGAAGAAAATTTAATGGCATAATATTAATGTCATGAATTTCTCTTGAAAAACCAAGCAATTTTACAGTACATGGTGTTCTTGTATGGACATATTATCCAACAGATGTTCTACCAGAGTTTAAATGAAAAACTGTATTAAGCGGTGAATAGTATAAGGCCGTAAACAGAAACCTACCAAACATTTTTATTTCAAAATAGAGAACCCAGCTTAGTCACAGTAACATCAAGAGTGATAAGACCAGTGATATACATGGAAGACAAAGACCATCAAAGCAATTAGCCAGGAGATTCCAACACCAAGTCAGGTTAATATTTACTTAGGATAGCAGCAAGACAAAATTATTAAATGAAGGTATAATTTAGATATAAATGACATGGGGAGGGAAGAATATGCTGCAACATATATGTGTGTGCATGCATATGTGTATACATACATGAACACACATCTTAATATCTTTGAGCCTGTTAGTATTTAGTATCTTTTCCATGATCACACTAGTGTGCTGTAATAATTGCTTTATTAAGATTGGTCTGCATATGTTTAGCAATATGGAAACTGTCATGTGAGCTTTTTTTTCTTTGCTTAGTTACTAATACCTGACCTAATGATTTCTAATCATTATTCTTTTGAGGGATTACTGCCACCTTGGAAAAGTCTTTAGAAATAAAAGCTATAGAATAGGAGAATGAGAATTGAACAAACATCTATTAGCCTCTAACTACACAGCAGGCTTTGTGTTATGTGCTTTTGGGTTTGTTTTTTGTTTTTATTTTTGTTTGGTTTTGTTTTGATTTTGAAAGGGGAAAGGCAGGGTAATTGGGGTTCAGTGACTTACCCAAGGTCACACAGACAGTTAAGTGTTGAGTATCTGTGAGCAGATTTGAACTCAGGTCCTCCTGACTCCAGGGCAAGTGCTCTGTTCACTGTGCCACCTAGCTACCCCTACTATGTGATTTATAATGATTATTTCACTTAATCTTGACAATAACCCTGTGAAGTAGGTGTTATTATTATCATCCCAGTTTAACAGTTGAGGAAACTGAGCCAGAGAGGGATTAAGTGACTTGACCAGGGTCATATAGTGACAGAGGAGGTATTTGAACCCAGATCTCCTTGGTCTTCACCTCATTCATTTTGCCACAGGCTTGCTTCTGTGATTGTATATTAAAAATTAATCAAGCCGTAAGCAGATTGAGGGCAGGGACTATACACTGATATTAAACCTACCACAATGCCTTGCACATAATATCTGGCTCAGTTAATGTTTTTGGAAAATAATGATGATAATAACAATGAGCATTTGTATAGCGCTTTAAGGATGACAAAGTGATACATCTCAAGGGGGCTTCAAAATAACCCAGTAGGAGTATTTGGAATCAGGAAACCCTGGGCTCCAATAGCTCCTGTGATGCTATCTGTGAGTCTGCAGGCAAATCACTCAACCTACTGGGAGAAAGCATGTGATTGCCACAAGGAACATACACATGCAAGGATCTTTATAAGGTTGATTTGTGCTAGATAACCATGAAAGCATCTTTTTAGAAGGCCTGGCTCTTGCTGCCTTCATATAATCATTTCAGTTCTGCCACTATTGTCTGTTACCCTAGGTAGGTCACAATCTCTCCAGAGCTCTCCTGTTTATCTGACTCTAAAATAAGGAAAGTGGTTAGACTAGATAGCCTCTAAATGCTTCTTCAGGTAGTGTCATCCCAGTTTTGCTGCGGAAGAAACCAAAGTTCAGAAAGGTTACATAATTTTCCTATAGTCACAGAGCTAGGAAATGCCAGAGGAAGAATTTGAACGAAAGTATCTCCTTATTCAAAAGACAGTGTGCTTATTATTGTGTCGTGCAATTAGGTAGAAAAAAAATTAGTTCTGTTTCTTTATTGCAAAGATCAGGAACATCTTCAATCTGGTAATGTTGCTTAGAAGAAGTCTCCATTTTCTTGCTAATGTTTCCATATTGATCAGAGAGATATTTCCAATAAGAACAAAAAATGGTAAATTAGAGACACCTCTGTCTTACCAAAGCCAAGACAACTGGATTGTGTATATTTGGTCCCAGATGAAAAGTCTAGATCATTTTGTACTATTCCACTGGGGAAATTATGAAAATACTTTTATGGGAGAAGGATTCTTTCCTTTCTATTTACATAAAACTGGCCAATAGCCAAACAGTCTGGTGTTTCACTTTAAACACAGAACCATTTACTGTACATAACATACATAAGCTGCCTTACCTGGGAAGATCTTCTTATCCCTTCCTTACCGTTCTTTTTATGGAAGACTTCTTACCCATGTCTTTTTTCATTTTTCTTCCATAATGAGTATTCATTGCGTTGTTAATAGAGTTAAGTAAGGTATGTACCACCATGGGTCATTGGAACAGTGAGAAGTCCAGTGATTAATTGCTAGTCTGTCACAACACAATTAATAATTCCCACCTAAAATAGAAATGTCTGACTTTAATCCATTAAGACAAAAAAAAGGAGAAAAAAGGAGGAAGAAAAAAAGGAGAAAAGACAAAGAACAATACAGAATCAGATGCAAATTGAAATAAAGATTTTCCTGAAGTCTGAAACCAATGCTAGGTTTTAGCTTATTTGTGCAAACATACTGTCACTCACCCAACAGTAGCATCAAGGTTTTGTTCTGATGGTCAAGTATTAGACTGGCTGGCATATCAAGAAGCCTTGTTACATAGAGACTCCTTCAAATATGTGGGTGTTTACAAGGAAAAAGGAACATTTAAGGGAGTGGGAGAAAAGGTGTCTCTAGCTTTTGAGTCCTTTATGTGAGGTTAGGGTTAGGGGAGGGTCAGCTTTCTGAGAAGTCATCCCTTCTAGCCCCATTTCTGCTAAGACCTTATTTTTTTAAAATCTCATTCACTGCAACTATCGGATGCTTTAATTCTGTTAAGTTCCAAATGGAGAGGTTTCAAAGTAAAACAATACAGTTTGTTCCAACAAAGGAAGGGCACAGCCACACTAAAAATGAGCTTCTACAACCAAGAGAGACAAGTATGTTTTTTTCCTCTGAGGCATATAGCTATATTAATAGTCAGTTCATAACCACATCATTTTGCTAACCAACACAGAGCTATATTTAAATACAGGGTGCTGCTGACATGAATACCATAATATCATCATCTTTTTTTAATACTAATTTTTCAGTGTCTTTTTCTTCCCCTGAATGATCTGAAAGCTTATTGAAAATGTGCCTTTTTTCATGGTTCTCCCTCATCATGTTTTCTTCTTCCTTTTCTCCCAGTTGAGGATGTAGCAGGTATAATGACCCTCAGACTACAAGCTTACATGAAGCCCTAGGAAGAGTACAGGAGACTTGCCCAAGGCCACTAGTCCCCAGTGAAGCTCTTTGCATTCTGATGTGGGAATTCAGTGGAGTTCTCCCTTTGTAACTTTATGTGGATGATCTACTGGTTTTTTGATGAAGGTGGCTCTGAGAGAGGAAGGTGGTAATCCCTATCTATTGGTGTCAAAGGATGACCTCAGTCCTCCTTGTCACACATCCATTCACTACATGATTATGCAAATATATACCAACTAGGCTTAGTTCCCTACTTAGACTTCCTTCCCACTGCCTGTATGATAGCATGGGTGCTGACAGTGTTTTGGAAGAGTTACTAAATAGCTGGAAGGCTTTCTGAATATATCTATCCTGGCCTGTCAAAGCTAGAACAGCGCTGGTCCATCTGGGCCTGGAAGACAATTTCTATAGTGTAAAATACTCTTCGATTCTTTCATACTGTAGACAGCCAGCTGGTGCCGGAACAAGACAGCCAGATTCACTTTACGGAGATCTCCATTCCAAGATAAAGGTTTGCCTGGGATGACCCCAAGTATGGGTCTATACAATGGCAAGCAAATGTTTGGGGAAAGGAATATGCCATTACATATGGTTGTAGAAGACAGTCTCACAGACCCTTTATGGGTAAACTAAGAGAAATGGAAGATGCTGATAATTACTTGAAATATCCAAGCAAAAGAATGAATTTTGGTTCTTGTACATAGATATTTAACAAGAATAATAATTGATAATAATGATTCACATATATTTAGTATTCAAGCATTTACAAAGCACCTCACATACATGATCTCATTTGATCTTCACCTCCACCCTGTGAAGTGGGTTGCTGTGATTATCTCCATTTTATTGATGAGGAAACAATATGAAAGAAGTTAAGTAATTTGCCTAGGGTCAGCCACGTATCTATGTGTCTGAGTGTCTGAGGAAAAATTTGAATTAATGTCATCTTGACTCCAAATCTAACATTTTATTGGAGGGGAGGCTGTGAATTTTCCAGGACAACTCCCTCAATTCTCTACTTTGCTTTTATATGTGTATATATATATTCCAATTGCAGTCTTAATGTGTTTTTTTCCAGCTCTAACTTATAAAGGAGGCCTGCAAGATATGTTTGCCTTCAGGCATACCAGCAAAGGGAAGTAAACTGCCTCTGCAAGAACTCTCAGAACTAAACCTCAAGATGCAGCATGAGTCAATGTATCACCATGCTGATCAGATCTAGAAACCATTTATTTGAATATTGCGAGGGAATAGAATTTTGTCAGTGTGGGTGGACCCTCCACTCATGCAAATTGCAACACCCTTATAACTTAATCAATTGACCTCAGGAATTACTATGGCCCCAAATTCATGACCCTCTGGTCAATCTGGAGACGAGTCTGTCCTCCCTTCAGTAGAATCATGCTGGGACAGTAGACTTGCAATCTACCATTACTGGAAATCACATGACAGAGGAAGAGAAACTTACAGCATTTCACCTGAGGAAGCTTTCAGCAAACATGTGTTAGCATAAGCATATAATCTTTGAAAGGAAGACTGGAATGGAGGTACAGTCTTGGATCAAGAACACCCGTCAAATTATTTTAAACAAAGGAATTCATCAGTAGTCACAGTTAGCTATTCAATCCAATGACAGAGTCACAGAGCAAAGGATCCCAGGGAAGCAAATCCAGCCAACAGGAAGCAAGATCAAAGACACAAGAGATTAAAGGAAAGTGATTGTCTGGGTCAGTAGCCGTGGAGAGCTGATGAGCTCTGCTGAACTAGCGAGAAGTTAGTTGGGTGAGATAAGACGGAAGGTCCCAAGTATGTTACCAGCAGAAAGGAGAATCTCAGGAGGCCTCCAATTGCTGGTGGCATCTGATATTTTTTTCTCCTTTGTCTGATGTGGGAATGCAGGCTAACTTTCGTAGGACCATCCTGCCTACTTTCTCATGGTAATCTCACAATAAAAAAGAAAGCACACATACCCACAAAGGAAAAAGAGCAATTATTCTGCACTTGTATATAGTTGCTAAGATAAGACTGCTGCCATGAAGAACCCTTTTTTTCCCTAAGAGTATGGTTCTATTAATAAGGGAGGAAACAATTTTTCTTCCACATTGAGATGAGGGAGGGTTTAAAATACTTCAGTAGTCTTTTTACTGAAATTATGATGGCATATTACGGCAAGGCCTTGAATTGCACATGAGTCAAAGAGTTTGAAAGCAATAACTTATCAGAGATGGGCTGCCCTAGTGTTGAGGCAGCAGGATTTGATGGAGGCCAGCCTTGACTGACTTGGCATTCCTCTAGGCCAGACCTCCTTACTTACTCTTTCTTCTGAGTCTCATACAGGTCAACAAAGTATAGACAAAAGTATAGACTTTTGGAGAAGGAATTTGAAAACCACCTAAGGGTATTCCTTTGAAGGAAATAAGCCCCGTGGTCCACAACCATTAGGGATCATTAGGGACCTTTAGCAAAATGAGAGTAGCCACTTAAGAACTAGAATAACTAATATATATATATATATATATATATATATATATATATATAAAACTAATATAAATATATATATGTTTTTTTTAAAAAAACAACAGAAACACTTTAGCAGGTACACAAAATGACGGAATTTCTCTTCAGGTCATACATTCACAAGGCAGAAGCTTGACAATGACAATGCCTTTGGGATCCTTTTGTTTTTGTTTGTTTTGTAACAATATCCCTTTCACAGTGTAAACAAGCACTGTTGTGTTCTCTCACAGATCCAGGAGGAAAGGGAGGCACCACTTGGCAAAAGATCACATGCAAGAAATGATCAGGTACACAACCTGATTTGTACAAACTAGTAGTAATCTTGATCCACATTCAGTTTCTGGCCCTTCCATAGTTAGGGGGTAGCCCTAAATGATTTCCTGCAACACAAGTCAGGATCTCCTCCTTTCTTCCCTCCCCCAACAGTCACTTTATAGTCATGTTTAATCTTTTAACTTTATATTTTATTACATGTACAAACCAGATACAAGAAGGATGAAAGTCACCCAAGTTCAGTTGCTCCCACTAATATCAGCTTGTTGTTTGTTAGCGCACGGGAACAAGCAGTTTCAGTTCAGTGGTCATATTTATAGAAAAATAGATACTAGCTACAAAAAAAAAATGAGGTAGATAAATTAAAGCTTAGACTCCAGGTCATATATATATATAAATGGATATATAGGGACATATATATGTATGTGTATATATATGTATGTGTGTATATATCTATGTGCATATATGTATGTGTGTATATATATATATGTGTGTATGTATATATGTGTATATATATGTATATATGTACATATATATACATATATGTATGTATGTATATCCATTTAAGCTTTGCAAACATTTTTTCATATATTTTATACCCACACTAACGACCTGGGAGTTAGGTGATAATAAGATCTTCATTTTACAAAGGAAGAAAATTAGAGAGTTTAAGTGATTCTGCAAAGGTCACATAATAAGTAAGTGTCTGATACAGCATTCAAACTCAAGACTCCATGACTATATGTGCATAGCTTTACCTACTGGGCAGTTAGCTGTTTCTGAGGTTTAAGGTATTTGACAAAATGGACCAGGTACAGGATATCCAGATAAGTATTGAAATTCTCCTCTGACTTGATACTTGCCTATACATCAACCTATGTTGACCTAAACCTCCTGCTTTGCCCCTGCCCTGCTTTCCAGCTAAATCCCTCTAGGCCTCAATGAATCAAGCCGTCAGTCAATAGATGAATAAGTATTTATTAAACCCCTACACTAGAAACTAATTATCCCCTCATCTTATTTGCAGTATGCTCAGTGTCAGAGTCAAGGATGAATTCAAGTTTCTTTCTCTTAAAAAAATACAGAGAAGACTGAGGGTTATAGGGGTTTAATAGTTTATCAAAGTTCTCACTTGAAAGTCAACAATGGATTTTGGAAGAAATTATGACTGGAATAACATACTACATTATGAAAGGACCTATAAACATGGAATTATCCTTATACCACAGAGGAAATGGATTTCATAGAAAATAAGAATAAGAAACTGAATACTTCCAGGACATGTTCCACTGTCCTCTCTTAAAACTTTGCAAATCCCTTTCCAACTCTCATATAATTTGTCTCACACTCCTTAAAAACCACTGCTTTCCATCTTTGTGTACTTGGACCTTCATAAATATTCTACTTTGTTCAGTTGAATGAGGTCCTTGACTATATGGGCTTAGATCAGTATGGCAAGACCATTAGACTAACACTGAGATTTAGGCATGGCAGGAATTCCATGTATCTAAAGCTCAGTGGTCAAGTCCCCTGGCAAAAGGAATTCAGGATACCTAAGGCAAACTGAAGCAAGGAAGCCAGCCTCAAACATGGATCATAAATTTAGATTTTAGAAATGAAGGAACTGAGGCTCAAACTGGTACAAGATACAATGGAGTGAGCCTTTGATAAACATGGGGGAAATGAGAGAATTGTTTATTTGTTAAAAAAAAAATCCAGAAATTAGTATGGATGATGTTCCAGGCAAAACACATCGCCTTGAATGCATAAGGTATAATTGAAGTTATCGCAAATATGGGTATTTTCCTTACATTATTTTTTGTCTTGGCCCTATTGTCCTCTTTCATTCAAAATGCTCCTATACCATCTCCTATCCTACATAGAGGATCATAAGGTACAACCAAAACTGCCTTCTTCAATGTTACTAATATCTCTTAATTGACAAATACTGTCTTTTGTCAATCTTCATCTTCTCGAACTTTCTGCACTTTGACACTGTTGATCATTCTCTTTGACTTGATACTCTCTTCTCTCTTGTTTTTTTGGACATTATTCTATCTCAGTTCTCCTCCTACCCACATGGCCCTTATTTCTCACTCTCTTTTGCTGGAGCTTTATCCAGGTCTGCTAACTGTGGGTATTTTAGAGGGCCAATGGTGGGTCCCCTTCCCTCCTCCCTCTGTACTATTTCACTTGGTGACTTCACCAGTTCCCAAAAATTCAATTATTATCTCCATGCTAATGATTCTCAAATGTACTTATCCAACCCTAGCCTCTCTGCTGACTTGCAGTCTCACTTCTCTAAGTGTACATCTTGAACTGGATGTTCTGGGGGCATCTTAAACTCAATATGTACAAAAATGAGCTCATCATACTTTTTTCCTAAGCTCTCCTCACTTCCAGACTTCCTCATTACTTTTGAGGGAATCACTATCCTCTCAGTCACCCAGGTTTGCTACGTAAGTGTCATCCTCAATTTTTCACACACACACACCCTCCTCCATAACTAAGCTGTTGCCAAGACCTATTTATTTTGCGTTTGTAACATCTCTCACACACAACTCCTTCTTTCCTCTAGCATTGCCGCCACCTCATTATAGGTCCTCATCAACTCATACCTGTACTATGGCAATAACCAACCAGTTTTTCTCTCAGCCACAAAATTCTCACTTCAGTCCATCATCCTCCATTAAGCTGTCAAAGTAATGTTCCTAATGCACAGGTCTGACCATGTCACCTCCTAGCTCCATTGGCTCTCTACCATCTCCAGAATCAAATAAAATCCTCTGTTTGATATTCAAAGCTTTTCAAAACCTGCCTATCCACCAAACTATCTTTCTAGGCTTCTTGCACCTTACCTCTCCCTTAATTCCCTTCACGCCCTCTCTCATGCCCATGTATTCTACAATCTAATGAAACTGGCCTTCTAGCTGTTTCTTACAAAAGACTGTCTCTGACCTCTGAACATTTTCACTGACTTTCTCTCATTCCCGGAATCTTCTCCCTGCTGATCTTTTACCCCTTGGTTTCCTTGTTTTCTTCAGGATCCAGCTAAAATCTCATTCTCTATTGGAAGTATTTCCTAATCCCTTTTAATGCTAGTGCCTTCTCTCTGTTGATTATTTCAAGGTATCTTGTATATAGCTTGTTTGTAGAGAGTTGTTTATGCATTTTCCCCCCATATTAGACTGTAAGTATCTTGAGAATGACTTTTTGTTTGTTTTTTGTTTTAACCTTCGTTTGGATCGTGAGGACTGACCACAGTATCTGTCATGGAGTGGGGGTTTAATAAATGTCTGTTGACTGACCCTATGGATTTTCATGGACTATTTTCCATGCTTGAAATTCACCCTCTCCTTACTTGTTCTTCTTGGAATCTCTAGCTTCCTTTAAGGTTATTCTCAGGAGCTACCTCCTATGGAAATCATATTCCTCAGATTCTTTTATATATACTTATATGTTTACATGCAATATTTCTGCTGAAACTCTTTAGTAAAATATCCCTGACATTGTATCTAGAATACTGGAGTTGGAGTCCAGAAGACGTAAATGTGATTCTTGGCTCAAATACTAGTTTTATGACATTGAGAAAGTTACTTTTCTGAACCTCAGTTTCCCCATCTAGATGATCTCTATGATTCCTTCCAGCTTTAAATCTGATATATTTAAAGGCAAAGATAAATTTTAAGTTTTGTCTTCTTAAAGCCTAGCATAATGCCTTGTACGTAGTAGGAGCTTAATGAATATTTGATGAATTGAAATGAATTTGTCAGATATATTTTTTAAAAATATTCTACTTTTTGGAGTCCATGCCCATTTTGAAACAAACCTACACATATGTGAAGAATGTCATGCTTTAATATCATGTGGTGCCTCTGGGCATTTTGTCAAATTATTTCCTTTTTCTATTTTGTCTACTAATGATTGCAGACACTCACTATGCAAGTGGGGGAAAAAAATATATTCCATCCCATCATTTGCTTTAAATGCTCAGGATTATAGAATATTATAGGATATTACAAATCACACTTGAAACTTAAACTCAATTGTCCTGTCTTTGGGTTTGAGATTATGTTCTTGTTATCACCTCCACAGGAATCAGCAACATATTTCTCATTTGTCAACTGCTTTTACTCCTCTAGAACTATCTCTGATCCTTATTCCTTACTGTCAGTTCTAGGCCTTCATAATGCTTTCCCCTCTATGACATGGATATATTTACTTCTTATCAAAAGGAAAACACCTGAGAGTCATTTTTTCTTCCAACCTCCTCCTTTCACAAGTGAAGAAACTGAGGCAAAGCAAAGTCAAGTGACTTGTGCAAGGTCACATAGCCAAAAAGTAACTGAGATAGATTAGAACTCAGATCTCCTTACTCTAAATCCATCTCTTTTACTACTGCGATATATTGCCTCCCTTAATCACAAATAGAAATAAGGATCATTTATTTGCTTAGTTCTATTCTGTAGCAATAGTTCTCTCAAGATAGCCCCTCCTACCTTTCCAGTCTTTTTATACCTTACTCCCAAAATAGTACTCTTGAACCAGTGATATGGGGCTCCATTCCTCAGCACCAGGCTTTGTCTATGCATGTCCACCATTCCCAGAATACTCTCCCCCTCATCTCTGATGACTACATTCCCTGGTTTGCCTTTAAATCCCAACTAAGTGGTTCAGTGGATAAAGTGCTAGACCCAGAGCCAGGAAGACCTGAATTCCAATCCGGTCTCAGATGTTGACTAGCTGTGTGACCCTGGGCAAGTCACTTAACCCTGTTTACCTCAATTTTCTCATCTAGAAAATAAACTAGAGAAGGAAATGGCAAACCACTTCAACATCTTTGCCAAGAAAACCCCAAATGGGGTCATGAACAGTTGGACACAATAAGACAACAAATATCCCATCTTTTACTGGATGTCTCCCTCAATCTCTCTGAATTCTCACGACTTCCCTCTGCTGTTTCCTAATGTTCCTGTATACAGCGTGTTTTGCATACATTCATTTGCATATTGTCTCAGTCATTAGATAATAAGCCCCTGCAGGGCAAGGACTGTCTTTTTACTCTTTTTGTATCCCTAGCACTTAGCTCAGCGCCGGGCATGTAGCAGGCAATTAGTAAATGTTTATCAAACTGAAACAAATCATCAACTTTACTATGAATACAAGACCTGTATTCAACGAGACGTGTAAGTTACTGCAAAGGAGAAGGCAGTGCTGGGCTCTCTTTAGTCGCTGTTTTTTCACCTGACATCCGAATCCTTGCACCAGCAGTTGGTTCTTTCAACAACGGGTGATATCTGAGTATGGAGAAATCAATTTAAATACTTAAAGTAGCCTGCTCCATGAATAGGAAATAAGCCAGGCCTAATTTTGTAGATCTTTGTTACTCGGGCTTAACTCTATAGTTATATCTTATATCTAAGACTGGATTTATTGTTTAGAGGTGCTAGATGCCCAATGCAAACTGTGACATTTATGCAAAGTAGTTTCCTTATGAGATTGGATGCCTAAATTATGCTTATTTTTTTTCTGGAGGATGATAGCATAAAGCTGAGGATGTTCATAAGTGAAGCTTTAACATCTTTGTCAAAAGTATTGTTTAACTAGACAATAAAAGATTTGCAATCAAAGCCCCTGACTTCGAAGCTCAACTCTATCATATACTACCTATGTGATCTTGTGGAAGTCTCTTCAGCCTCCTAGGGCTTAGTTTGCTCAACTACAAGATGAGGGCATTGAACTAGATGGCCATTGAGAGCCCATCCCACTCTGGATCTTATTGTAAGGTATTGCTCCTTTAAGATGTGGTGGGCAAGTTTAGTTGTTGAAAGAAGCAGACAAAAAGATACAGTTATAGAAAGAAAAAAAAAAGTAAATCAATTTGGGAAGATTGGATGGTAATTCCCCTTTCAGAAGGGAAGAATTTGGTGACTGAAAGGGGCAGAGAAAGAATTTTTGTTTAATAAAAACTGTTAAAAATCTATGTGTAAAGAAACACATTTCATTCAAATTATGACCAGTTTGGTTGCCAAAATGGAAAGAAAATTAAATTTTTCAAGGAAAAAAGTTTCAAATAATTATATAAAGGATATGAAATACTGACCTTTTCACATGTGAACAATTTATTCTCAGGAATTTTTATTTAACAAAAACTTTAAAAATCAAGTTTGAAGAAACAATTTTCGGAGACTTGGAAGGCTGAAGGACTATTTTGAAGACCTTAAAAATGACTTAGGCTATAGGGCACTGTAGTTAGTTCCTCAACTCATTTGCATTAACTATCTTTAAGACATAAGGAGTTAAAATTCACCAAAAAGATCAAATAACTAAGAAACATAGGGTGGTTATAAAGGACTTTTGGATTTATAACTAACAGAACAAGAAAATTTGTAAACTTTTACCTCATGAGGACAAGGAATCTGGACAACCCAATTTTGAGCCATTCAAATTTAAAGTGGTGGTTTGGGAGGCAGAACCAATTTGGGGTAATAGCAGGAAGCAGAACAGAAAGCTACCTTTAGGCTTTCCTCCTCCAAGAAAAGAAAAGAAAAAGAAAGAAAGAAAAAGAAAGGAAAAAGGAAAAGAAAAAGGAGAGAAGAGGAGAAGAAGGGAGAGGAGGGGAGGGGAGAGGAGGGAAAGAGGAAGAAAAAAGAAGAGAAGAGAAAGGAAAATCTTCATCCCCACCCCCAAACACACACAAACACCTGCTAGTGTTCTCTCCTTCATTAAATCATCTTGTTTTTATGTATCTGTGTTTGTGGGTTGTATTTTTTATTTTTTTCCCAAAGAATACAAGTTCATCCCCAGCACCTAGCAGAGTATCTCAAACAGAGTAGGCACTTAATAAATGTCTCTTCTTTGTTGAATTTGACAAATCAAATCATCAGAAATGTGTGTCACACATCCACCCTAAGGGTTCATCTGGTTTTTGGGAGGCTTTTCCACCCCTCCATGATGCAAAATAACATTTTTCTCTTAAAGTAACTTTGGCTGAAGATAGTATCCAATGTGAATAAAAGTCTCCAGTGTGGTATCATATGGTGGTTCTGATTCTTTATTAATTGAAGGGGTAAAAAAAAAATCATTTCTTTGGGGATTTGGCTGAAAAGACAGCTTGTAGGACTCTGTATGAAGGGATCTGATTAGGGATGTACAGCACATGACTAATAAAGGATTTTTGTACCTTAGATGTTCAAAGCCTTCTCCTAAACAGGATTCAGATGAGCTCTTTCTTAAGAACTATTTAAATAAATAATTTACTGAACAGGAAAGACAAATAGTCACTGGAAGTAATTGGCTTTTTAAAAGTAACTTATTCAAGAGAAAATCAAAGTCAAATTCAGTTTGTTTCATGCCTGTTTACAGGACCATCAAAATGCATTTTCTAAAAACTGGCATTCATATCCTCTACCTCCCACATCCCACCCACAGAAAAGGTAAGCAGATAAATTACCTCCTCCCTTCACAGAAAGAAGTCAATGCCTCATGTCCAATAGCTTTTATTTAATCTCCACATTGTTGGGTTTTTCCCTTTGCATTCTCAGTGGTTTAGATTAAGGCTTTTGTAAAATCATAGTGACTCGTAGAACAAAAGCTTGAGTATTAAAGACAGCAGAGATTGAGATCATGGGGCCCAAGTTCAGATCTTGGTTCTTCTACTTACTACATGTCTAGCATTGAGCAAATACTTAACCTCTTTGGGTCTCAGTTTCATCATCTATAAGATAAGAGGGGTGGGATGGACTAGATGACCTCAGAGATCCATTCTAGCTTTGTAATTATGATGTTAAGAAATTCCAGACTCCAAGTGCAGCACTCTACCCACTACACACACTGCTACTTCACGTGTGTGAAATCATGAAATGTAAAATGATCATGATATATTCATAAGAGAACGAAGAATCAGTCAAAAGAAGGCAGAAAGTGAATTTTGGAGAGGAACTGAAAATGATTTTTGGTAAAGAAATCTCAGATTATGGAAAAATCCTCATACCCACACAAGCAAAATTTAGATTTGATGCAGTAGGTAGGCATTAAAGAGCCATTAAAGGTTTTAGAGCAAATTAATATTAAAAGTAAATTGTTCTAGCAATGGTACACTGGATGGATTAGTATACAGAAGATCTCCAGTTAGTGAAGCCATTTAGGAAGCTGTTGTAATAAACCAAGTGTGAAGAGATAGAGACAGTGGAGGAAGATGGGGCAGCAAATGAAAGAGGAATGATTGAAGAAGCAAGAGGAAAACCAGCAAAGTCCAACAGCTCTAAGTGAGTGATACTGCAGTAGAAAGAACAATACATTTGGAGTCAAAGGATGTGGGTTGAATTTCCAGCTTATTAGCTGCAACATTAGACAAATCACTAAAATTCTCTGAGTGCCAGTTTTCTCATCTGTAAAATGAGAAAGCTGGACTCTATGACCTCCATACACACACACACACACACACACACACACACACACACACACACTCATTTCTGAATTATACTGAAGCCCTAAAATAACAACAATAATGGTGTTCTTAACATAAAGACCAAAGAGAAGGATTCCCTGTCAGTGATGAGATGCTCCACATGGCTCCATTCACACTTGATTTTGTTCTTGGTGCAAGTTATTGGAGAGTAGAGGATAATGCTGAGCTGAATTGGATAACTACAGGGTCATGATTGGGAAGGGACCGAGCTTAGTTATTTGTAATTATCTCTTAAGTACTCAATTTAACCATAAACAACCCATGATTCCAATATGACAAGATGAAGTTCTCTAAGACATAAAAGTTCAGTATCGATAGGTTGTGCAGTTCAATATCTATACCCACATACATATGGACAAACACATAAGCATATGTGTGTGTGTGTGTGTGTGTGTGTGTATACACACACACACACACACACACACACATACATTTGGAGAGAGAAAAAGATACAGAGACAAAGAGAGACAGAAAGCAATCTCTCTGATAGATAGGTGCTAAGCCCATACATGACAGACAATGAACTAGTCCTATAGGTAAGTAGGACAAGGGAATAGGAGAGCAGAGTGGATCACATCTGAAAACATCGAAGAATTCAGTCCTCCCAAATCCTTTCTCTTAAGCTCCAGTGTTCTCCCACTGAAGCTTCAGGGCCAAGAATCATCAAATACATCTCCCTCTAGAATTGCCTAAAGTAGTGGTTTCAAATTAAACAAAAATATAAATATCCCTGTGAATATATATTGACTTAGAAAATCACAGATTAACATTATCTATGTTTTAGTCTATTTTATTTAGTATTTTCCAATTATATTTTCATCAGGTTCAAGCAGCACTTGGGAGTTCTGGCACAGTATGTTATCAAGAGTTACTTAAATGTGAGAAGTGGGGGCACCTAGGTGGCATAGTGGATAGAGCACTAGCACTGGAGTTCAGGAAGACCTGAATTCAAATGCGACCTTAGATACTTACTAGCCATGTGACCTTGGGCAAGTCACTTAACCCTGATTGCCTTAATATTTTTTTAATGTGAGAAGTGATGTAAACTTTGTCTTCAAAAGCTTATCTGACCAGAAATAAACATAAGCAAGGAAGGAAGTTCACAATAGGAGTTAGAGTACTTGATTTTTGGTCAGAGGAACTAAATTCCAGCCTCAGTTCTTTCATGAACTAACTACTTATGTTATTTGAAGGCAAATCACTTCGTCTCTACCTGGGCCTTCAATTCCCTATATGTAAAATGAAGGGTACAGTGGGGTGACTTCTAAGGTCCCTCCCAGCTCTAACCTGAGCTCTGTGAGCTAGTTGTTTATTCTTTGATATTTTGATAACTATTACGGCATACGTGATTGCCTTTATAATCATCTATGTTTTATGCATTTGAAAATATTAATCTGCAAAGTGGTCCATTGGCTTTGCCAGATTGTCAAAGGAGGAGGAGAAGGAGGAAGAGGAGGAAAAGGAGGGGGAAGAGAAAGAAGAAGAAGAGAAGAAGAACAAGAAGAAGAAGAAGAAGAGAAGAAGAAGAGAAGAAGAAGAAGAAGAAGAAGAAGAAGAGAAGAAGAAGAGAAGAAGAAGAAGAAGAAGAAGAAGAAGAAGAAGAAGAAGAAGAAACCCTGCTCTAAATTAATGTAATAAGAATAAGGAACTGTTGAGGTTTAAAATGTAAAGGTTTAGGGATGCTCAGGATCCAAAAATTTTGACATGCTGGGTGCTGCCTGAAGGAAATCAACCCAAGCCTTCTTTCAGCTAAAGAAAAGCAAAGTTTATTAAAGATCTGCCATCTTGGGCCATACTTTTAAGAAATCTCACCATTGGTTAGACTCTTAAGGGATCTGAGTATTTGTGATGCTTGTCTGACAAGCTGTCCAGGTAGAATCTGAACACCTTCATGGAGGCCAGATGGACCTTATATACAGAGAGACTGTGGGAGGAATCTAGGGGTAGTCTAGTAGTCTGAAATGATGGGAGAGGAGGGGTCCAGGGAGAATTTTGAAGAGGAGTCTAAGGAGGATCTTGATAGGACTGGGGTGACTAGAGGAACCTAGAGAATAGGATTAAGGGTGGGATCAAGGATGGAAAGCAGCCAAAGGCAATCCTGAGGTAACAGACCTTGGAGGGCTAGGCTAGGTTAAGGATAACAGAGATTTGGAAATAACAATAATAATAGCTTTATGGATTCTAGAGAACACTGGATCAAATAGAAAGATTCTAGGAGATTTCAAGAGGGTTCCCAGAGTCTATGCTCCATCAGAACAACAGAATGCGAGCTACAAAACTGGCATTTTTGCAAAATAAAACAAAAATAAAAGAGGAGGAAAGGCTTCTAGAGTGTTGGATAGACCCCATCTGGAGTTGAACCAAAAGACAAGAATCATTTGCTACTGGATGATGTAGAAGGTCACAATCCACATTGGCAGAAGAGTGCCTACAATGATGAAATTGCATCTATCACTGCTGAAGCAAGACATGCTGATTCTTCAGAAGGAAGGTTAATCATGGCTACTTAACATAGCATGCATTCACAGATATAAGAAGGCATAAAGGGAAACTTACTCATTGACTGATTTAGAAATGCGAGGTAATCATCCATTCAGAACACGAATCTTTAGTGCCCATATGCTTATGCCTAATACAAATGTTAAAATTCTACACTAACATTTTGCCAACTTAAGAATGTTTTTAAAAAAAAATAACCCTCATAAGATACACTAAGAGAGAGCCTGAAGAACAGAGGTCAATAACTAGACATTTTGGTTCTTGATTAAAAACTAATAAGGCATTGAGAAGAAATAGTTTCAAATGGAAAAATTGTGCAGTGATATGTATGAAGAAAAAAATAAATGAATTATTCACCAGCAGAATCCCTTATATCAATGTGGAAACAGGAAAGAAGTAAAGATAGTTATCCTCATGGAAGCTGGGATGGCTTTTTGTGTGCTGATCACACATTTTAAAAAACTGGGGTCAATCTTGTTTTGGTGATGATTCAGGTAACAGAAGTTCTATATACTTACTGTGTAGTATATAGTACGTAGTGTACAGAATGAAGCAACCAAGTGGCAGCATAGATAAAGCGCTGTCAACACAAGCTGACAAATACTTAGGCTCCTGAAGAGTCTACACATCATAGCGAATCTTTATTAAAGTTTGATTTTCTTTCTTTGGCTGAGAGAAGACTTGAGTAGAATTCATTTGGCAGGACCCAGTGTGTTGGTATTCTGGGGTCTTGAGCACACCTAAGCCCCAAACTTCAAAAGAATCAGGAAGTAGTGAGGTCAAGTTCAGCCTCAGACATTTATTAGCTGTGTGTGACCTGGGTCAAGTCATTAACCTCTCAGAATGAGTTTCCTCATTTGTGAAATAGGAGTAATAACAGCACTTACCTCTCAGGATTTTTATGAAGATGAAATGAAGTAATATTTATAAGGTGCTTTGTAAACTTTAAACTACCATATAAATGTTGCTGCTGCTGTTGCTGTTTTTATCATTATTAGATGCTCTCTGTTCCGACAACTGATTGTTGAAATGGATCTGGCCAGAAGCTCATTCTTTGTGGTAGTAAATTAACATTAGATTCTTTTGCTCTGAGAAAACAACAAAGTTCTCCTGGGCTAAGAATTTATGATCTCGAATGACCTGAAGTACTCAAGAAAGTCCTTAGGGAACATTTGCCCGGTTCCTTCAATGGACAACAAGCATTAGTGAGCTCATAACATGGGATGATCCCAGAAAGTTTCTGGTCATTCTCTCAACTATGAAATTTGTTCTATTTTCTGTCAGTAACCAGTGGGCACTGGACATTCTGCCTACTAGCCTGTGACCATGGAAGTGTTCTTGTCTTGCTTTGTAGCATTTCGCCAGCCTTGTAAGGAATATTTTTATGTCATCTACCATGTGGACGAGCTGAGTCAGAGAGGAAGTTGACTCTCTTATTTCCACTGTACATATAAAGGAGATTTCCAAAAGGAAATATATCTCTGTTGTCCCTCTCTATACCTATTTGAGGACTTATACTAACCACAGATCCAAGGACTGTTAATTGAGAACATGAAAATCAACCCTGTTATGTAGAATTTCCTAAAAAATGTTCTCTCAACCTGTTATTTATGGTATAGAAATGAAACAATTCACACTGACAAGCTGTGCTAAACTAGGGCCTGAATCATACTGTGCAAGCTTCTCTGTGGATCCCTGAAAATACTCAAGAAATATGCACTTGACATGTGGTTTGCTGGTTCCCTGCTGAGAAATGGAGGCTTTGGTGAGATGCTGTCTGTCCAGGTTGGCAGACTGGCTGTGCGTATAACTGGGCATGAATCCACATAAAGGGGTCATGTTCAGGCATTAATTGGGTATGTTCCAGCAGAATGCCTAGGAATCAAATGAGTGGAGATTGAAAAGTTGTATTCATGTGCAGAAAAGGCAGCAATAGCTTAGGGCTATGGATGTCTGACGTGCACCTCCCCTGAGCTCCTTTAGCAGAAGGAAATGCATGCTTCAAAATGTGAATTAACTCCCCACCTACAAAATCTGCTTAAGAAAAGGAAGGACCACTCTGTTTTCAGTTATAGCTACCACGGAATAGCATTCTGAGTCAGTCAATCAGCATATTAAACTTATTGAATAGGCCACTGCTTTAATGGGTGGCCCCAAAGAAACATAGATTTGTAGATTTAAATATGGAAAGGAACTTCAAAATCGAACCCCTTCACTTTACAGAGGAAGAAACTGAGGTCAAGAAAGAAGTGCCTTTCCCAAAGTCACAAGATATTAAGTGGCACTGCTGGAATTCAAATCCTAGTCCTTAGACTACAAAGCTAGAACTCTTTCAACTTGGCATGACATCCATTCACTTAACCAGATAATTACAGAACTCCTTATTCTCAATAATCAACTATGTTAACAGGAGCAAACCACCTGTAAATGCATAAAAATTCATATTTCTGTGATTTTGCTGTTGTTTTATATTATGTTCACTGTTACCAAGTCACTTATATGACTGATGAGTCAGTAGACATCATCTTGGAAACTTTTAAGGAAAGGATGACACTGAGTCGCAGTCACAGGACAGGACAGACCTCAGATATCTTACAGATGTGAGTACTCCATCATCTTCCTAATTTCATAGATGAGAAAGTTTAGGCCCAGAGTAGTTTAAAACATTTACCCAAACTCATACATTTAGTTGTTATGCATGGTTACATACAGCATTAGAACCTAGATATCCTGACTACCTCCCCCATCTCAAGCCAGTATTCTATTTCTTTTATTCTATTCTGTTTCCTCATGATTTTTTTTTCCTTATAAAACATTGCTGCATTAAAACAGTGAGTGTATTTTGCCATTTTTTTCTAAAAATTTTATATAATCACTATTATCATTTATAAAAAATTGTAAATCTTTCAAAGTCTCTGATCAAGGCTGTCAATATACTCATGGCTATAGAGGGGGCTAGTGCTTTCCAGCTTGCTTCATATTCCAGGATTCTCTGAGGACATAGCGAGAAGCAGTCCACTGGACTTGATTCAGCAATTATTCAGTTAATGAGCTGATTGGACAAGATGGCCTCTACAGTCTCTTCCAACTTTAGAGGGAAGATCCTATGAATTTTGTGTGAATGTGGAAAGGTTAATATGCTTAGAATCAGGAGCATTTGGTTTGAATCCTAGCAGTTCCAAGCTAACTAGCTATGTGACCATAGGAGAGCCACTCTTCTGAAGTTTCTTATCCTCTACATATAAAAATAGTATTTTTTTTAAATTCTGGTAGGAGAAAAGCACTCTGCAAAATTTAAAAGCATTATCAAAATGTAATATTAGTTTTATCTAAAAGTTTGCCATGTAAACTCACAGTTAGCTCTATACTATTTTTATTTTATTTTGTTATCTATTTATTTTATTTTTACATTAAAGAACTTGTCTTTAAGACTTGTTCAGTCTGGGGAACCTACATGGCACAGTGAATGACCTGGAATCAGGAAGGTTCATCTTCATGAGTTCAGATCAGACACTTACTAGCTCAGAGACCTTGAGCAAGTCAGCTAATCCTGTTTGTCTCAGTTTCCTCATCTGTAAAATGAGCTGGAGAGGGAAATGGCAAACCACCCCATTATCTTTGCCAAAGAGACTCCAAATGGGGTCACAAAGAGTTGGATATGACTAAACAACAACAATAAAAATCCAGTCTAGAATACTTCCTGGGAATCCTAAACATAGTAGGTACTTAAGGAGGAGAAGGTTAAGTGACTTGGTCACAATCATAAAAGCATCACAGATAGAATCTGAACTGTACTCGTCCGACTCCAGAGCTGGTACTCTTTCCAATGTATTATGATGCCCCTCAGTTCAATTGTTGATCATTTCTCTCAGAATATCTGCTGACCAGGGAACAAAACACTAGCCTTTGTTTTTTTCTACAGAGATCACTAAACAGCTGTCATGAGGTAACTGCAAGAGTTTCAAAGTCTTTATCCCATTACCATTCCCCTGAGACTTCATGGTTATTGGCAGCAGCTACTTACCTACATCTATTTCTGACCTCAGAAACCAAGGTAGTACTTCATAGTCAGAAGCAACAAGTCAGAATGAGAAAGTAAGACTGATTCCATTTGAGATAATAAGTGTGAGTCTACAGGGCTAGGGTTGATGGTGTCATGTCCTTTTCTGACTCAGATGCCCAACTTCAGTATAAAAGCATTCAGTGGGATAAAGGAAATATGGGGGTGGTAGTGTTATAGTCAATCAATAGGTGGCAATTGGGATGAGTGCAACTTAAAGCACTGTCATAAAGAAATGTGTGATGGACCAACAGGGAAAGCAGGGCACAGGAAAGAAAGGGAAGGGAAGGGAAGGGAAGGCAGGGGAAGTGAAGGTGAGGCAAGGCAAGGCAGGAAAGACAAACAGATGAGAACAAAAGAAAGAGATCAAAAAAGTAAAGCATGCTACATTCTCATAACTGTCCCATGGTTTCAGGCATCTTTTCATATCAACTCAGGGCTACAAAATACAATTTTGTCTGTTGTAAACACATGATAATATAGTCAGAAATCAGGAAGCAAAATATTCAAAAGACCTGAGGCTGAGAAAATGGGGAGGGGGCAGCAGGTAGGAGAGAGGAAGAAACAGATCAAAAAGAGAATAGGAAAAGGAGAGAAAGAAGAGGGAGGAAGAGAGAAGAAGAGGTAGGCAACAGAGGATAGCAAGGAAGAGTAGGAGAGAGGGAAGAAAAAAGGGAGAAACTGAATCTGTGAGCTGTCTGCCTCATTTGCAACCTCCTTCTCTATTCTATCTTTCCCAAGCTAGAAGTTCAATACTTTTTTGTCTACTCCCACTACTGATTCAAAGGAAAGCTTGGCTCCAGTTCTGACCTGGGCTGGTTTGTTTGCCCCTCCTGAGGCAGTCTGGTGGCCTAGAGCTTTACCACATTGGAGCCTAACTTTAGGGTAGACGGTTGGGTTTTATCTTCCTGAAGGTCAGAATTCCTAAGCTAGAACAGTCCACTAGCCTCAGCCTCCCAAATATCAGAGATAAGAGATGCACACCACCATGTCAGGATCTCTTCTTTCTTTCTGAAGGCTAGCCAGCTACCTGCAAAGACCTCCACATTGTACTCCCCCCAGACCTCCACTTTGTACTATGGGAACTGGAGAGTATATTCATTTTTTTTTAATCTATAAAAAGTCAAATCTCAAGAAATGAAAAGTCCAAAACTAGATGTAAACAGCTTGTCTCTGTATAGCAAGTAACTCCATGATATAGGAAGAAGAAAAAAAAAACTAGCAGAATAAGCTTTCTGTATCTTGTTTTTCTTCCTTCCTTTCTTTCTTTTTTTTTGTAAATACAAAATTAGCTGACATCTCAGCTTTCCTCAAGTAATAGCATCAGGCTTAAAAAAAAATACCTTTTTGGTTTCCCAGGAAGCTCATCAAGCAGAAAACAAGCTGAGTGAGAAATGTTCTTTGGGAGTTAAATGAGGAAAATCCTATCGACAAGGATCATGGTGCACAGAGGTTGGTATCCTGGATAGAGATTGCATCTTTAAAAAGGAAGAAAGGAAGGAAGGAAGGAAGGGATGAAGGAAGGAAGGGAGGGAGGGAGGGAGGGAGGAAGGAAGGAAGAACTGGAATGTGGCACATCATTCTACTTTGTTATGGTGGCGTTTTCAAAGAGGGACAAAGAAAACCACACATATACTGCCCTGTGGTGGCACAACTGGCTGATGTTCAGCTGTAATTGAACACTATCTTTATATTTGTACAATAAGAACCACGGAGGAAAAAAATAAATAAATTTTCTCAACTTTGGTTGCAGAAGATTTCTGTTTCTCCTGTTAGGAGGATTTCAGTATTTTTCAATAATTACAAGCGCACGCACGCACACACACACGCGCACACACACACACACACGCACACACACACGCACGCACACACACACGCACACACATACACACGAGTCAAGACAGATATTTTAAAGAGTTAAAGGGGAGTAGGGAAAAGGGGATAAAACCAAACCTTTAGACTCATCTGTTTCTTTTGTGGCTGTTGTTTTTTGATATAAACAGCAATTGGCCTAGTGAGATCTGATGAGTGTCTTATTATAAACTTGAACATCAAGCGATAGTAGGGGAAAAATGATGGAACTCGCAAGTGAAAAAAAGGAAAGGGATATAAATGAGTGGCAGCTCCCATTTCTTTACAAGTGTTACATTTCAGTCCCTTGCTACGACCACATGTTTCCTGCTCACAGATAATTTGTACAACATATTTTATCGCTCAGTTTTAGACGCAGTTGAAAGGCTTTTGCCTAAGGCTTGGAACACTTTGAAAACTGCATACCGTTTGCAAAGCTTTCTTTTGCTTCACTGTGCAATTAGGTGACTGTCTTTCTACAGACACTGGGTTTATCATTTATGGGACCGGACTGTTTTGTTTTGTTTTTAAACCAAGGTGAACTAGAAATCGATGGGAGGGGTTTTCAATAACCTACAGAAGAGAAATTAGCAAGCAAAACTATTGCCTCAGCTTGGTGGAGAACTAGTGTGTTCCCACGCAGCAAGTTTGTTTTCTGCACAAAACAAGGGTCATTATAGGCGACAAATTTCTAAATTTTTTTAGCACCAAACTTTATGTGCATGTCAAGAGATATTAAAGTAATATTGCCTTGGTTCCCGTGGAATCCAACTTTTCTAATCTCTAATAAAGCCGCTACACACACATTTTGTTTTGTTTTGTGTTGTTAACTACTTAGGGAGTCTCCTGCGCCCTGTTTTGACTAAACTTCGACGTTTCTGAGAGAGGAGGGGGAAGTACTGATGGACTAACAGCTTCCCCTGCTGGAGATTCCTGGCAAAAGGTGCCTGAGCTAAGAAGGGACAAATCTGGGACTTGTTCCCAGTTATAGGCTCATTGGCGTATTTAGCTCCCAAAGAACAGAGAGTACATAATGTGACTTGAGGTTCTGATTGAATTTCCTGTGCATTTCTATGTTTTACATAACCTGAATTTTAAAGTCAGATTTGATAAAAGATAACTTATTCCCATCATTATGCCACTTTGTAGTTTTCCACTGAATAATGCAAACCAAAAAAAAAAAAAAAGAATACGGAGGGGGGAGGAAGACTGAGACTAATTCAACCCTCCCCTCACAGGAGGAACCTGACTTTACTCTGAGCTTGAAGGCAGCACCCACCATTATTTTCAGACACGAATCTGTCTGCACATTTACCAAAACAAGGCACTGAAAAGGTTGGGGGAGAAGTAGAGAGATTGTTTTTCTCCCTCCCCCCGTGGACTAAATGTGACTTTTGATCAGAAGAATGGGAAGCCTAAGAAACCTTGGGCTTTTTTCCTGATCACCCCCTTCCTCAGGGCGCTGAACATAAATGATTATCACAGCCGCTTCATTTATATTGTTTTGTAACCTTCGTTTATCTCTGCAAGCTGAAAACTCCCAGACAGCAGGGACTATAAGTCTATAAGCTATTCTCCTTGACAGCCAACAGGCACAAGAAGGCATTTCAATGGTGACAGGCATGACGGGGCATATAATCCAGGTGGGGGTGGGAAAAAGGAAAAAGTGAATAGTAAAACCCAAATCCTGTTCCTAAATTCAATATGTTTTGTGAGAATCATTATAGAGCTGAAAGAGACCTTAAAGATCCAATCCCCACATTTTACAAATAAGGAAACTGAGGCCCAGAGAGATTGTGATTTGTCCAAAGTAAGTGACAGAGGTAGGATCCAAATGCAGATCTTCTGACTTCTTAGAGGTCATTGGGTCTAACACTTTTATTTTACAGATGAGGAAACTGAGGCCCAGAGAGGTTGTGATTTGCCCAAGGTCACAAAGCTAATAACTATCTGAGGTGGCACAGATCTGAGTAAGGGAGTTAACAAATTATAGTTAATAAAAATATAAGGTCTTTGAAGAAACAGAAAACACAAAATAGATACAGTTTTCATCCAGTTATCTATTTCATGAAATGTTACTTATCAAAGGGCACGGCCTTCCTAACCTCACAAAGATAGTACAATTTTAAATAATTTCTTTGATAAATTCCTACCAATACTAAGCATGCTGAGAACATTGGAGACTTGCTCAGATATTAAGCTATTTAAATAATTGCTCAAATAATAACACTTTCTAATAGCACCCATTTGTGAGCCATGGGGATGAACAACATTATATTCAAAGGCCAAACCTACCTAGCCATGGTGGCCCTGCTAATTCGTAAAAAAAAGGAGCAAACAAACAAAGAATTGAGCCCCTTTAAACCTGGTCATATCTAGGTCCCTTGGGTCACTATACTTTGCCCCAGCTTCCTTGATATGCTTTGCTTCTGTATGAAAACATTAAAGATAATGTAAAATAGGAACACTTAAAAAGTGCATCCTCACTGAGTAATCAGAATGACCAATGAAAGCTGCTGGACATTTTTTAGATTTATACATGCATCCATGACCAAGAATGAGAGGTTTTGGTCAAACAGAATGTCATTATAATCATAATTTATTTAAGGCCACTCACAGACGGGTGCAGTAAAAGACACAGAGGGCAGGAGACCTTCCTAAATGAAATGCTGTCTTCCTCTTGAAATGCATACGGGAGACATGGAAAATAGTTCAAATGATGCATACTTTTGGACTCAAGTACTTTGGGACAACTTAAATAATTTTATCCAAATCCTGCCTTTTTAAGGAGACCTAGGCCAGGGAAATATAAGCAATTCGAAGGATCTGCTTTTCAGTTCACTAATGGTTCATTCTAAGTTTCCTGAAGGCATTGACACAATTACTCAGTATGTGCTTGAACACCTTCCACTTCACTAATCAGCTCATTCATTAGGCTTTCACAGGGGGACTTTTATTTGGAGATTGAAGAATCCATGAAAAGTTAGTCTCCAACTCCAGCATGGCCCTAAGTGGAATTCTGTTTGGGACCATTCCCTGACATGCATTCTGCATTAGTTTCAATCCAGATAAAAGTGAGAATAGATGTCTAAGACAAGAACTCATCATCTTATCTATGCATAACACTTCTAATTTTGTGCAAATTCTTAACTATGACACTTCTAAAACATCTCCAATTCATTACGCAACTCCCCAAGTACTTATCTTTCCTGTGTACTAAAAGAGAAAAAGCTCTGAGACTGAAGCTGCTGCTCACCTTGTACTGAGAACCAAATAATTCATAGATATGTATTTTCTGGAATACGGATCAGCTTTGGGCTATGATGGGCTTTGGTTTCAGCATGAGATTATGGGACAAGACGTTTTGTAGAAAGACAACTTAGGCTGTGAATTTTCCGTCTATTTCTTCCCACTGATTTCCTATATGACCTTGGGTAAATGATTTTACCTGTGAGCACCTCAGTATTTGGGATTCTTATTCTGAGATTCATTTTCTAAACCAAAGCCCTATCTTCATTTTCTTTTCTTGCTCTCTGCTTGATCTTGGCATTGAAGTGCTATGTGCTGATCTCTGAATGAGTTTTGATTGACCTACTACTCATAGTATTAAAGAATCTCTTTCCTGAGGCTGAACTTCTTTTAGTGTGCTTTGATGGCAGTATGCTCTCATGAGAACATAGACTGAGCTCATTGGACTGTGTAACATATGTGTATGTTGGTACATTGAATTTCTCCTTCTAGTATGCAATGATTGCTTTATCATCTGTTATTTAAGCTTACATAGGTTTTCAAAGAGTAGGGCCATTCTTCTTGCTTCAGTATTTCAACATTAGATATGTTATGAGCATTCACCAAACAACAAGCATTGTACACCAACTGCTGCAACTGTTTCTTTTTCTATCACTTAGTTCAGTGGTTCTCAACCTGTGGGTCGTGACCCCTTTGGGGGTCAAATGACCCTTTCATGGGGGTCGCCTAAGACCATCGGAAAACACATATTTCTGATGGTTTTAGGAACAGAGACACCACTCCTCTGTTGGTCTCCAGGCGGGTCTGCCCACATGCAGATACACCCACATATGAGTATTAAACAGTTGCAGCATTAGGAAGGTTGAGAACCACTGACTTAGTTTATATAAGAGGTATTGGTTTGGGAAGTTGGTTGGTTTTTAAGAAAAGTTTTCCTTTCTTGACTTCAAAGTCACCTCCTTCTCTCCTAATCTTCCCAAAATTATTGCAATTACCTCCCAATTGGTCTCTTTGCCTCAAGTCTTCTCTCCAATCAATCTTCCACATGCTTGCCAAAAGAATATTCCTAGTCAGTGTTCTGAACATCTTACTCCCTGGCTCAAAATTCTCCAGCATCTTCTTATTCCCTTACGGACACAAACTTCTATTTGGCCTTTGTTTATTTTCATAGTTGAGCTTCAGTCCACCTTCCCTGGATCTTTACATATTACCACTCTTCACAAACCTCCAGCTAAACTGACCTAAATGGGGTTTCACATCAATGACATTGTAACTCCTATCTCTATGCCTTTGCACTGTCTGGTCTCTGAAACGGGGATGCTCTCCCACCTCAGAAAATTCCTGGTCCTCTTCAAAGCTCATCTCAAGTACTACCTCTTACATGAGACTTCTTCTTGGCCTTCTTTACTTGCTAAGTCTACCCTCACCCAAGAAATTTGCTTTAGGTTGTGAGGCGTGGCATACACACACACACACACACACACACACATACACATACACATACACATACATATACATATATATATATATATATATGTACAGACAAAAAAGTAAGAATTTTAAAAAATAATCCTTGTCCTCAAAGATTTTGCATTCTGTTGAGGGAAACAATAAGTATAAAAATGAGTAAAAACAAATATGTGTGTGTGTCATTTCACTTATATGTATAATTATATGAACAAGTAAAAACAAATATATGTACATATTTGTATGTGTGTATATATAAATATGCATTTATAAATGTATAAATATATATGTGCTTTATATTCCATAAGTAGAAATAAAAACACACTTGTAGATATATGTGAATGTGTGTATATATATATATATATATACACATACATGTATGTTATATAATGTATACAAACATAGTTTTACTTGTATGTGTAGTTGTTGAACACAAAATCTTTGAGAACAGGGACGAATTTTTTCTTTCTTTACATACCTAGGAACTAACACAATGCTTAGCTATCAATCTATCAATACCAAAGCGTTTATTAATCATTTATTATATGACAGGCATGGGCTAGGACTCAGACCTCAAGTTGCAGGTTCCCTATTCCAGACTAGGTACTAGAGATAAAAAGACAAATGTAATATTTTGTTTTCAATCAAGGATTTTACATTTTATCACAGGGGAAAGTAGAATATGTGTCTATGTGTTTGTGTATGTGTGTGTGTGTGTGTGTGTGTGTGTGTGTAAGTATACAAAAATAAATTCAAGGAAGTATCATATAGCTGGCACTTCATAAAAGCTTGTTGATTGATTAACTATTTTCTACTGTTCTCTGTGGTCCTATATTGATGATGCCTTATCTTCCTCCTAATGGCATCTGGTCTCCGTGGTTCAATTTCCATACCTCTTATGTTCCCTTTTTTTCTTATGTCTCTTAAGAATCTCATCTAGAACTGGCATTTCCACTAAAGTGTCCTCATGTCACCTGAAATGCAACAGTATTCTAAACTTTATTCTCATCATCTACTCATCTCTATCACTAATCTTTATTTCCATATTCTTATTACTAGCACCAACATTTTCCTACTCATTTAGATTTGACAAATTGGAATAATATTAATACTAATAACTTAAAGTTATACTCAAATAACCTAATGTATTTGCCGTCTCATCAGTTTGGAAATTGTCTCATTTATCCAGATTTCAACCTATCCATGTCCACTTGATCCTGTCTACAAGCCTTGTCCAAGTGCTCCCATGATTTTACCCTAAAAGTTCGGATCAATTTGTTAGAGTTCTTCCTCATTGTCTCCTAATATTTCAAGAGTACCAGTGGTTCCTGGACTATCTGCCTGTCACCTTTCACCCTTACCCCTTGACCATCACATGTCTTCCAAGAGTTCATTTTCTTCATAACATAAGATCATAGAGTCATAGATCTAGAACTGGAGGGGATGTTAAAAAGGTATCTACTCCAACTACTTTATATAAAGAAGGTCCAGAGAAGATAAATGATTTGTCAAAGTTCTCAAAAGTCGTAAGTATCATACACTGAATTTGAACCCGGGTCCCCTGACCAAAACCAACAAAAAAAAATATGGTTGATGTCTTATTTGTATTCATCTTCCACATTTGTTATATTCTTCAGCCAGTTTGTCCCTTCTGTGGTTTTGAATGTTAGTTTTGAAAAGACAGGACCAATATTCAAAATCACTCAAGGAACAATGGAGAGATTCATGGTGAGCATGAACTGACTGAAGAATATAACAAATGAGAAATTTTGGGGAACAAAGGGGGGAAATTTACATGATAACTTTAATATATATTTTTAAAGGAATAGCAAGTTTCACATAATAGATTTAGTTTCATGAGTAATCATCTTTTTATTATATTCTATTAGTATTATTATATTATGGAAATGCTTGTTTTACATCTAAGATTAAAAATAAAATAAATAATATTTTAAAAAAGAAAAGATGGGCCATTATTTCTGTGGAAAGCTTGGAAAAGGAAGAGGAGAAGGTAGAAGAGGACAAGGAAGAGGAGGAGGAAGAGAAGGAGGAGGAGAAAAAGAAGAAGAAGGAAGAGGAGGAGGGGGAAGAGCAGGAGGAGGAGGAAAAAGGGAGAAAGAAAGTAAAGAAAGAAAGAAGGAAGGAAGAAAGGAAGAAAAAAGGAAAGAGAGAAGGAAAGAAAGAAGGAAGAAAAGAAATAAGGAAGGAAAGAAAAAAAGAAAAAGAGGAAAAGGAGAAGTCACAGCTGGGGGAGGGGGTCATAAAACTAGTATATGACCCATCTTTTACTTCCCTTCCATCAACCTAATCTTTGCATCTGCTCAGTCCCAAATTTTTATCATTTCTTTTTTTTCAAAATGTTGCTTAAAACTGTACCTTCTACCCCATTCCTACTGCTACCAATCCAGTCCAGATTTTAATCACCTGACATGTGGGTAACCTTCCAGGGAGTCCCTCTGCTTCTAGTTTCCAGCACAGCCTGAATATTGCCAATAAACTAATCTCCATAAAGCAGTCATTAGTCATATCATTCTGTCACTTCTAAATCTTCATGACTTCTCACTAACTACAGAATAAAGTCAAATTTCTCTTGCCTGTCAAAAAGGGCTCTCCACAGTATGACTTCACCCTCCCTTTCCAAACTAAACTCTTACTGCTCCCCCATACTAATCCTCTACCACTGCCAGACAAGCTCCTCATATGCCCCAAAAATGTCATCTTCATTCCTGCCTCATTGCCTTTTATCTCTTTCCAACAAGCTTCACCTAGTCATCCTTTGAAGCCAACCTTAAAATCCCTCTGCTTCCCTACAGCCTTTTCCCATCACTTCAGTCAGTGCTGATATTTCCCTCCTTTGAACACACAGAACACTTATTTTCTTTGTTTCTTATTTGGGAACTTCAACATATGATTTTTTTAAAAAATCATAATTTTATTTAAGGGTTTCATTACTACCTGGCCTCCTCAACTAGATTGTAGTCTTCATAAAAGAAAGGAGAGAAAAAAAGAAAGAAATGGGCATGATAACTTTTCAAGATCTTTTCTAGCTCTAAGATTCTATAACTCTGTTGTATCTTTTGTATCCCTTGCAACACACACCACGCTCTATGCACAGAGTAGGTACTCCACCAATCCTTCTTTCACGACTGACTGAAAGAAGTATTGTTGAACTCGCATTAGCATTGCAACATAGAACTCTGTAGAACTCTAGAGTAATGATGTTATCTACTAGTTTAGGATTCGATATTCTTGTACATGAAAGTTCATTCTTTAGTAAGTAAGAAAGCTACAAAAAGCTTCTGGTTCACTCCATGTTGGAGGTAGAAAATTAGGAGGATCCTTTGCACACTCTAGAGTGAAGTTGTTCATAGAGGTAGAGGAATGGAGACTAAGGACTCTATAGTCCTGATAGGATTCAATCATGATTCTCCCTTGACGTAAAGAGGTGGGAAAGTGGATCTTTGGAATTCTCTAACAAGACTGGATACTCCAGTGATTCCTACTGGGATCCGTCATTGCTTAAGAATAAGGCAGTTATAGAGGATTTTTCTATTTACTATGTTTCAATGTTCCCCAAAGAAACCAAAAATTCTCCCAAGCCTTAAGGGCCATAAAATATATTTGTCAAAGCCCTTTATCTTTACCCTTTCATTCTTACTGTTCTGTCTTTCAGGATTCATATTCAACAGTCCATAAGCTAGGCTCTCCAAGGGTTTAAGTGATACCCTACTTGAATTCAACCATATGGGGAATCTGCATTGAGTCTTTTAGGCTAATGGGGTACCTTAGAAAGCAACTGTTTTAGGTCTATTAAATGGTTTACTGCTAGCTACCGAAAGAAACAAACTTATTCTAGGAGCTTCAACTAGAGAAAAGAAGCGAAGCCCACAGCATTAAGAGTTTGGGAATCACTAGAACAAAGTACTGTGGACTTTCTCATAGGTGTGACTCTATTTGACATTAAGACCCTCTGCAGACCATTGAATTTAATTGTGTTTCATATTTCATATCTGTCAAATGGATCCAAGATGTCCATGATCCAACCTCTTCATATACCTTGTGATCATGAAGGACTTCAAGTGTGTAAATACTTGCTGTCCCCAAAAGATATGACTTTTCTCTAAATTAAAATTTTCCCAATAATAATATGAATAGAAGTTAGATTTCTGATTTCTTTAAGATAGGGAACTCCTGGATGAGGTAACTCCCTCTACCAATGTAGATAGACATCTTCTCTTCAACTTAACAGTCTTGGAGTATCAATTAATAGAGGTATCAAACTTATGGCCCTTGAACAAAACTCCACTGTATGGTCAAAGCCAGATTAAAATGTAATTGGAAAATGTTTAATAAATAGAAATAAAATACAACAAGGATAATGTTATTTTGTGGTTTTCTAAGTAAACATACAGCCATTGGAATTAATTCTATTTGAGTCTGACAACATGGATAGAATATCAGTAGATTAAAAAGAGGCTAAATGATTTGCCCAGGATCACATAGTCAGTATATTTCAGAGGTAGGAGTTGCACCCACATCTTCTTGCCATTAAAACCATCTCTGACCACCACACTATGCTGACTCTCTAATATAACAACAACAATAATAGCAACTTACAGATAGCAACTATATATTAATAAAGCACTTAGCATGGTAGCTGGCACATAGTAGGTTATCTATAAATGCTAGTTCCTGTTATTAAGTGTGATTATTACATTCAGGAAATATTGAGTTCTTTCAACATGAATATTGGTAAATCAAAATAATGTCGTATTTATCCCTTCACACTGATTACATGACAAAATAAACTAGTCTTTCATCTTATAAATAATGCATTTTTTAAACAGTCTCAAGCTTCAGACCTTGGAATTCAGAAATACATAAAGTAAAACAGTGTTTAATGGAACAGTGTTATCCTTATCCAGTTCTTTTGGTAAGGGCAAAAATCCATATTGTATGGCTGGAAACCATCCCACAGAAATTATCTAATGCCATCATAAAGCAGAACTTAGCTTCCCTTACAGACCTAGAGTTCATTAAAGGTCATGCCCAGTATATTGAGTTTTGTAGTGCTATGCTCTTGTCTCTTTTTTGTAAACTTTGCATTGAGTCATCCAATGCATTTTAGACTGAGGGTCTTTTTAAAGTCAATGTTTCTTTATACATTTCCTTGCCATAATTGTTAGCAATTGGATCATTCAGCTGGATACCATTTACCTCCTGGGTTAGAGCCCAATATAAATTGAATTATTGTAAATAAATATTTCCTGTGAACCATTAAAAAAAAACATATAAAGCTTGGAATGAAGGCAAAGTGATTCAGAAGCTTTCACAATGGGCTGGAAATCTATAGCTCATGAAAAGTCCCAAAACTTTTATTACTTTATTTTTGGACACAGCATAAGTCTTGGAATTTTCTCAGTTTTTTGGATGTACAAAAGACAGAAAGATGAAGGCAAAAGAAAGAATGGAACCAGTGAGGGAGGAGGAGAAAGAATCTGGAATCTGGAGTTCCATCATCAAATGTTATGAATGTGTATCTATCTATCTATCTATTTATCTATCTATCTATCTATATATGCAATTATTATTATTATTATTATTGACTACATCCAACTGGAACTTGAGAAACACAGGCACTGCAATTGGGAGATCCATCCTGCCCTACCAAAAAGTGACATAGGAGAGAATAGACTGGGGGAAGGGGGACGCACCAGGATGGCTGTTTTGGGGCAGTGGGGGGGGGGGAACGGAGAGAAAATATGTAACTCAAAATCTTGTGGAAATGAATGATGCAAACTATAATAAAATTAAAAAAAAAAAGAAAGAATGGAACAGGGCTGAATTTTGAATGACAAAGGAAAGAATGAACTTCATTAACTTTTTGATAAATGAAAACAATGATGGGAAAGGAAGCTGGAGACATGGGTTCTTGTCTCAACTCTGGCACTACCCCATTTTTTCCATATTGGGTAAGTCATCAGTTCTTTAGGTTGCAGTTTCTTCATTTTTATAACAAGATGGAAGGACTAGAAAATGTTAAAGTGCCTCTCAATCCCAACATTCTATGATTCTATACTAGTTCTGGACAATTTTCCCAGGAGCCCATTTTTGACACCAAGGACTTAAGATCCAATTTCTAAACTGGAAAGATAAGAGCAATGAAATCTATCCTTTTTGCAGAAGTCCTCTAAGTTATTCTTTTTGAATGACAAATGCTGGAAGGAATATGGAAACATCGAGACAGTAATGCTTTGTTGGTAGAGTTGTGAATTGGTAGAGCTGTGACTTGTGAATTGATGAAGCCATTCTGGAGAGCAATATGGAATTATGCCCCAAGGGCTGTAAAACTGTGTATACTCTTTGATCCAGCAATACCACTACCAGGTCTACATCCCAAAGAGATTTAAAAAAAAGAAAAGGACCTATCTATACAAAAATATTTCTAGCAACTCTTTTTGTGGTGCAAAGAATTTGAAATTAAGGGTACTACTTCAGCTGGGGAATGACTGAACAAGTTGGGTGTATAATTGTGATGAAATGCTATTGTGCTATAAGAGATGACAAGCAAGATGCTTTCAGCAAAACCTTGAAAGACTTGCATGAACTGATACAAAGTGAAGTGAGAAGAACCAGGAGGACCTTGCACACAATAACAGCAATATTGAATGATGATGAAATGTGAATGGCTTAGCTATTCTAAGCAAAAAATAAAAAAAAATGATCCAAGAGAATTCTGAAGGACCTATAATAAAATAAAAATGCTATCCACCTTCAAAGAAAGAAGTGATGGAGTCTATAGATAAAAACATCCTTTTTTTTCCTTTGTATTTCTTTTTTTTTAAGTTGTGTTTTCTTTTGCAACATGGCTAATATGGAAATTTGTTTTGCATGATCACACACGTATAACATTTTTCAAATTGTTTGCCTTCTCAGGGAGGGAGATTGGGAGGGAGGGAGAGAAGGAAGGAAAGAATTTGAAACTAAATATTTTGAAAAATGAATGTGAAAAGGTGTTTGTAAATGTAATCAGAAAAAATTAAAATCAGAAAATATATATTGTAGAATAAAAGGATGCATTTAACTTAGCAAAGATCTGCCCTCCCAAGTGTCAGTCTTAGATGACTCCCATTAGCTGTAGCCTTTACAGTTACTCACACACTGCTGAATTAAGCAGCTGAATGCTGAAAGTGGAATGTGAAACTTCAAAAAAAGTTTTTTCACATCTATTTAGGAATCATCAAAAATAAATATTTTCATATATGAAATAAAAAGGCAAAAAATGAATCATAAAATTCTAGTTTCTTCTCTATAAATGATGAGAAATTTAATTGCTTTTTACATTTACCTTTTTATCTATTGCATTTATTTATTATATTTTCTCTATTCATATTTATGCCATGTACACTTCTATTTCTAAATCTGAGTTTTCTTCTTTCTCCCATTGGGAAGGTAAGAAATTGTTTCATTGTATATGTATTTTTTCCAATAGTAAACCTTCCTTGATTTATATTTATTTATTTTTAGTTTTCAACATTCATTTTTATAAGACTTTGAGTTCTAAATTTTTCTTCTATCTATCCCACCCCTGCCACCCAAGATAGCATGCAATTTGATATAGGCTACACAGCTTTGCTGATTAATTAATAAGTTTCTGTTCCATACAGTTTGTTTTTAATATGTGTGTGTACATATATATATGCATATATATGTATATATGTATATTACATGATTTAGACATAAATGGTGACGTCATAAGCAAATTAGAAGAACATAGAATAGTCCCCGTCAGAAACATGGAGAAGGGAAGAATTCATGATGAAACAAGAGATAGAGAACATTACAAAATGTAAAATGGGTCATTTCAATTTATTAAATTAAAAAGATTTTGCACAATCAAAACCAATGCAACCAAGATTAGAAGTAAAGCAGAAATCTGGGAAACAATCTTTATAGCAAGTGTCTCTGATAAAGGTCTCATTTCTCAAATATTTAGAGAACTGAGTCAATTTATGAGAATACAAGTAATTCCCCAATTGATAAGTGGTAAAAGAATATGAATAGGCAGTTTTCAGATGAGGAAACAAAAGTTATCTATAGGCATATGAAGAAGTGCTCTAAATTACCTTTGATTAGAGAAATGCAAATCAACTCTGAAATACCACCTCATACCTATCAGATTGGCTAATATGACAAAGACAAGAAAATTATAAACTTTGGAGAGGATGTGGAAAAATTGGGACAATGATGTGCTGTTGGTGCAGTTGTGAAGTAATCCAACCATTCTAGAGAGCAATTTGGAACTATGCCCAAAGGGCAACCAAACTGCATACCCTTTGTTCTAGCAATACCACTACTAGGTCTGTATCCCAAAGAGATCATAAAAAAGGGATCTACATGTTCAAAAATATTTGAAATAGCCCTATTCATCATGGCAAAATATTGGAAATTGAGGGGATGCCCATCAATTGTGAAGTAGCTGAATAAGCTGTTGTGTATGAATGTAATGGAATACTATTGTGCAATAAGAAACAATGAATAGGCAGATTTCAGGGGAAAAAAAAACCTCGAAAGACTTGTACAAACTGATGCAAAGTGAAATGAGCAGAACCAGGAAAACATTGTACACAGTATCAGCAACATTGCACGATGATCAACTATGAATGATTCGGCTCTTTTGATCCAAGACAGGTACAAAGGACTCATGATGGAAAATGCTATCCAGATCCAGATAAAGAACTGATGGACTCTGTATGCAAATTGAAGCATACTTTTTTCACTTTATTTTTTTTCCTTTTGATAGGTTTCTCCTTTTACAACTGTGACTAATATGGAAATACGTTTTACATAATTGTACATATATAACCTCTCATCAAATTGCCTACCATTTTAGAAAGATAGGAGGGGATGGAAGGAGGGAGAAAAATTTGGAACTCACAATCTTGTAAAAATGAATGCTAAAATTGTCTTGACATATAATTGGGAAAAAATAAAATGTCATTAATTTTTGTTTTAAAGAAAAGAGTTGACAAAAAGTGAATAGATATAAATGATACAAGGATTCTTTTGTTTACTGTGAAAAGCTACATGATTTTAAAACATGGTTAATTACTAGTTGTGTGACAGTGCAAATACAAATTTAAAGTTCTTCAAAAATAAATAAATAAAGAGTATATATTGAATTTAGCAATGTAGTAGCTGTTTCTTTATATCCTTCCTTCCAATTTTATCTCCTCCTCTATGTTTTAAATATTATTTATGCTCTAATCTAAGCCACAAATTTTAAAATAGAGTATGTGATACTTTGAAGATCCCATTTTTTTCATTGGTTTGGGTAATTCTCCTTCATCCATATAAATTATAACCTCTTCCTTTCTTCTTATCCTATGTGGTTTTTGCTGTTTTTTTTCCCAAAATATCCACCTTAAATGATCAATCTAACATGTTGCGGGATTTCTTCTCTCATGTTTCTACATTCTTGGAGAATAAAGAGCCCAGTTTGACACTTGAACTATCCATATGTATATTGCACCTAATTCTCAAAACATGACAAGCATGCTTCTTTTTTTTGATCATACATGCTCTCAATAATATTTTATATACATAGGATTTTTATACATTAAAAATGTAATGTGTTTTAGAAATGCGCCCCATGATCATCTGATACATTTTTCTTAGTTGAACTGAGCCAGAAGATACAGATATAAATACTTCTTTCTCTTCAAGTCCCTTCCTAACACTAAGAAGCTATCATCCCATTTGTTGCATCAAAATGGACTATAAGTAAAAATACCTCCAGATCATCTTCGGCAGGAATTCTTTCCAACTGAGAAAGCAAGTAATGGGGTCATGAGTTTTCTGGAGTAATGCATCCCAGGCATCCTGGCTTTCTGGTGTGATTTTCATTAGAAAAGCCTGTCCCCATTATTAAGGTAGGTAGACTGCTTTCTTTTGTTTAGCTCCTTTATTAAAGAAGGAAATTTGGATTTAGATGTGGAAAACTTCATAGAATATATTTTTAATATCCAGATACTAAAATTGATGGAGATTATTTTTTTTAATTAATACATTACTAATCCATGCTTGGCAACTGTTCATAATCAAGGGAATTAAGCACTGGGAAAACAGATAATGAGAGATATGTGATGTTTGCAGGATCTCATCATCATCATCTATTGTTATTTGCTGAGTACCACGTTGTGGGTGATCTGGCATCTCTCATTTGGGTTCTAAGGAAAGCACAAGCTAACTGACAGTTGGCATAAGGCTGGGGTTTCTTAGTGAAGAAACAAGCCTCTGTTGAGGAAGGATATCTATTTCCACATTCTGAGGGGGAATGATACCCAGGAGTTTCTCTGAATGAGTTTCTTTTTGGGCCTGAGACTTTTATCAAAGTCTAATGCCTTCTGCTCAGCTTTTTGTTACAGTGCTGCCCTTATTAGCCCAAGATTTTCCCAGGAGCCAGCTATCTCTTGCAGAATCATGGGATATTCAATCTACCTGCACTGGTATCTTATCACACTGAAAATCTGGAACCAAAGACTCTTCTCTTTCCAATTTTTAAAGTCTCATAACTTTTATTTAATCCCAGAGCTTTTTAGCATTGTTTCAATACTAACAACTCTAGATGCCTGAAAGTCAGAATTCATCTGGAGAAACAGGAGAGGAAGATTTTAGAACAAAAACAGAAACCTTCACACTACTTTCACTTGGCATAACTACTCTGCCTATACCTTACATTGGAAGATATTGCCGTCTAGTTATTTGTTACCAAATTGTATAAAGTAAAAAGTAAGGAAAAGAAAAGAACCTTGTGGGTAAAAAAGTAATGGGTAAATTTGCATGCCTCAATAACCAACTGAATGATAATTATGGCAGCCCATTTTGTTAGTATCTATAAAAAGCTAATGGTTAGCACTAGACTATCCTTTGCTTCATCCAGCCTATCTTCTGAAAGTATTCTCATGGCAGAGCATAGTGGATCTAATGTAAAAAAAAAAATACTCGTCAGTTCATCACCTTAGAAATTGTTGGGAGGGAGGGAGGGAACAAGTGAGGTATATGAATGTAAAGAAACATTATTGTGCAATAAGAAATGATAGCTATAAGGAATTCTAAGAAAAACAGGAAGATTTATGTGAACTGATTCACAGAGAAATAAGTAGAAGCAGAAAAATAGTAATATAATAGATAAAAATGAAAAGCACCCTAAAAGAAAACTTATTAAACAAATGAAAAGCCAATTATGATCCCAGAGAACACATGATGAAATATTGATCGTCAGGGGACTATTGGGGCAGAATGTTGCATACATTGTCAGAATTGCTTCTTATAATTAATTTTACTTAACTGTTTTTCTTTGTTATCAAGGAAGGTTTGATTCAAGTGGAAAGAGGGAGTAGTTTATATCCAGAAGTGATTTTTATTTACAAAATAAAAAACATCAGTCATTATAAGAAGAAAAATTTAGTGTGACAGCAGCATACAAGGACATGTGGTTTAGAATTTGACATTTTAATCTCCTACCCTTCCTTCAACCTTGTGATTCAAAGATATATCATATGAATCACTAAAAAGGCAAGAGGCAGTATAGCTAGGTCCTAATTAATGCAAGCAATGAATCCCCTAAAGTAGTCACATATGCACATTATTTGTACTGATTGGGCCCTAACCTTGAAATAAACCTACTGGTAATGCTATTGAAATGTCATCAACTTACAAACAACTACTAAACTGGGTTGTAGAACTTTTGAACCTAAGTTATGAATTGCTTCCCAAATACCACATGCACCTGGGAGAAGACCAGCTTTCCAGACGAATCCTAATATTCAGTACAAATTTCTGCATGCCATTGGGCTACTGGCTGGAGGAATTGGTTGGGGGTGGGGAAAGGGAGCCAAGGAGGGAAGAAGGAGGAGGAATGGAAACTAATTTTTGTTAACATTGCAATACACATTCAGAAGGCAAATTGGCCTGTCACAGCTCCAATGTGATGCGTCTTTTTCTTCTTTTCTAAGGACTGGTTTCTTCTGATTGCCAGGTAGCAGACATGACACTCTATTGTGGTAGAGAGACATGCTGTGGAGATTATAGGGGTTAATTGGAGCTACACTTTTTTTTTTAAAGAACTCTACTGGAATCCCTCCTGGACCCAGGATATTATTATTTTGATAGGATTTAGCATGCTCTTCAGTAAGAACTGGAAGTTATAAATCCTTTACAAGCTTTTCTAAAAATCTCTGAGAATCGGGGCTATTGGGAAGATTCCACCACCATCCCTCCATCTAGTCACATCCAACACATATTTCTGGAAAGATTTTCCCTTTTGCACAATTTCAGACATGCCAGAACACTTATTTTAAAGTCCTGTGCCTGTGGGCACACAAATATGTTTCTAAAACTGTGTATTGCTTCCTTCTCAGTCATGGATACCCCAATCCTTTTTGCTTGATTTATCATTTCGTATTTTATTTTTGTCTCATGATAGAAGCTTTTTTTTTCTCACTCGTGGGATTGCTGGATTTCCTTAGCTCTGTTATGCCTTAACAGAATTCTCCTGACACCTTTCCCTCAGGTGTGAATATGATTTTACTGGCCTTCACATTTATTTCTTTGTTCTTGTCCTTCAGGCTTCTTTTGCTAGGAGGACCAGGTCATTGTCCAATTTCCAAAATATTTTAAAGTAGTTTCACTTTATCTTATTCTGACTTATATACCCCGTAAGGAAATATACCAGGGTAAAGATGCTGTTTGGAATTGACACACTTCAAGTAAATGAATGAGCAAATGAATGCATGAATGAATGGGTCGGAGGGGAGCATTAATCATTTAATATGCTCCAAGAACTGTGCTAAGCCCTGGCATGTAAAGAAAATTGAGAAAGCCCTTGCTTTTAAAGATCTCTCATAATAAATGAGGAAGACAATACCTCTAATGTGATCATTGAAATTTTATTGTGATATCTGAAGACTTTCATAATTCTTCATACTTTCTCATCACATTTCTTTAAATTTGGAAAACTACATTTTCCAGATCTTTTTGGTGTGGTGGTGGTGAAACTTGTTGTTTCATCATTTCCTAGGAGCATTACAAACTGATTCCAGAAACTGAAACAGGAACAGAAAACAGTGATAGGTATAGAAATACTGGAATTAGAGCTTTCAGGGATTTTACAAATCATGTGATTTTATTAGTTAAAAGTGAGGAAACCTAGACTTAAAGAGCCTAAGTGACTATACCAAGGTCATATAGGTAGTAAAAAGCAAGTAAATATTTTAGACACAGAGTTTTTTGCAATAGTTTCCCAAAGCGACTGCTGTGGAGTAGTCACGAGCACATATGTTGAAGAGGAAATCCTTGCCATATGTAGGTCATTCCCATCTTCTCTCTTTACATGCTTTAGAAGTACTTAGTTGATGAAACAGTTCTGTGTTTGATTTATCCAGACTATTGGGAAGCAAAGGGTTAAAATATTTTCTCCTATGCTAGACATAGATTGTGTTTTTATCTGCTATACATCTGGCCATGTTTCTGAATAATTCACTTAGGTTCGAGTTTGGGGGCACTTGTGTTCATCAAGGTTCTCTTTTGATCAAAGAGATTTCTTGTGGCCCAAACACAAGTTCCTTTTTTTTTTTTTAAACTGTGCTCTTCTACTTACACAAAGGAGAGCCTAGGATGTTATTTATGAACATAGTCACACTTTTTTAAAATGTCCTAAGTAGGCATATAAATTAATAAATGTGAATTTATTTGTTTTAAACCCTCCAATTTACCTGTTGTTTTTAATTTACATTAGCATGCTTTTTGTACTAAGTAGAAATTCTTGAATTTATATAATTTATGTATATCATTGTACATTGTCATTGGGTTCCTTAATTCCATTTAGGTTAAAGTATATTTAATTTTATATTTAGTATGTTCCTTCCTTAAGAAATAAAACATCCTGCTTTACATATAGGAGAACTATTCATCTAGATTAGCACTGTTCTTATTATTTACAGAACTCCTGAAATTGACCTTGAGACCATTCAAAAGGAACAATAGTCTCTTTTAGCAAATAAATTGATTGGCTAAATCTCCATGAAAGCGAATTAAAATACCAAAACTTCTCACACTACAAGATGGATTGATAGATAGAAAATAGATAGAGAAATATATAACACATCATAACTCTTGTGACAGTGATAGTCATAGATATAATATTAAATGATATTAAATGAATGATGATGGGGATGATGTGTGTGTGTGAGTGAGTGCATGTATGTGTACATACTATGGTGAGTGAGCCCTCTGTTACCAATTCTGAGGTCTGCTAGATTAAACATCATACAGTGAATATACATATACATACACACACACACACACACACACACACACACACACACACACATATTGGGGGTGAGGAAGGATTGGGGAGGGAGGAAGCTTTCAGATAAGACCACACTGAAATCAAACAGGAAAAACTTTAGAGAACTGAAAACAGTTTCAAAATTATTATAATTCTTCCTAATATTTCATCTAAATCCCTACTATATTGTTATAGTATTATATATGTTAAGATCTCAAACTAGGAAATGAGAGTGCTATTGGTCAGAGGAACATGGGGCAATACCTAGAAATCTACCTCAGGGGCATGAAACTTGTGTAGATCTAATTATATTCAGGGATTTCTGCTTTGTTAATCTGTGTCTATGTCTATTTGCAACAGGACAATGTGGTCAACAGCCAATTAAAAACCCCGGGCTATTTGGGTAAAGTCCTTTCTTGAGCAAAGGCAAGAAATGAGTACAAAATAAATTATGTTTTATTCAGGATCCTCCAACTTAACTCATCAATAGGTATTGCAAGCAAGCATTTATAAACAGGAGGTAGGAATAGTAAAGAAGAAAATGAATTAAAGATACTCCTTCAAGCAAGCATAGAGGAAAAGGAAATTTTTTAATAACCTGCAAACAGTATGCAATATTTTGTTTTTGCCAATATCATGTACCATTTATCTATGAACAAGATATTGAGTTTGTTTCAATACTACAGAGAAGTTGAACAGGAGAGAGGATACTGAACAAATTGTATGCCAGGTACCAAAAGAATTAATTAGTAGATGTGAATACTGCCCCACTAATGGTGTCCTTTTTTTCCCCAAAATAATGTTGAGAAAGAAGAAGATGCCACGGAACTAGAGAAAGTCTGTGGAGTATGTATGTTCATCAGGATTGTCTTTTGTTCAAAGATATTTCCTGTGATGCAAACCCATGTTCCTTTTTTTTTAAACTGTGCTCTTCCAGCTACACAAAGGACAGACTGGAATGTTATTTATGAGCATAGCTACACTTTAAAAAATCCGAAGTAGCAGATAAATTAATAAATACAAATTTATTTTTTAAAACCTACCAATTTGCCTATTACATTTTTTAATATTAGTAATTTTTTTTCTTCCAAGTACAAGTTCCTGGATTTACATAATCCATATACAATAGTGTGCATTGTCATTGGATTACTATAGCTAGTACTAAATGATACAATTAAAATAAAATGAAAAAAAAAGGTTGGAATTTCAAACCTTCAAAACCACATTATTATATTGAGAAATACAGAAAAAAAAAACCTTTCACCCAACATACACTCATTTATACTTAAATTCCCACTAAGCACTGAGAAATCTTTTTTAAAGTATTAGAGAAAGTTATCTATCTAAAACAAAGCATAACATAGAACAGGAAAACACTAGAACTGTTTCCATGAAATAAAGGAATAAATCAAGGATAAAACCTTTTACCATTGTTATTTTGTATAGTTCTTGAAATGTAAGCAATAGCAATCATGTAAAAGAAACAAGTTAAATATATATAAACAAGTAAATCAATTTAAGACAAAACTAGATCTATTTGTTGATGACAAAAATGGCTCACTTAGAAAATCCTAGGGAATATTTAAATAAGCTAATTGAAATAGCTTGGTCAATGTTGCAGTCTACACATAAACTCACAAGAAAAGATATCACTTGGTGATATCAAAATCCAGAAGCAATAACATAAAAAGTAGTTACATTAAAAAAAATTTTTTGAGTTTATCTACCAAAATATACTCAATCCCTATGTACATTCAACTGCAAAATGTTCCCTAAATAAAGAAGACTACTTTATTTATTAATAAAAAGCTGGTGAAATACTCAGGGGTCATGAATGGACCATACTAATTAATAAAAATTAAAATTTAACAAAGTTAATTTAAAATGTTAATGTTCTATCAATCAAACTACTAAAGGAATACTTTAAAGAGTGATACAAAATAATTACAAATGTCGTTTGGAGGCATGTAAGATCTAGAATATAAAAGGCAATGAAGAAAAGGCAAGAACGAGGAGCAACATATTATGAAGCAGAAATCATCAAATTAATTTTATTTAATTCTAAAAATAGACTAGCCCAAGATAGAATATACAAAGAATAATCAGAAAGAATTGAACAAAACAAAGTAGGTTTGATAAGCCCCCAATTACCTAGGAAAGAACTCTCTATTCGATAAAAATTGTTTGGAGGGGAGAAAAGGATATTACTCAAGTAGAAATTAGGCTTATACCAACATCTTAAACTATATTTGACCTGAATATTACATGAATACTAAAAATATGCTATAAAAATAATTGGAAGGGAGATAGATCATATGCCTTTCATATCTATAGGAAAGGGATGTATTGTTAAATAAAAAAGGATTGAGGAAATTAAAAAGATAAAATATAGTTTGGGTTACATGTGATTTAAAAGCTTCTGAACAAACAAAATTAATACATTTAGCATTAGATGGGAAGTAGTTGACTAGGACAAAAATCTTTATAGCAAACCCTCTAAAGGAAGGATTTTATATTCAAGATATATAGATAACTATATTAGACCAAAAGGAATGCCCAGTAGACAAGTGGTCAAAGGATATGAACAAACTCTTCTCAAAAAATAAATATAAACTAGTGACAACCACACAAAATTCAAGGCAAAACACCTTGAGGTTTGACAACACAGCCTGCAAATTGGAAAAATTAACGAAAGATCGGAACAGTGAATGCTGGAGGAACTGCAGTAATGTAGGCACCCTAATGTAGTGGTGGAGTGGGTGTGAATTTGTGCATTCATTCTGGATGACAATATGTCTAAAATGACTAAAATGCCCATAACTTTTGACTTAGCAACTTCCACTAAGGCAAATAATCCAAGGACATTATTAACAAAAACAAAGTCTACAATTTGCACTAAAATATTTCTATTAGAACTTTTTGGAGCAGCAAAGAAGTGGGGAAAATAGTAATAGATCAGTCAGGAAGTGGCTAAGTAAATTTTGGCACATGAATATAAAAGAATATTATGGGGCTTAAGGAAACAATAAACAAATTAAAAGCAGTTGTGCAGGGAAAGATATAGGACCTGATGAAGAATGAAGTACACAAAGTCAGAAAAAATATAGAAATGAATATAGCGAGGCTACAAAAATATATGCACAATAACTACAATAATATAAATAGAAGGAATAACCACAAAAATATTGAAAATGAGTGTTGTCAAATTACAAAGAAAAAGCTTGACCCCAAAGAATTAATATGAATAGACTCACACATCTTAAAAAGGCAGGAGTTGTAGCTATAGAACATTGTATATAGTGTCAAATTACTTTTAATGTATTGATTAGTTTTACTGATTTTTTTCTTTTTCTTAATTAGTTTTTCTAAAAATTCTTTATTAGGAAAAGTGTGCTCAGTATGGCTGACCAGGACCCAGGTGAACTCTCCCAACATTCTCTTCTAAACAACTTTAAAATAATACCTCTAATAACATTTTGGAGTGGTAGAATCAATAAAAGGTGAGAGGGAGACATTTTTTTAGCCAAAGAGAACTTAGGTCTTCAGGAAAAATTTATCACAGCAGCAGTGGTAGACCTTGGAGATAGCCATGACAATAGCAGCAGCAGCTTTAGCAACTTTAGCTTGGCATAAGGGAGTTGTACAACTGATCAAAAAGAGACTAGAGTGGACCCTTTACTGGCAATGGGTTCAACTGGTAATGGTTAGCAATCTATTGCCCACAGGCAGCTCTGGGTCACAGTTCCATGGCAGAGAAGAGTGCTTGTGATCAGTCAAAGGGGAGCAGAGGTCATTGTCACAGTTTCAGGGCTAAGAGGATTGCTCACACTTGTAACTTCAGGAAAGCAAGAGAAAGCACTAGTAATTGTGGTTGCAGGGCAAAGACCACTAGAGCAGTGACCACACCTCTCCCAGGATAATACCACCTTGGAAGCATTGAAAACTTACAGAACTCCAGGACTAGCTCTGAAAACAGTGGCTTGAAAAAGCCTGAACCTTGAGAGAGTTCCTCCTCACTTCCAGGAGAGCAGAGCCCAACTTTAACATAAAATTTAAAGTCAAAAAATAGTTAGGGGAAATGAGCAAACAACAAAAACAGAACCTGACTATAAAACACTACTATAGTGGCAGGGAAGACAAAGACATACATTTTGAAAAAGACAACAATGTGAAAACAGCTACAAGCAAAGCCTCAAAGAAAAATGTTAATTGGACTCAAGAAAAGCAAAAATTCATGGAAGAATTAAAGAAAGAGATAAGAGTGGTAGAGGAAAATTGGAACAAAAAATTAAAGTGATGAAAGAAAATTATGAAAAGCAAATTAACAGAATGGCCAAGATGATAAATTAGGTACAACTACTCAGGTAAACTCTCCCAACATCCACCTTAAAATAATCCCTCAAATCAATGGGAAGGGCAGAGCTTAAAAAAAAAAAGGTTGAAGTAAGACATTTTTCTGGCCTGAGAAAACTTAAGAAATTGGCAGCAGAAGTCTGTGAAATTAGTGTGGAGGCCTGTCTGAAGGTCATATGCATGTTGGCATCAATTTGACAGAAGATAAAGCAGCAGCAGCTTTGGGAGAAATGTTTGAATCTCCCTCTCATTGGAGATGGTTCAAAAATGGAAGAAAACAAAGAAAGAGACAGACAGACAGACAGAGACAGACAGAGTTGTGTATAGGGATGTAACTTACCCAGTAGGGAAATAAGAGAAGAAGGAGATAAGATAAGGGGGAGGAGTGATAAAAAGGGGGGATCAGATTAAGGGACATAATGGTTATAAAAAAAATAGATTTTTGCAGAGTGACAGGTTAAAAAAGAGAGAGAGGAAGAAAGATAAGAAAATGAGGAAGGAAATAACAGTAATCATAACTGCAAATGAAAATGGAATGAGTTAAGCCATAAAACAGAAGCAGGAGACAGTATAAATTAGAAACCAGAATCCTGCAATATGTTGTTCACAAGAGATACACATGAAAAAGAAAGACACAAACAGAATTAAAACGAAGTGCTGGAACAGAATTTAATGTACTTTAGCTGAAGAAAAAAAAAAGGCAAGGGTAGCAATCATGACCTCAGACAAAGCAAAAGAAAAAAATAGAACTAATTAAAAGAGATAATCAGGAAAACTGCATTATGCAAAAAGGTGCCCTAGACAATGAAGCATTATTCAAAAAAAATTTACAGCAACTTTCTCTGATAAAGCCTTCATTTCTCAAATATATACTTAACATAGAACTGAATCAAATTTATTTTTTTTAAAAAGAGTGATTCCCAAATTGATAAATAGTCAAAGACTATGAACCGATAGTTTTCAGAAGAAGAAATCAAAGCTGTCTATAGCCATATTTTAAAAAGCTCTAAATCATTATTGATTAGAGAAAGGAAAAGTCAAACAACTCTGAGGTACTGCCTCACATCTATCAAACATGACAAATGCTGAAGGGGATGAGAGGAAATAGGTATATTAATGAACAATTGGTGGAATAGTGAACGAGTCCAATCATTCTGGAGAACAATCTGGAACTATGCCCAAAGGGCTATAAAACTGCTTACCCTTTGATCCAGAAATACCATTAGTTAGTCTATACTCCCAAATAAATCAAAGGAAAAGGAAAAAAAAATGTTCATATCAGTTCTTTTTGTGGTGGCAAAGAACTGAAAATTGAGGGGATGCTCATCATTTGGAGAATGGCTAAACAAGATGTAACAGATGATTACAATGGAGCACTATTGTGCTAAAAGAAATGGCAAGGGATTTGGCTTCAGAAAAATATGGCAAGATGTACACGAACTGATGCAAAGTGAAGTGAGAACTGTGAGAACATTGTGCACAGTAATAGCAGTGCGGTAATGATGATCAGTCATGAAAGACTCGGCTACTTTGATCAATACGGTCATCTAAGACAATTCCAAAAGATCATGGTGAAAAAAAAATGCTAATAAACCTCCAGAAAGAGAAACTAATGAACTCTGAGTACAAATTGAAGTATGTATCACTTTTTGCTTTTGGGGAGGGGGGAATATAACTAATAGGCAAATATGTTTTGAATGGTTTCAAATATATAATTGAAATTAAAGTTTGTTATCTCAGTTGGTGGGAGAGCAATGAGAGGAAGAAAAGCAGCTAGAACTCAAAACTTGAAAAGAATGCTAAAAATTAATAATAAAATTTTCAAATGAAAGAAAATTATTTGTTGTAAGGGATAGCTCCCTGGGAGGGAGAAGAAGAGTTAACAGGAAGAAATGTAAATGCATAATAATAATAAAAATGAAATTTTAAAAATTGATAAAATTTTAATTTTTAAAAGTACCAAAATGCTCTGCAAAACAAATCACAAAAATGAAATCAACTATATTTACAGAGATTAAGTGATTGGCTACCAGCATGGACACAATTTTAGAATCAATGGACAACTTGCAGTTAAAACATCAACTATTTACAGTAAACTTTAAAATCAATACAAAATGTGAAGAAAAGATGAAGATGAACTAACATTCAATGCAATTTCAGCAAGTATAACTTGTTTTGTTTAAATGATTGATTCTTAAGGGAAAAAATGGGCGGACGGAAGTAAATATACTGAAATCCATTCCTATTTTTAGCAGAGTTTAACCAGCTTAAAACAGTAACAAAAAGGAAGTCAAAAGGACCTAGAAATTATCTCAATCAGTAAGCAACATATCTCTTTTCCAAGTAGAGAGACATGACAGCAAAGTTCCACAGAGACCTAGAACACCAGTTCAAAATACTGTGAAATAATGTTATGAGTAACATTTCCTCCCAAAAATTGCAAGAACCACAATGGGGGAAACTAGCTCACAGTTTTTGACGTAATACTACATTGAGCCATATCATTCCAAGATCATTTGTAGATTGAAAATGGCATGACAAGTAGACAAAAATGGAACAAGTCTAATAGCATTATTTTAATACTTTATCTCTTGAACAACACTAATGAAAGCATCATTTTCAATATACAAGCAGTGATAAATGAATCTCATCCCACCCAAGGATTTTTCTTATTACTCAGTACTTATTATGTTCCAGGACTCTGCTAAGTGCTGAAGATATAAACACAAGAAAAAGAAAAAGAATCCCTGGTCTTAAGGAGCTTACATTCTCATGAGGAAAGATAACACATAAAAGGGAACTGAAACTCAGAGGTGATGGGGTGCAGTGAAGTACCCATCGAGGGCATGGTGGCAAAGTGCAGAGAGTCAGAAGCAGAATCAGGAGAAGCAGAACCAATGAAGGATGACTGGCCTAAGTCTTTCCCCCAAATGGAGGTCCTGGGAGGAACTCAGCAATAAGAGAAGGGAGTTGCGAGGGGGCTAAGGGGAGGAGGGCAGGGGGATGGATTTCCAAGACAGAAAGGCCATGGGGACAGGAAACATTCCAGGTAAGTAGGAAGTTGAGATATGGTGATGAAACTGAGAGAGTTAGAAACAAGCTAAGAAAATTTTAGGAGCTGGTCTGAATCTGCCAGTACCCTTGATGGAAAAATTACCCTAAACCATGCTGTGGGGGAAAAGATAACCCTAGAAAATGTAGACCTATCACAACAGTGTTTTTATCCTCAGAGTGCCTGGCACATACGTACTCAATAAATGCTTTATTCTTTCTTCCTTTCCTCTTTCCTTGTTTCCTTCCTTCTACATTCATTCATCAATCATGGTGAAAAAGAGGTTACCAAGTATCGTAAGAATTGTACCATGTTAGAAGATTGCCTTTAAGGTTCTATTTTGCTCTACCAAATCAAATACCTTTCTATCCCAGTACAACTCAACCCTTTGACTGCTTCACCTCCTTACCAACAACCTGAACCTGAAGATTCCTCTGCACCCTAGGAGCTACTTATCTGATTGATGAGTCTCTGATCAGAATTACTATTTTGTAAGGAACTCCAATCAAGCCCACTCTCACTCAACTCACTATCCATACTGGTCCACATCCTCAGGAGTAACCTTGTCCCCACACTGGTACTCTTCCTTCCCCCATCACCCTATGTGGATTTTTGGCTCATTCAAATTTTGTATCCTGTCCCTAGAACCACCCTGGATTTTGAGAGGTGAACTACCTCACCAGGAAACAAATTTGCATGTTACTTGTGAGCTACCACTTCCAAACCATGGTAGGATTGTACCCCAACCCTTTTCCTTTATATGGTTTTATTTTCTCATGGTTAGAATGTAAGTTTCTTGAGACCATGGGCCAACTTGTTTTATTTTATTTATATACCAAGTATTTGCATAGTCCTTGGCATGCAGTAAACAATAAATTCACCCATCCATCCATCCATCCATGATCTATCTACATTTTCTTCGTAATCAATAAACCATAAATGTGTAAGATCTTGAATTATCTAAACCTTTCAGTCAACTGTGCAGCTCAATGCTCTAAAAGCTGTGTGGTTTCCAGCAGAGACCTCCTCTAGATATAACTTGATCTAATCTAATTGCTCTTTCCTTCTTTCTTTTCTTTAGTACCTTTTCCACTTCCACATGTTGCATATGGGAGACAACAATATCCAAGTCCAAATTCCACTGACATTGAAGGTGGAAAAAAATGTCATAAATATCTTTACAGAGTTTGCATTTTTTCATCTGATTCTTGTCCTCTTTCCAGTTTAATCCTTGCATATCTTAATTTTACCTGAATCTTCATTAAATCTCTTTGTAAGTTTTCTACAAATATGCTTTTTACTCTATTATTTATTGCTATTTTATCAGGTGATACTATTCCTTTTTGATCTTCCATCAACTTCTTCCTTGAGAGCTTATAAATGAAAAGGTACTTTAAACAAACAGTATTCATGACAGTCATATCTCTCCACTTGTCAAAGAAATCAAGGATTTATTGGCTTAAGTGGTTTCAGGCTATTTTAGTCACCTTGCTCTGGTGATTGATTAGTTAAACTTCTTTAAAAAGTAGTAGTGGCCTTTGTCAATGTCTGTTCTTTTATCCATTTCCCATTTATCAGCAGCAACAGATAGTTTAAATTAGGAAGATTAAAATTGCCTCATTTGTACCTTATATCTTTTCATTGGTATCTTTTTTATAGTTTAATATATGTTTTAACAAGTCAATAGTTTGTACACAGACAACTGATTTGGAAATAATGTCCATGTCTTTAAATAGTAATTTCCTTTCTGTTAAAATATAATCAATTTTATTTATATAATGTTGTTTGATAGTCACCACATCTAGCGGTTCTCAACTTTCTTCTGGGAAAAAAAAGTATTTGTGATTTATATAAATATGGGGTCTTTGTATAATTCATAAGTTTTAGCTGAATCTTATTTGTTACTTTTGAGTCATGTTTTATAAGGCATTTTTTGCCCTTTTCCCCTATTCTTACCTTGTCATATGCATATATTGACTTAATTTGAAGTTATTCTTCTGTCTCATCTTCTGAAACAGATCTAGTTATAACACATAAGCTCAAATTATTTTCACTGTAGTTTTGTTACAAATGCTTATTATGAGCACTACAATTTACTTGGATGACCAAATTGCTTAGCATTTCACTATTCTATGTTCTCAAGTGCTACAGATACTGAGATGTGGGTACCTGCTTTCTTTTTGTTTCTGAGCACACCTAAAGATACATGTCTATGTGTGTACAAACACACACATATACACATACTACATTTGTACTTGGTTTTTTCTTGCACCCTCAATGACTATTAAAGTGAAAGTGGTTGCTTTCCATTTTAGATGTTCGTCACTGATTCACCTCTCTCCTATCAGTATGTATTTCTCTGCTTTCAGAATATTTATTTCTCATTCTCATATCATAATTTCTAATCTTCCACTGCCTCTGCCTCTCCTCATTTTTTTAATTTTTTATCTTCTACTGCATTCTTAATGTTACTCATCTTCCACTAGAAAAGACTGACCATTTTTGATAACCAACAGTAGGACCTAAGAGCTTAAAAAGAACCTTAGAGATGATCTCTTACCTTTTCTCATTCACAAACAGTGATACTGAGACCACAATAGCTTGAGCAACTTCGTCAAATCACAAGATGAATTAACAGTATATGTAACAGAAAGAATATTCAGTTTTGAATCAAAGCACTTGAGTTGAAATTTTGGCTCTGACAAGTACTACCTTGTGACCTTCAGCAAGTCATTTAACCTTTTTAGCTCTGATTTTCCTGTAAGTAAAATGAGAGTGTTGGATTAGATGACCATTAAAGTCCTTTGAAGCTCTAAGTCCTATCACCTGAGACTGACTTGCAATCCCTTCTACTCTTTTTCCCCCATTAAATCAGCCTTCCTCAAGAACTCATTCACACGCAAGAACATGAAACCTAGACCTTCTGTGGAAAAGACCTTTAGAGTAGAACTCCTATGGCTATCAGTGAAATTATGCAAGCTGTTCAAACATACTTTTATTTTTAATGGATATCAACCAGTCATAGCAATTGTGAAAATACTATCATCAATAGGCAGCATGGGATGGTGGATAGAGCACTGATATGGAATTCAAGAAGACTTGAATTCAAGTTTCATCTGAGTCAAATCTCATCTGAGTCATTTGCTGCTATGTGTCCCAATGTAATTCACTGAAACTCTTTGTGACAGTTTCTTCATCTATAAAACTAGGGAGTAGTAGTGTATACCCTCTAAAGGTTCATCTAACTTCTAAATCTATGATCTTTTTTTTTTATTAATAATAAATTTATTTTATTAAATTTTTTTTGAGTTACATATTTTCTCCCCGTCTTTCCCCCGCCCACCACCCCAAGACAGCCATCCCAGTGTTTCCCCCCTCCCCCAGTCTA
>CM053580.1:137688686-137704881 GCA_028627135.1 Pseudochirops cupreus | reverse complement strand
GATGCTTCTTTTTCTCGTAGGGAAAGCAAAACTTCATACTTTGGGGGTTTATCCAGCAAGAAATCTCCAAAGATAATATAATACCAATTGTTATATCATTCTTCTTGAGGGAAGACAAACATTCACAAAAAATATAGTATTATGTTCTCCTCTTCTCTCCTTCCCTGTCCCCTTTCTCTCCTCTCTTCTTCTTTCCTCTCCTCTCTTCTCTCTCTCCTTTTGTTCTCCTTCTCTCCTCACCTCTCCCCATCTCTTCTTTCTTTCTCTTTTTATTTTTTTTTCTACCTTCCTTCCTTTTTTCTTCCTTCTTTTCTTCCTATTCCTTTCTTTTATCTTATCTACGCTGGATATTCAAGGTTTATTCATGTATCCAATCCCAATCTGATTTATGGGAACTTTGGCTTTCTCTGTTTTCAAAATGGCCATTTTGTCTCTCCTTAGAGAACTTGGTGGTTCACTAGTCCAAGATCCTCTTACCATATCAATGGCAAAAATAGTGCAGATATCCAATTGATGTAGATCACTGCAGCCCAGAACCCCCAAGCTCAAGTGACAAGCTTTCCTTACCTCTCCCACACCTCAACAATGTTACAGGTGTGAGAGTGTGAGGAAGCTTGTCTGAATTTATCAATACTTTTATCAATTTTATCAATTACAATATCAATTTATCAATACTTTTCTAACCCCCTTTCATTCATTCAAATCCCCTGCATTTACACAGAGCTTTACAATTTCCAAAACTCTTACCAGAAAGTTTTCTCATTGAATCTCCACAGCAAAGGATACTACCAGCTTCCTTTTAGCAATGAAGATAACTGACTTGGACTTAACTAAAGTCATTAGTTTAGAAAGTGGAAACAGGGACTTCTGCTCAGATCATATGCTTTAAATTCAGGGTTCCTGTAACGATGGTATGTGGCTTCTGACCCAGAGAGTACTAAAAATTTTGCAGCTAAGAATCATAGAATGTTAAAGCAGAAAGTAATCTTTAGAGAGTGTCTAGCCCTACTCTCTCAATAAGTGTAAGTGACTTGTCAATGGTTACATAGTTCAGTGACAGAGTCTGGGAGTTAATTCCAAGACCCATGTTCTTTTCCCTACAACAGGCAATGTCTGTGGTTAGGAGCCTTAATTTAATTATGTATATCCTCCCAAATATTGGAATCATTAGTGAAATCAAGCTATACATTTAGAAGAATCTTCTTTTAAAAAATTATCTTCTCTCTTAAATGTATGTGTATATATGTATTCATACATATATTTTCATTTGGAAGGCAAAAGCTGACGCTTTTGTATTTGCATACCTAGTGCAGAGTAAAGTACTTGTCACATTTTAAGTGCTTAAAATACTAGTTGACTGGTTGATTCTTTCATTTATTTTGATGAGTTTGTGTTTCTTGGATAGAGTACAGGGCAAGGTAATCTATTTTCCTTTCATTAGAAATCCTTCTTGATGAAAAGTGAAAGATTTCTGTAACCATTGTGACTTCCACAAACCAGAGCTAGGGTGATGGTGGGTTTGATTTTTTGCTGAGCTCAAGAGTAGAATCTCAAAGTGAAAAATGCAGGGTGAGTTTTAAATGAATTGAAAATGAAATATAGAAGGGCTAATTTCCTAATAATTTCCAGTCTTGAATTACATATATAAGTATGTAATTGACCAAAGCACTTGGAACTTCAAAATTGAACATTTTATTTCGTTATTTTTAAGTCAATTTACAGGCATGTATTTTCTCTCCCTCCTAACATCTTTCTCCCATTAGAACAAAAAAAAGGAAAACAAAACTCTTGAAATAAATATAGATAATACAAAAATTCCTGCATGGGCCATGTTCAAAAATGTATATTTCATTTTTCATCGGTATTAGGAAAACTTGTTACAAAGAGTTTTCCCTAGTTAATTGTTTCTCCTCTAATCTTGGTCATCTTGATAATATTTGCGAAACAATATTTTAACTTTTTGTAATTGAAGTTCTCCAATATTGTCTTTGATTTTCTATATCTATTGTTTGGCTATCAACCATTCCCCATCCATAGATCGGAAAGGTTATTTCTTCCTTGTTCCTCTAATTTATTTATAATATAACATTTTATATCTAAAATGTATTCATTTGAAGTTTATCTTGGGTAATGGTGTGAAGTGTTAGTTTAAACTTAATTTCTGCCAGACTGTTTTCCACTTTTCTTAGTAGTTTTTGTTGAACAGAGAATCCTTACCTCAGTGTCTTGGGTCTTTGAATTGACTAAACACTAAGCTACAAGTTCATGTTCTCCTATTTGTTGTATAACTAATCTGCTATTTTATTATCTTTTACGCTGCCATCTTGGCTCTGCCTCCTTATTTTATTATCTTTTGAAGTTGAAGATGTTCATTCAATTGATTTCGTTGTATCTGACTCTTTGTGACCCAATTTGGGGTTTTCTTTACAAAGAAACTGGAGTAGTTTGCCATTTCCTTTTCTAGCTCATTTTACAGATGTGGAAACTGAGACAAACCACTCTAAGTGACTCACCCAGGCTCATGTAGCTTATAAGTGTCTGAAGCCAGATTTGAACTCATCTTCCTGATTCTGGAACTGGTGCTCTATCCACTATGCCATCTAGTTGCCTCAAAGTCAAAGTTAAGAAGAGATCATTTTTTTTTAACATACTCAAATATTTTGATACTTCAAACAATCAGAGATCTAATCAATGGACGTTCTTATGTGACCACACCCAGATGTACAATTTACATGAATTTTTGCACTGCTAAACTCCTTCACATAATAGCCAGCTTTCTGGTGATGAATTTTTTTTTATATTAAGCTAGATTTGACTTCAGATCACCATGGTCTCTGCCCTGGTCCTATTCTTAGTCTTTCCATTTTTTGAAGGGCTAGTCAGAACTTGAATGAACTCGCAGTACATTAGAATGGCTTTTCAAGAACCCAGGGTCATCTCAATATCAGGTTGAAGCAATGATGGAATATTTTAGTGGAGGAACTTGCTCACTCAGAGAAAATTTGCTTCATTGAGTAAGACTTGCTTAACAATACTTCTAGCTCTGAAATCATTTATATCTAGAGGAGTATATATATATTTTTCTGCTTTTGATTTGGGAGGCAGTCTCTTTGTTTTCTTTTTTTATGCCATTCTTTTTTATTCCATAATAATAAAAATAAAACCCATTACATGAATGCTAAAGAACCATGTATTTCCCCTCTTCAAGTTAGAATATTGTTATATTGTCATATTTTCTTATAACTGTTGGTGACCCCAATAAATAAGTAAGCAATTCAAATTTAGAAATAATATCATTGCACTGTACAGAAATTGATGTTCAGGGTGTCTTGTTGCAATGGGAGTTCTCCTGTATTTTTTTTTAAGAATTCAGAAAACTTTCACAATGACTCACATTGCTTCTCCTATCTTTTCTTTGATTGCTCTTAGAGAATAAGTGTAAACCTGCCTGCGCTTGTCTGGTAGATTTTCCTGGGCACAGGAAGATGGTCTCTAATGACCCACTCAGACACTTTCTCTAACACATTCAGAGAAACTTTTGAAGCCTTAGAACCAGTATCACTTGTAGAAAGCTGATTCCCAGGTCAGGGCTCTGAACATGGTTTGGAAGTTACATAGAGATTCTCTTCCTCTCTCTTTCTTCCACTTTTTTCCTTCTTTTTTTCTACCATTTTCTCCTTTTCTGTTCCCCTTCTGCCCCTCTCTTTTTTCCTGCCTCCCTCCTCTTACTGTCTTTCTTCCCCCTCTTTGTCCCCCATCTTTCCTATCTCTTGCCTCTCTCTCTCCCACTCTCCCTCCTCTTTCTATCTCTTTCCACTCCGTGTCTTTCTCCTGCCCTCTCTTATTCTCTTTCTAACTTCCTCTCTCCCCCCTTTTCCCTCTCTCCCTCCATCTCTCTCTCCCTCTCTTTCTCTATATCTCCCTCTCTCTCCTTCCTCCACTCTCTACTCCCTCACCCTTCCCCCTTCTATCCTCCCCTTTCCCACATCTCCCCACTCTCTTTCTGTCCCTCCCTCCTCTCTTAATCCCTTTCCATAAGATCATCTAAGAATTCTCCACTGAATATTTTAAAATCGTAGAATTTTATTACAGGAAGGGATTTAAGTTGCAGTAACAAGTTTTGGTAAAACCTTAAGTCGATAGAAGATGAAAAGGTAATCTCTGATGAGGTCAATGAGCAAACTACCATTTATTAAGTACTTACTATGTGCCAGATATCGTGCTGAGTGCTGAAGACAGAAAGAAAAGAAAAAAGCCCACAGACCCTGCATTCAAAAGTTCCCATTCTAATGGGTAAAACAACATGCAAACAGCTGTGTATTAAATGCATATACAAATATATGCATGAGCATTTATATATAAACATGTATACACATAAATGTATACACATATACACATACAAATGTGTATGTAAAAATAAAATCTACATAGATACACACATACTTTAAATAAAAGGTAATTAGTGGTAAGACACTGCATAGACCTGGATGTGTTTTGCATAAGTTTGAATTTGAGCTGAGTTTCGAAAAAAAAGAAGCTAGGGAAGACAAGAGGCAGAGGTAAGGAGGGATTGCATTTTTGGCATGTGGGAAAGCTGGTGAAAAATCATGGAGTCAGATGATAGCACATCATGTAAAGGAGTAACAAGGAGACCAGTATCATTAGTTAATAGAAGCATATGGAGGGAAATAAAGTGCCAAGAAGATTGGAAAGGTAGAAAAGGGCCAGGTGGTAAAGGTCTTTAATAGTCAAATAGTTTTCATATTTGATCACAGAGGTAATAGGAAGCCATTGTCACTGGTGGTGATAGCCTCAGACATTAGGGAAATACACATTAGGTAAGTAATTTTGGTAGCTGAGTAGTAGATAAACCAGAGTGGGGGGGGAGACTTGAGACAGGAAGACAGCCAGAAGGCTCTTGAAATAGGGTAGTGGCTATGTTAATAGGGAGAGTCCCAAGATTTGGTAACAGATTAGGTATAAGCAGTGAGTGGAAGGGAAGAGTTGAAGATGTGTAATGTTAATGAAATCAGAAGATCTTCCATGCAGATATTGCATTGTTGTTACAAGATGACACTAAATTTACAAGCCTGGGTGATTGGGATGATGGTGATGATCTCGGCAGTAACAGGGAAACTGAGAGGAAAGGAGGACTTGGGAAAAAAATAATGAGTTCTGTTTCAGACATGTTGACTTCAATTTATTTTTTTTAAAGATGTCAAGTTCTAGTTGTCCAGTAGGCAGTTTTAGGTGTGAGACTGGAGAGAGTTTAGGACTGGATATATAGGTCCAGGAATTAATTTCATAAAGATAAATTTGAACCTATGGGAGCTGCTGAAATCACCAAGTTGGAGCGCAGAGGGAAAATCTCAAAGCTTTTTGCGGGTGCTTTTTGTTTCTAGTTCTTTGTCAACCAGCTTTTGAAATAACATTACTTAAATAATTCCTAAGGTCTTATGATGAAAAATATTGTTCACTTCCAGAGAAAGAACTTATGGAGTCTAGAGAACAAAGCTTACTTCTTTACTTTCTACATTTTTCTGGTTTGTCTGTTGGGTTTTTTTTTTTTAGTCTGTGTTTTCTTTTGTATTATGGCTAATATAAAAAATGTTTTGCATGACTGCACATGTATAATCTATATCAGATTGTTTGCTTCTTAAAAGAAGAGGGAGAGGAAGGAGGAAGGGAGAGAATTTAGAATGATTTTTCTTTTTAAAAAATAAATCATAAAAATTTATTTTTTATACAACTTAGAAAAAAATAATTAAAAACATTACTTAAAATTGTGCAAGTACCTATGAACAAAAATGTATAGTGTAAATAAATTTATATATGTGAGCTTGTATATGTGTGGATATATGTATTATATATAAATGCATATATATGTATATTACTGTATAAGGGTTTCTATTAAGATGAAAAGTACCAGCAGCTTCCCATTACATACTCTAATTTTTCATACATGTAATGGTTAAATGTTTATGTATCATACAGTATTAAACGCAATTGCTTCTAGGAAAGTAGCTGAAGTGGGAAGAGCATTCTAACTTCTAATAGATGGCAACTATTTAATTATATTTAATCTCCAGGGAATGCTGAAAATTTGGATACGAGACAAAATGTAAAACATACTCCTATTTTTTCTGAGTTAACACTTGTAACAGAATACTGCTTTCCTCCAAATACCTCTGGCCCAAATATATTATTTATATGATTATTAATAGCTTTTATTACTGCTTTCTGTGTTTTGTTCCATAGATAATCTCTGAGTAACAAGCCAGCTTTCATTTGGATGTAGAAATTCTCTTGTCTTGTACAAGATTATTATGAAGAGGCAGAAGGAAAGATAGTGTCATTAAAGCATTTTTTGTCCCTATTCTTTAATGTGTTTTAAAAATTTTTCCAATTTCTCTAGCCATTATAACTTCTCTTGTTTAGCGTATTTGGTCATAGGCACATGGACTATACTACATTGAAAAGAACACTGGTTCTGGACTCAAAGGCCCTGGGCTTCAATGCCTCTGAGTGACTTTCGGCCTCAATTTCCCTTAACAGGAAAATAATGTTGTTGGACTAATATTGTACTCCAATATTTTTACTAGTTCAAAAACTATGATCCTATGTGTTTAGCTGCTGACATCTGCCAAGGAAAAGAAAGTGAAAAAAGATTATTTCATTTATAAAATCTTACAGTGCCTTTGAGAAGAAAGATGACATTAATGTGAACTTCTAAATTTATAGAGCAAAAATAGCAATCTATGCTCCCATCTTTTCACCATAAAACTTTACCTTTTCATAAACTAGCAGAATATGTGCTCCTGGAAGGCAGGTATGTTCTTTGTTGGTTATTGAACTCTATTAACTAACACAGCCTTGCACATAGTTGCTGGTGTTTTTCCATTGAAGGTAATGCCAATATATATGTCTCATTTTTACATACTGCTTTTGGTTTATTTTGGTGCTTGATTAGTCATCTTTGTTCTCATATATCTCTGAGATTTTCTTCTTCTTTGTGATCTGTAACATCATGCAATCCTGATTTTCCTAACACTTATCTGATTCTTTTATCTCTTTATTCAACCCTTACACCATTTGTCCCTTGTCATTTCTGCCAGGAGTGAGGTGATACCTCAGAATTGTTTTAATTTGCATTTCTCTAATCAAAAGTGATTTAGAACATTTTATATGAATATAGATAGCTTTGATTTCTTCTTTTGAAAACTGGCTGTTTATATCCTTTGACCTTTTATCAACTGAAGACTGGCTGTTATTTTTTTTTAAAATAAATTTGACTCAGTATTTAGTTGAGAAATGAGGCCTTTGTTGGAAAAACTCGCTGCAGAAATTTTTTATATTACTTTATTGCCTATGATATCTTTTAGCACAATGTAGTTCCCCTGATTATCTCTTTTAATTAGGTCTATTTTTTGCTTTTGCTCTCTCTGAGGTCATGATTGCTACCTCTGCCTTTTTTTTTACATCAGCTGAAGCATATTAGATTTTGCTCTAGCTCTTTATTTTAACTCTATATATTTCTTACTGTTTCAATTGTGTCTCTTGCATACAACATATTGTTGGATTCTGGTTTCTAATCCATTCTGCTATCTGCTTCTATTTTATGGGTAAGTTCATCCCATTCACATTCACAGTTATGATTACTGTGTATTTCCTTCCATCCCATTTTCTTTTGTTTCATCTCTCTTTCTTTTTATCCTGTCCCTCCTCAAAAGACTATTGATTACCTTTCCATTATCCCCTTCTACTCCTATTTCTCTATTGGAAGATACGTACATACACATTTGTCTATAGGTACGTATACATACATGTATATACATATGTATACACACATGTGTATACATATGTATATACATACATGTATATACATATGTATACACACATATATATGCATGCATATATATATACACATACAAATCATGGGTAAGATATACGTGTATGTATAGTATATATGTGGATAGATGCATAGGGTAGATAGATAGATAGATAGATAGATAGATAGATAGATGGATGGATGGATATAGACATGTGTGTATTTATGTATATTCTTTCTTTTTGAACTAATTCCAATGAGAGTAATGTTCAAGTATTGCCCAATCTCCCACTACTTCCAATTTCCACATCCATTGTAAAAGTTCTTCCTTGGGCACCTTTTTCGTATGAGAAAAATTTCCTCATTCTACCTCTTTCTTCTCCCAGTTAATACCTCTTTCTCACCCCTTCATTTATTTTTGGAGATCATTCCAACATAATTGGCTTTTCCAATGCCCTCTATCCGTGTAAACTCCTTTTAACTGTCACAATAATGATAAAGTTTGTAGTATGTAGTTTGTAGTATTCCTAATATAGGAATGCAAACAGATCTAAAATGTTAACTTTATTGAGTTTCTTATGATTACTCTTTCAGGTTTACTTCTTATACTTCTCTTGAGTCTTGTGTTTGAATGTCAGATTTTCTATTTAGCTCTGTTTTTTTCATCAGAAATACTTGAAAATCCTTTGTTTCCTTAAAAGTTCATTTTCCCCCTGAAAGATTAAACTCAGTTTTACTGGGTATGCTATTCTTAGTTTTAATCCTAGCTCCTTTGCCTTTTGGAATACCATATTCCAAGGCCTCTGCTCCTTTAATGTGGAAGTTGCTAAATACTATGTGATCCTAACTATGGCTCCACAATTTCTGATTAATTTCTTTCTTACTACATGAAGCATTTTCTCTTTGATGTGGGATCACTATTACTAAGACTATTTCCAAAATTATTTTTAGCAAAATTTTTATTAAAACCAAGAAATTTTCAACAACTGACAATAGAGCATCTTGGGAAATTGCAACCAATAAAAACATACATGATTTCTCCTTGAAAGCAAAAATGAATATTAATTGAACACATAAACATAAAATATCAGCAGATTATTTGGGGAGGTATTGTATATCAAAACAAACATGGCAGTCTATTGAAAAGTGTCTTTTATGTGTAATATTTTGTTTCTTAAAACAAAGCAAAACAAAACATCTTAGTCATCTAGTAATATGGCCTGGGCACCCAAAAAGAAAATGGAAAGGTATTTTAACTTTTTGGTAGTTTAAATATTCTTTAATTTAAAAAAAAATCTTTGTCCCATTTTAAGCATTAATTTTGCTTTTGTTCATCTATTTAAAAGAAAGAAAGAAAGCAAGTAAGATAGGAAGAAAAGATGAAAGAAAGAAGGAAAAGGAAGGAAGGAAAGAGAGAAGGAGGGAAGGAGGGAGAACTGTAGTATTATATAAGTACAATTAAGTATAGCATATTATACTCTTTGGGCGCCTTTAAAAATGCATTTTTATTTTGCACATTAGCTCATCATCTTTTTTTTACAGATTAAGACAATTTTTAAAATTCATTTTTTAATAAAATTTTGATTTCCAAATTTTCTACCTCCCTCCTTCCTCCTCCCTTAGACAGTAAGTAATCTGATGTAAGTTATATATGTTCGAACATGTAGGACATATTTTCTTATTAGTCATATTGTAAAAGAAGAAATAGAACAAAAGAAAAAATAAAGTGAATATAGCATGCTTCAACCTGCTTTCAGACTCCTTCACTTCTTTCTCTGGATTTGGGCAGCATTTTACATCATGAATCTTTTGGAATTATCTTGCATCATTATTGACAAGAGGAGTTAAATCAATTATAGTTGATCATCGCACAAGGTTGCTGTTACTGTGTACAATGTTCTCCTAGTTCTGCTCATCTCACTTTGTATTAGTTAATGCAAATCTTTCCAAGTTTTTTTCTGAAATCCAACTGCTCATTATTTTTTAAAGCACAGTAGAATTCCATTACATTCATACACAGTAAGAAAAGAAAAAGAAACAGATTATAAACTTAAATATTGAAACTTAAATACAAAATAAGAAAAGAAAAAAGCATGTTATGTGTGCGGCAGAACATAAGAGAGGACTCAAAATATATAGCAATAAATTTCCATTTCAAGAAAGCCTATATAATAAATGCTACATGTTGTGTTGAGAGCTGTTCATCTTTTCTTTGTTTCCTCGTAAGTTTTCTTTTGTTCTTTGTTGTGCACTCTTTACTTTGTTCTTTCCTCCCTCCCCCAGAAGTATGGATATATTTACATATGGACATAGATATGTGCTGAAAGCACTAAAAGCCCTCCTCCCCCATCTAATTCCTCTGAGTCAGTTTTTCCTCTTGAGTCTCATTTGCATGAGAGAATTACTCTTTTTAGTTGTTCTTAGATGGTTTTAATTTATAAAGTCACATCATACTCAGGTCTAACGCAATCTTTCTTATGAACTTCCCAATTACTAATAACAATCTTAGACATGCATTTTATACTTCATACACATAAAAGGTAAATAGTCTGTCTTTATTGAGTCCCTCATAATTAATCTTTGGTATGTACCTTATATTTCTCTTGGCTCTAGTATGTTAAATCTTCTATTAAGTTCAGGGTATTTTTTTTTTTGGTGTTGTTTTTGTTGTTGACAAAGTCCTGAAAGTCTGAAATCATTAAATGACCATTTTTTGTTTTTTATGTTCAGGATTATGCTTAGCTTTTCTGGGTATGATAGTTTTGGCTAGAACCCCAGTTTTTTTTTTTTTGGAGGGGGGAAGGAAAGGAAATTGGGGTTAAGTGACTTGCCCAAGGTTGCATAGCTAGTAAGTGTCAAGTGTCTGAAGCCAGAGTTGAGCTCAATTCCTCCTGACTCCAGGCCCAGTGCTCTATTCATTACACCACCTAGCTGCCCCCAGAGCCCTAGTTATTTTGGTTTCAACATATAGTTTCCAAGACCTGCCATCTTGTAGTGTCCCCACTGCTAGGTCTTGTGGCCATATAGGGTAAATGGAGGGGGGAGAGGATAAGGGAGGGATGTCTAGAGGGAAGGGGGAGAGAAAAGGTTTAAGGGGAGTACAGAGCTATGTTTAAATTTATGAGAATGGGAGGATAATGAAGGGGTGGTTGGAGGTGCAGTAGGCTAAGTAATAGGAAGACAAGGTTGTGGGTAGAAATAAAGTAGAGGAGTTAGAAGGGATAGGAAATAAGAGCTATTGCAGCATTGCCATATCTAACTTGTTTTTTTTTTTTCTTGTTGCTTATAATATTTTATTCTTGAGCTGGGGGTTTCAGGATTTGGCTATAATATTCCTACGAATTTTCCTCCCAGGATCTCTGTCAGATGGTGTTAATGAATTTTTTTTCTATTTCTACTTTCCCCTCATGTTCTAATGTTTTAGGACACTTTTCTTTAATTATTTCTTATACTATTGTATCAAGATTTTTTTTTTGATCATAGCTTTCAGGAAGTCTTGTTATTCTTATGTTTTTCATTCTTGAATTGTTTTCCAATTAAGTTGCTTTTCTTATGAGATGTTTTACATTCTCTTTTATTTTTTCATTCTTTATATTTTATTATTTCTTCATCTCTTATAACTTTGTTGGCTTTCTCTTCCCCAATTCTGATTTTCAAACCATGATTTTCTTCCTTAAGATTCTGGATCTCCTTTTCTAATTAGTTAATTTTCTTTTCATAATCTTCTTATTTTTTTGGATTGTTTATATATATAATTTCCCTCAGTTTCTCTCAATTGATTTTTAAAGTCTTCTAAAGTTTTTCTATGAATTATTTTTGGGCAGATGACCATTTGACATTAATCTTTGGTGTAGAACAGTGTTTCTTGGTTTCTTTGCTTTAGTATCCTCCTCTGAGGACTAATTCTGATCTTCTCTATTCCCACAGTAACTCTCTATAGTTGGAGTCTTTCTCCTTTGCATCTTCATATTAAATTTTGTAATAGATTAGTTTTTGTAATCACTTCTAGTCCTGGGGCATGGGGGATGGTGCCTCTTGTCCTCAGATGATCTTTCAGCTCTTCCCTTTGGCCTGCAACTAAAACCAAGACATCCAGTCTCCTGTAAGTGTCTCTGCCCCTCTGCTTCTGCACTCACTGGGCACGCACAGGTTCCTTCTCTTCCTCGCAACCTTCCCCCCATCCCTCTCCCCCACCATCCCTTCAAAGCACAGCTGGATCTGGCATTCCTTGCCATCAGAGGTATCCTCAATCATCTCAGGCTCATATGCCCAAATCCCTTCACTGTCCCTGGGGAAAAAGTTCCTGTGGGTGGGACCAAATGCAGCCTCCCAACTTAGCTAACCCTAGGGCTTGCCCCATGTTGATTAAGCTGATCTAGGATGTAGCATAGAGGTGTTTCCTCTTCACAGGGACCAAAACTCATTCTGGGATTTTTCTTCTGATTTCCAATTGTCCCAGGAGGACTCCTGTTCTACTCCTACTCTTATTTATTTGTAGCACTCTATATTCGCCCTGAGGTGCTATTTCATCTCTTTTTCTGGGGAAAATCTTGAGAGCTTGGAATTTTCTGACTTATAGAGCTATCTTCCCAGAATCTTCTCCTCAGCCGGATATTCTCTAGCAGTCTTGTGGAATTGTTGTTGATTATTGGTTGATCAGCATTATAAAGACTTTCAATTTTTAAAAACATTATTGGTGTTATAAATTGATCTTCTGGTTCTGCTCACTTCTCTCTGCATAAGTTCATATAATTCTTTCCATATCTCTTTAAAACTGTCTCTTTTGCCTATTTCTAACAGAAAAATGGCAGTGCATTTACACTGGTATACCACAATTTTTTTGGCCATTCTCCATTAGTCTTTCAGCTGTAAAACTCATGAAAGTCTCATTCATGAAATCAAAGAGATCCAGGAAAGATCTGAAATAGATAAGAGAAGATGACAGAAACACATTCAGTTCTAAGAGGAATGGTTTTAGGAAAGGGGGAGCAACATTCACCTTTGTATCCCCTCAGTTTTTTCTCCGAGTACCTTTGGCCCTGGCTAGGTCATACTTCATTGGCAGATTAAAAATTACCCTCTTAAAGTCAGTCTTCAACTTATAAAATGCCAACACTTTTTGGATCAAAGTTTAGAAAGTCTTTTACAAACTTCTGGGTTTTGTTGACATACTAAAGACTAGGTAAAAAAAAAATTAAAGGGAAAGAATGGGAGAGAGAAAGAGACTTATTTTTTTCAACATTCAAAACATTTTGTTTCTATTAAGTGTTAAATATGCCTCTTCAATTGTGTATTTGACTTACATTTCTTAGTTATTTGCCTATCCTATCATCTTACAAGATCACACATTCACTGAGAGCAGAAACCACTGCATCTTCATTGATGTTCAGTGCAATGCTCTTCATGAGGTTTATGCAATGAATATTTCTTGAAGTTTAATTCACATGCTGCTTTAAATATCTTAAGAAGTATCAGAGAAGCTCAGATTTTGAAAGGATATTAAGTGTCATTATTTTAGCCTTATCCAGATGAGGAATGCCTTCCACAGTACCCCTCAAAAGTGGTCATTTGATCTCTGATGGAAGACTCAGTTATGGAGCTCTTAATGCTTCATGAAATAATACCCTTCTATTTTAGGACAGCTTGACTGATTAGAAGTCTCTTTTCTAAAATGTTTCTGGAATGTTTTTCTCTGCAATTTCCATCTATTTTATTCAGTCAATCAAAAAACATTTAATTATTTACTATGTTTCAGGTATTTCAGGACACAAACCCTAAGAGTAGAACAATCCCTATCCTCTAAGAATTTATATTCTAATGTAGGCAATAGAATGTACATATATGTGTGTGTATACATATATATATATATATATATATACACACACACATACATATATACATATACATACACATATACAGCATAAATATAAAGTGAATAAATTCAAAGTAATTAAGTAAAAGGTGGCTGGCAGCGAGGAAATGAAAAGATTCGTTCATAAGATGTTTCTTGAGCTGTACCTGTGAGGAACAGGCAAAAAGCAATTTGACTAGATTGCAGAGCACATAATAGGGAGTTATGACCAATGAAACTGGAAAGAGTTTGGAACCAAGTTAAGAAGGTCTTTAAAATTAAAAAGCGGGGTCACACCCAACTACTGGAGTTGGTTGAATAATGGAAGCAAATGGTTAATTGTGCTTAAGGAATCTCGCTTTGTCAGCAGTTTGCAGAATGGCTTGAAGTGCTGAGAAGTTTGAACTAGGAAGAACAATTAAGAGGCTAGTTCAGTAATCTAAGTGAGAGGTGATGAGAGCCTGAACTAAGGGGCTATATGTGACAGTGGAGAGAAGTATTCAGATACAAGATATGTTGTGGAGGTAAATGACTAGAGGTTAGATTTGAAAATTAATTGCCTATATGGGGTGAAGGAAAGTGAGGAGTCCAGAATAATGCCAAGAATATAAACCTGGGAGACTGGTAGGAGAGTGATTTTGACAGATGTAGGAAAGTGTGGAAGAGGGGAGGATTTGGTAGGAAAGATGAGCTTGTTTTTGGATATGTTGAGCTTGATATATCTCTTGGATAACTGTACAGACTTACACATGTACACATATAGAATATGGAATGCATCCCCTCCTTTTTCCATCTCATAGAGTTCCTCATTTACTTTAAGATACAGCTTAAGAATCATCTTATATATGAAGCTTTTTCTCTCCCATTCCAAATGCTTGTGACCTCTGTCTCAATTACCTTGTACTTAATGACTTTATATTTATGCTCTGTACTTTTTACACTGTATGTGAACATATACAAACATGTCTATGTCATACAATTAATATGTATATATGCACATACATGTAGGAAGAGTGTCCATTTACTACCTCATTTCACTTTAAAGAACACATTTATTAGGTAAGAGTGCATCTTAACTAAATCAGTCAATTAGAATTAAACATGACTATTAACCAAATCAACAAAGACTAAGAAGTGGATTAACTATTCTGATTTAAGAGAATTGTCCTATAAACTTAGAGGTGAGACAAAAGAATAAAAATTCTATTCAACACTTATCTTGCAAAAATATTTGGAAGTAGAGTTTAATGAACATGAATTAATCTTTCATGACTGAGATCTACCAGGGCTTTGGGGTCATTTATCTTTTGAAACATCAGTAATTATACACAATATCATAGATAAACATGGAAAAGGTTGAGGATACTTGATTGATTCTACAGTTACCCAGATATCCTCTAGAAGGTGGTTTTTTTGAAAATCTTGTTAGCAACTTGTTTAATTTCATTTTCTCTTATTAGTGATATCTGTGGTTATTTTCAGCTCGAATTAGATAGGCTTAGTAAAAGTTTTATTTTGCTAGTTTATTTCTGGTAACTTTGCTGTTGAAGGAAATGATCATTGTCTTAAAAGCTGATTTCACCAGCAAAAAAAAAAAAATCAATCCTTCAGAGAATAAAGAGTATTAATGATCCATCCACTTACTAATTTATTATGAGCTCCCATATTTTGTTCAGTAATAAAGGGAGATGTTTACCTTAGCCTTTAGTTCAGTTTGAGAAAACTTTTTCTTAGTTTCTTCTATCTGCTGATTAGTTCAAAGCCTGATTGCATCTGTTTCCATTTCCTCACAGGAACCCCTAAGAAGCCCTGAGAGAAGAGGGAGATGAGAGAAATTGCCTTTAAAAATCACTCGATTTCTGTTAGAAAACAAATGAACTTGCCTATGTTCCTCATATTTTGTCATTCTCAATATTAAACTCTTAAATATGTATCTTAATATACATAACATATGCCGTGTGATGAATTAGCATTATGATTAAATCTTCAAATTTTACATTTATTGGCTTGTATATATAATGACCTTTGAAGCATTAATGTAGTACTAATTATGTCTTCCATTTGATGTAAATCATTTATGAACTGTCTTACACATCTACAAATTAAACTACAAAATAATACATCACATATAGCACACATCTTTTCAAAAGCCCAAAGACCTTCAAAGAAATTATTTTATTAATCTTCACACATCTCTGGTAGGTAGATTGTTAGTTCTAATTACCCTCCATTTTGCAAGTGAGAAAACTATTTGAGTATCATTTATCCCTGAAATAGCTAGAAAGTCTAATAAGGGCACATTATTTGTATAGAGAACTGTAATGCCATGCACCAGCAGATTCCCAAAGGAATGCTACTGTCAATAGCTTTTAGAGTTCAGATTACAAAATAGAGTGAACACTCTGTTTATTCCATTACAAATCAAGACAAACATTCAAAACATTATAATATTCACAACATTACATCTTATCACAGAAAATGGCCACACAGTTTTCACTACAGTGGCCACAATATTC
>CM053580.1:137660870-137688186 GCA_028627135.1 Pseudochirops cupreus | reverse complement strand
TAGTGATCCTATTATTGAGTCAATTCGATTCAACACACATTAATTAAATAACACTTTCTGTGTGCAGATCACTGTGTTAAATCTTGGGGCAGACACAAAGTTTAGAGGAAAGTAAGAAAGAGTTAGAATTGTTGATATCTAAGGTGCCTTCCACCTCTAAAGTTCTATGATTCTGAGTTAACCCTATCCAGTTTTTAAAAATGTATTTTATTAATGTATTTTGTTTATACGTAACATGTATTTCCCAATGTTTCCTTCCTCCTCTCTTCCTCCTAGAGAAGCATAACTTTTAAAAAGCTGTGGCAGGGAGATCCATCCTGTCCCACCGGAAAGTCAGAGGGGTGATGGGGGAGGACATAGGAGAGAGCAGATTGGGGGAGGGGTTACACAGTGGGATGGCTGTTTTGAGGTGTTGGGTAGGGGAAAGATGGGAAGAAAATTTGTAACTCAAAATCTCGTGGAAATGAATGATGTAAACAAGAAAATAAATTTTAAAAAAAGATTATCAAAATATATTTAAAACTAAAAAAGAAAATTTACAATAGTCCAACAAAACCATCAAACACATTGGAAAAATTTAATACTATATTCAGTAGTCTCAATCCCTAGTCCTCTTTTAAGGAGTAAGAAAAGACATTCTTATATCCCTTTTAAGGTCAAGCTTAGTTATTGTAATTTCACAGTCTTCAATTTCAATGGTTTTTTATTGTTCTCTCCATTTACATGATTGTAGTTGTATATATTGTTTTCCTGATTTCTCTCACTTCATAGCATCTTCCCATGATCCTCTATATTTATTCATTATATTCATTTTTCTCATAGAACAGTAATATTCCATTATATTCATGCACTATAACTCCTTCAAAGATTCCCCAGCTTATGTTTGTTTCCAGCTCTTTCCCACTAATAACAATACTGCTATTAATACTTTGATGAGTTTTGGGGTTAAATGCTAGCAGTGCAGCCTCTAGCCAAAGAATAAGGAAATTTGAGGCATTTCATCCTATAATTACAAATAGCTTGCTATAATGGTGGGGGGTAATTCACAGATCCACCAAGAGCACACTAGTGTGTCTGTCATTTAAAAACCCCTCCAACACTGACTATTCCCATTTTCTGCCATTACTATCAATTTGTTAGATATGAGGTAAAATCACAGAACTGTTCTGATTTATATTACTCTTATTATTAGAATTACAGAACATTCATTTATGTGGCTTATAAATTACAAATCTTTTTCACAACTTGTCCATATTATTTGACCACTCTAGATAAAAGTTTTAAAAATACAATCAAATATAATTTTAATACAGTGCCAGATTTGAGATTCCTAAACTTTGTTTTGGACATTACAGTTTAAATTTGGCTATAATTAGTGAGAGGCAGTGTGGTACTGTGGACAAACAAAAGACTTAAGAGTTAGAAAAACCTGGACTTGAGGCCTATTTCTAATACGTATTTGCTAGGTAACCTTGGGCAAGTGATTTACTCTCTCTGTGACCCAGGCAACTTTCTAGGACTATAAATTGAAGAGTAAGTGCTGATTTGTTTTGGTAGAGGGGTTTTCCTCACTGGGGATACTCTATTTCAATGAAATCACAGGTCTTATTCCTTAATCACCTATAACTTCACTGTGCCCCAAACTATTAATTATACCCTATCTTAAATGCATATTCTAAGGCTTTAAGAAAAATCTTGCATTTACATAAAATCTTGCCTATCATAAAGAAGCAGTAATGATTCTAGATTCAGACTTCTATATTAGAGTTCCAGTTCTTGTCACTAGCTACAATAGATGTGTAATTCTGAAAAAATCCTCTCTGAACCTGTTTCCTCATCTATAAAATGAAGGACTTGGAGGAGATTGTCTCTAAAGGTTCCTCATTCTGAATCCCACAAAGCTTATGAATTCAGATAGGTTGAGAGCCAAAATGTATGAAAGAGAAATGAACACGTAGCCATATATTTTCCATCTTTTTTCATAAGAATCATCAAGGAATTAATCCAAGTAGATGAGATGACATTTTAGAGCTTAAAAAAGGGACAGTTTAGCAGCTTCTCACTTCCTTGTAGCACTTACACTAACATGAGCAAGGTTAGTATACTTAGTTGGTAGAAACTGACACCTTGGATGGGGCACTACTTTTTCCTCTGTACATATTACAGTCAAAACTTCACTGGCTCCCCTATAATATAGAATCTTAAGTAGAACTATGTATTATGAGAGGAAGGTAAGAGCCAAGCATCAATAAAGGAATTTCTGTACTTTCCTCTGGTTTTTCAAAAATGACAAAAGTGACGTAAGATTAGAACTATTACCATCAAATTGACCCACATAGTTCAGAGTCAGAAAGTCTAATTTTGCAATTGTTTACATGGGTCAAACTTGTGATTTGTCATATAGAATAAGCAATAGCTCAGAGTTTTAGAGTTGCCTGGAACACTAACATGTTAAGTGAGTTGTCCAGAGTCACACAGTCTATATGTGTGAAAGAAGGAAATTAAACCCAAATTTGATTCCAAGGCTGCTTTATTAGTTCTTTAAATAGTTTTACTACAAAGGCAGAAACATAATTCAAAGCTTAAAATTATGAAATCTTTGTCCACAGATTTGCTTCAAAAGGATCGCAAGTTAATACTATTTCCATGAGGTAAATAAAGGCATTGTTAATGGTTCCCACTTCATTTTAAAATTGTTTGTTATTCCAATAAAGCTAATTGCAAATAAAAAACAATCTCACTTTACTAGAAACAGAAATTATTATGAGTGGTAACCAAGAGTGTGTTTTATCTTCAATTTTTAAGGTGATACAACTCAGTGGTTAAAAATCTCGTTTTATTAACATATATATACTTACTTTTCTTTAAGTCTCTGGCCCACTGCGCATCTTAATGACTTAAAAACAGGGGCATTACACTGGGTTGATGCCATCTGTTCAAATCTACTAAACAAAAGGATAGCTGAGGAAATTGTTGGCATTAGCTTATTTAGTTTGATATGTAAGAAACTGTGACATAACAGTGTTCAGTAAGGAGTCCTGCTGAAATATTGTGAAAGCGGAATGATTGTACTGAGACAATATTCTCTTTAGCTGAAAAAAGTCAGTAAATAATTAAACAGATGGTACCAAGGCAACTGGGGACTATGCTTTCTGTACTTTAACGGGCACCTGAGTTACCCACACATTTTGACCAGAAGTGAGGTGAGGGTAGGAGACAACTATAGAACTCACAGTACATTGGGAAGGTACCATGGAATTCAGCAAAATTGAGGTGTTAAGATAAAAATTGAATATGTATTCCACAGTCTCCCAATCCTCACAGACTTCAAGGGTGAAGGAAATAGGAAATTATGTGTATAATTGTATCTATTATATCTTAAATATGATCTCTCTGGTCCCTCAGAATAATTAAGGCTAGATGAGGAATTCCTGCTAAGAATACAGAAATTTCATTTCCAGTTGATATGAAGCAAGATGTTTTCCATAAAAGATGTTCATCTTTCATTCTCTTTATTGAATCAAGCCCTCTGTAGTGCCATATAAACCCTATGAACTTAAAGTCTGGCTTCCGAGTTTCCCTTTCCATGTTCTTGCTTGCCAATATCATGTCTCTAGAATGAATTAAGTAAACAAGTCAACAAGAATTTATTAAGGGCTTACTACATGCCAGGTACTGTTTTGAGGGCTGGTAATAAAAATACGAGCATAAAGAAAGATAGCCCCTGTGGTCAAGACCTTACACCTAATAGGGAAAGACAATAGATCAAAGAAGCTTCAGGACGAGGAGGAATGAAAATTCCAGGTGAGGACATTCCAGTAAAATTCTTGGTGGAGTATGAGGAGGAAAGAGCTGGAACGGAATGAAGACATGGGTGGCATACGTGCCAGGCGTTGAGAACATTTCCAGGGTGAGAAGGCCAATGTTGGAGTGAGCCTCCAGAGTGGAGATGGCCCTGGGGCATTGTGGAGAAAGTATGGGAACAGTCAGGAGTGTTATCCAGAGAGTTTTTGTTGCCAGTTAATAAACAAGCATAAATTATCTATCATGTGGCAGGTACTATGCTAGGCACTGGAGATACAAAATGAAATGTAATAATTGCTTGTGTCTGGAAGCTAATTTTCTGTGGGGGGAAAATGAACATAAACTATTAATATACAAAATGAATACAAGGTCAGTTTTTTGGAGACAGAATCCAAAAGGGATACAACTGCCAATGCAAGTGGGAGTTGGAAGAATGAGCTCAGAGGAGGTGCTACATCAGCAGATCTACACATTCCTATTTTTAAGTCCCTGACCCACATCTTAATTCCTTTTAACTGTGGTTATTATATTTGGATCAAATCATGTTTTTGAATCTCTTTCTTTTTTCCTCTACATAAGGAAGTAGTCAATCTAATACTTCTTCTCTCCCACACTTTCCTTCAGAGCCTCCCAAACACTGAGCTAGCTTTGGCAATGCATGTGTCAACCTCATTATCAATAAGTACATTCCTAGTGAGTATACTGCCAAGTAAGTGAACTTTTCCACAATATTCAAAACTTCTCCATTTGCTGTAACCAATGGTTCCACATAGGGTGGTGCAGTGCTGGCTGATGGAGCACCTGTGTTTTCTTTGTGTTAATCGTTAGGCCAAAATTAGTACAAGCAGCAGAGAAATGATTCAAATTTTGTTGTATTTCAGCTTCAGAGGCTGCATGTGCTGACCTCATTGTTGTATGACCATGAAACCTGGACAGTATACCAGCCCCATGTCAGGAAACTGAATCACTTCCATTTGAATAATCTTAGGAAGATTCTGAAGATCACCTGGCAGGATAAGGTTGCAGACACTGAGGTCTTTCTCTAACTAAACTGCCAAGCATTCAAACTCTGCTTCAGAGAGTGCAACTCTAATGGACTGACTGTATTGTTTGAATGCCAAACATACACTTGCCTTAAAGACTATTTTATGGAGAACTCACACAGAGCAAGCACTTATGTGGTAGTCAGAAGAAGTGATTCAATGTCTCTCTTAAGAACTTTGGAATTGATTTGTGGCATAGGAGACACTGGCACAGGACCACTCAGCATGCTTTCATCAGAGAAAGTGCTGTGTTCTATGAGCAAAGCAGAATTGAAGTAGCTCAAAAGAAAAGGGAGATGTGCAAATTTAGAGAATCCACCTCAAATATTCACATGGACTCTTTGTGCCCAACCTGTGGTAGAGCATTCTAAGCTCATATAGATCTGATCAGCTATAACCAAACACATTGTAACTTGACTCCAACATAGTAATGTCATTTCAGTCCTCTTTGAGAACAGAGGACAACAACCAAACATAAGAAGTAAGCCTCAGAATTCCTCTATCCCTTATTCTCACCCCATTTGTGCTCTTCCACTAAAAGTATGAGTGGGACAGTAAGTATTGACTCAGCATCTCACCAGAAGGGTCTTCTAACATTTCAAGGAGCTCTTTTTTTTTGAAATCCACACAAACAGTGGGGCTTATCCTCATAATGATGAAATGATGGGACCTTGAAGTCCTGGCCCTGTTTCTGACTTTGAGGACTTCAGATCCTTGCCCCAGTACTTGGTATCTTCTTCCTGTGCCATCTGGGCCCCAGCTTTTCACCTCCTTTTTGTGGGTTGTCCTTCCCGTTATAATGTAAGCTCCTTGAGGGCAGTGTGTGGTCTTTTTTGTCTGCATTTTTATCCCAGCTGTTAGCAAAGTGCCTAGCAGCTAATTTGTAAATGCCTGTTTCCTTCCTGTCTTCATAAGCATGGATGAGATATTTAGTAGTCATTTTAATCCATGTTCTTGTCTTTAGATAAATAGGTAGAATCTCCCATTTGGAGAAGCTTCCAGATGAACCAATTCCAATCCTTTATAAGCAGTATATTCTATTTTAAAAGAAAAAGAAAAAAAAAAGCTCAACAAAAATCCCGGAGTGGAACAACTTGGATTCAAATGCAACTTCTGCCACTTGCTAGGTATGTGACCTTTGGTGGGTCGCTTAATAAGCTCTGAGCCTCAGTTTCCTCATCTGTCAAATGAACATAATTTTATGTTTGTTTATCCACATCTGTGTTTGCTATAGAAGAACTCTCATTGCAATTATTCTGCAGTTTATAGTCTTAGATATTTGCTTGGGGTTCAAAAGGTTAAGTTACTGGTTCAGAGTCACAGAGTCAGCATGGTTCAAGGCTGAATTGAAACCCTAGTTATCTTGACTCTGAAGCCAGCTCTAACCATTATGCCCTACTGCCTCTCAGGGATAATACTTGAACTAATTATATTACAGGGTTGTTGCAAAGAAAGTACTTGGTTAACTTGGAAATTCTATAGAAGTGAGTTATTTTTAAAAGGAAGGGGAATTCTTTTTCCCATTTGGTCAAAATTATAAGTGTTATTATTTAAAGTGCAAAACCTTAGAGTTTAGTGGAAACTCTGTAAATCAAGCTTAGAACTTGTCTAATTGGTACAGCTGAAGGTAGAAAAGACCACTTAATAAGAAAAATTGTATTTAGGACTGAAGTTTAAATCCTTTTTGTCTTAAGAAATCATTGCCAGTACTAGTGGAATATATGATGTTTGCATTTGGACAGGTCCAGGTGCAAAGGTATAGGATATTAATGACATTAACCAACATCCTAAAGTAATGTAGTTAAAAGCGTACACTAGGATCTTAACTGAAGCTTGACTGTCCAGATTCACAAAATGCAGTGTCTTCCTGTTATCCTGCCTTCTGTATTTGAAAGGTTAAATACTGATTGAACCCTCTTAAAACACAGAGGACCCAATTTACTAATGATTTGTGCTCAGACACAAATCAACTTAATTGCCCTATTTCTAGAAATATTACAAGCAGGGAGATAAGTTTCACATTTATCAAAACTGCTTAAATCCATTTGGAACCTTTTTTGAGAGACATTAAAAAGATTTAGCAGTTTAAAGAGGGAACAAGGCTATTTGGACACAATTATTTAAAATTATTAAAACATGCCTCTTGTTTCCCCTAAATTTACCACTGCATTGCTATCCAGACTACTGGGACAGGATTATTGGATACAGGGATTCTGTTACATTTTTGGCATTTGCCTGTTGTTGTTTTTTTTATTTTTTATTTTAGAGCAGTAGCTCACCACATAAGAGCCCACTTTCCTCCTTTGAGAAATCGTTTTTACTAAGTGCATAATTAGGAAGGAATCAAGCGAGACGCCAGCATCTGAAATTTATAATTATTTCTAAAATGTTAAAGAACTTGGTAAGGCTCATTTGAGGATGTCAGGTGCTGCTAACATTGACACCCTTTCTCATTCTGGTTACTATTTCACCAAGAGAAGCACTTTTCTGCAAAAGAGGTGTTTGCAACCAATAACTTGGCAAAAGGGGTGATCAGTGAAGCACTCTGCTGGATGAAGCCCCATCATTCTGAAGGTGATGTGTTTAAGCCCCTTAGCAATCTTCCATTTTACTGGTCTCTAAAGATGCTTTGAATGTGTGTGTTTGTGTGTGTGTGTGTGTGTGTGTGTGTGTGTGTGTGCGTGTGTGTGGAGGGGCAACACATACTACAACCCTTTCCCCAAATTTCAGATGTCCTAGTTTCACTACAGAAATAGACATGGGCCAGGGGGAGGATAGAACAGTGAGAGAAGGCGGGAGAGGCACATTCAACACAAAACAGAGAAATTGAACAGCATGCCTGCCATTTCTGTTAATAGAAATCATGTGGTTATAGTCCCATTCACCCCAGTGAAAAAGTACAGTACCCCTGCTTGTCCTATTATAGCTTTTCATTAGGGAACAACTTCATTCCCCTCCTTCCACATTAAACACAGGCTACACTTTCTGAAAAGAAATACCAAGTGTTGGACCAGTGACTTGGCTCTGGCATTAGGTCTTGTTTACCGCTTGGGATAGCAGGAGTTCTGCTCTGTCATGTGGGTGACATGTGGAGAGGGGCAGATAGCTAGGCTATGTGCTCAGATCACTGCACTTGGTGAATAGGAATCTCCTTTCAGCAAGGCTCAAGGTTTCAAGTGGAATTGGCTTTACTGTGTCTGATTACTTTGTGCTGAAAACTAATACAAAGCAACTCGGAAATGGCCACTGACTGAATAAGCTCCCTGGGTCAGAAATAAAGGATGACCAGAATAACGAATATGGGTTGGGAAACGTGTACAATCTGACCCCATTATGACAAGATTTGCACACAGCAGAGCTAATTGCAAGATTGGTCTTTTATTGTTCTCTTCCTCCTCACTTGTTTAAGTTCTAAGAGCTAGATGTGATGGTAAGGTAATTTGGAGATCTTCCCTGCCCCTTAATAGACCCAAGGAATTTGAAGATCTTCTCTGCTCTTTAATGGGCCTCACTCGAAGCTCAACAAGAGAAGCTTGCCTAGGGGAGGCTTGTTTTTCAGGAAGGTTCATATCTTTTGTTACTTTGTAATTAGGCAGTGATGAAGGTTGTGATGTCCTCTGACCCTGAATAAGGGTGTGTGTGTGTGTGTGTGTGTGTGTGTGTGTGTGTGTGTGTGTGTATACTAACAGGAGGTTTTTCTTTGGGGCTCACTTTGGGAAGAGTTGTGTGATTTGGCCAGATGAGACTCTGGGTAGCCCATTAAGCTCTCTGGCTTTGAAAACCCAGATTCTGGTGCTTCTCTCTCTGGCAACTGTGTATGTATGTGATGATCAGACAGCTAGAAGCCCTGTCTGTTGGTCTGTTGAATTGTAATATTTTCTCTGTCCATATTTCTTGTCTGCTGGTAATTTCCGTTTGTATTTTCTCTGAAGTTCAGGGTGCTGACTTTTTCCCCTGAACTAAGTGAATGATAAACATGTTTGATTAAAGTAAGATTGTTAACCTTTTGTGAGTTGCTTTCTTTTAGAAAAGCAGATCAAAGAATCTGTGCTAATTGCCATTCTAGGTATGCTAGGATGCTTGCTGTTATACTAGGTCTTCATGAAATTCTTCAAGTTTTGGTTTCTTTGTGTTTATTATGATGTGATCACCACAAAAAAGGCTAGATAAATTCTTGTGATGCCTTGGTCCTACTCTTTATTTGTGAATTTAGTAGTCAACACATATTGTCCATACTTCTTCCCTATTACCCCACATTAAAAGTATAGAAAGTGTTATTTATCATATGGGTGACTAGGAAAATACTCAAATATTCCCCCTCCCCTGGGTATTTTGGTCATGTTGGTGCCAGGTACAAGTTACACATGCATGTGTACATGCACACACACACACATATCATAATGATAGGTAGGTATGTATGTGAGTGTATATATACATGTGCATGTTAAGTGATGATTTCATTGCTAGGGGAAACACTTGGTGAGAGAACTCTTTTCACCAGTTCATATTACCATGTGCTCTCCAATTTACAGCCTTAGAGGACTGCCTGGATACTGAGAGGATAAGCGATTTGTCCAGGATCTCATAGTCAGTATGCATCAGAGGCAAGTCTTCCTAAGTCTGAGGCTAACTCTTATCCACTAAGTCTTGCTGCCTCTCCCTTATTTTTTTTTCCCTTTGGAGGGAGAAAGCAAGGCAATTGGAGTTAAATGACTTCCTCAAGGTCATACAGCTAGTGTCAAGTGTCTGAGGGCGGATTTAAACCCAGCTCCTCCTTACTTCAGGGCCGATGCTCTATTCACTGCCCCACCTAGCCACCCCTACCTCTCCATTATTTAGCTGCTTCTTTCATAGAAATCATTTCTGGCGTTAATAGGACTTTATATACTTCAAAAGAAGATTTTCACTCATATCATTTTATTTTGTGATCTGGTTTACTAGAGGTTTCTAGAATTTCAGAGCATACTAAAGTGGGTTAGCTAAAGGGAGTGAGCAACCTGGGTCAGGAAGGTCTGGGTTCAAGTCTCACCTTGAATATATATTTTCCATGCCTCTGAAGGCCTCAGGTAATGAGCTAAAGTCCAGTGGTCCTCAACCTGTGGGTCGCAACCCCTTTGGGGGGCAAACGACCTTTTCACAGGGGTCACAGGGGTCGCCTAAGACTGTCGGTAAATATTATTTCTGATGGTCTTAGGAACCAAGACACGGCTCCTCTATCCATCTCCAGGTGGGTCCACCCACATGCAGATACACCCACATACGAGTATGAAAGGGTCGCGGCATTAGGAAGGTTGAGAACCACTGATAGGCATTGGTAAAGAAAATTTGTTACTGGGAGGCCCCTAGACCAAAGAATTTCTAGGCCTACACTAAATAACAACAGCAACAATAATAATAACTCTTTAAAGATTGTGTATATACTTCTCTGTATACATGCTGTTTCCCTCAGGATGACATGTTACATGTTACCTGAGAAGAGAATCTTTTTTTTTTCATTTTTATCTTTTCATCCCTAGCACCTGAATTCAGCATGTAACACATGCTCAGTAAATGTTTTATTAAATGCAATCGAACGTACTTCAGAGATCTAGTCCAAACCCCTAACTGTGCAGGCATGAAAACTTAGAGCCTTGCACTAAGTAAAATCTGAACTAGATCCCAGATCTTGTGCCTCGTAGTCAATATTTCTTATGTCTACGCAAGCAACAACTATCTGTCCCAGGATAGATTCTCTGTGATCTGAATTAGTTGCTATAAAGTGCTCCCTCAGAATGACTGAGGTCAGTCCTAGGGAGAATTATGGGACCTCTCTATGACTTATAAAGCCCTTCACAACCTACTGATCTCAACCTACTTTCCCAAACATTGTATTTGCCATCCTTACCGAATACTGCCTTTAGTCAGAGTGACTTTCTTGCTGTTCCTCATACATGGTACTTCCTCTACTTCATACAAGGCAGTTTGTGGCACAATGGATTAAACATGGAAACAGGAATCCATAAGACCCCACGTTCAAATCTGGCTTCATATACTTACTAGCTGTGTGACCCTGAACAAGTCACTTACTGCTGTCTGCTTCAGCTTTCTCAAACTAAAATAGGAAGGAGAATAGCACCTACTTACAGATTTGCTGTGAGGATCAAATGAGGTAATATTCATTAAAAGTTCTTAGCATATTGCCTAGAGCAGTGGCTCAGGAAGTTTGGGATGTCCTCTGACCATGGAGAAGGCTATGTAAATGTGTGTGTGTGTGTATGTGTGTGTGCGTGTGTGTGTGCGTGCGTGTGTGCATGTGCGTGTGCGTGTGTGTACATGTGTGTGTGTGTGCATGAGTGTGTGTGCGTGTGCATGTATGCATGTGTGTGTGCATGTGCATGTATGCATGTGTGTGTGAGTGCATGTGTGTGTGTGTGCACTCCTTGATGTGAGATTTTGCTTTGGGGTTCACTTATGGGAAGAGCTGTATGATTTGGTCAGATGTGGCAGTATCTGCATGTGGGCAGACCCACCTGGAGACAGATAAAGGAGCAGTGTCTCGGTTCCTAAGACCATCGGAAATATGTGCTTTCTGAGGGTCTTAGGCGACCCCTGTGAGCCCTGTGAAAGAGTCGTTTGACCCCCAAAGGGGTCGCGACCCACAGGTTGAGAACCGCTGGCCTAGAGGATCGTAGGCATTGTAAACTAGTTTACTCTTTTCCCCTTCCCTTGGGCCTCATTCCGAGAATCCTCTTCCCTCCTAACTCTTGCCTTTTATAATCTATTTTTCCTTCAAAATTTAGCTTAAGTGCCATTTTCTTCATTAAAGCCTTTCCTGATGCCCTCAGAGACCGGTGCTCTCACTTTACGAATAGTTTTATATTTATTTTCTTTATATTTTTAACATACTTTTATACGTACAGGTTGTATCATTCTCTCTTCGTAAAAACGAGGCCTTCTTGACAATAGGCACTTTCATGTTTGTATTTCTTTCCATAAGGTGCCTAGCACATAGTAGGTGTTTAATAAAGATTCATTGATTGATTAATGATTAGAATTATTAATAATAACCAAATAAAAATTCAACAAATAATAGAAATAATCTTTACAAAGTCCTGCTCTAATATATCATTATAACCAAATCTGAATTCTCAAAGGCTATGCTAGAAGAATGCAGGCTACAAAAGTTTCCATGTTTCAGGAAAAGCTTCATGGAAGTATGGTCCTTGTAAAAGAGTTCATCTACCGTCTGACAAATGACAACCCACCTGAATTCAGAGACACTTATCAAGATTGGGCTAGTGTAATTTGGGGAATTTGAAGATCTTCCTTGTCCCTTAATGGGCCTCACTTGGAGTCCAACCAGAGAATCTTGCTTGGGGAGGCTTGTTTTTAAGGAAGGCCCACACCTTTGGTTACTCTGTAATTAGGCAGTGGGTCATGAAGTCAGGGATGTCCTCTGACCCTGGAGAAGGCTATGTAAATATGTATGTGTGGGTGTGTGGGTGTGTACTCCCTCATGTGAGGTTTTGCTTTGGGGCTCACTTATGGGAAGAGTTGTGTGATTTGGTCAGACAAGACTCTGGACAGCTGATGAACTCCCTGGCTTTCAAAACCCAGATGTTGGTGCTTCTGTCTCTGGTAACTAACTATGTGTGTATGTAATGGTCAGACAGTTAGTCTGCTAGTCAGTTGAATTATATTATTTTCTCTGTCTGCAATTTTTTTTCTTCTTGTAATTTCTGTTTGTATTTTCTCTGAAGTTTGGGGTACTTACTTTTTCCCCTGAACTAAGTAAATGATATATAGGTTTGATTAAAGTAAGATTGTTAACCCTTTTGTGAGTTGTTTTTTTTTTTTTTTTAGAAAAGCAGACCAAATAACAGCCATCCTGGGTATGCTAGGATGCTTGCTATTACAGTTAGTCAATTTATATACATATATATATACATATATACATATATATATGTTTGATCATGGCAGTACGTGAAAAAAGAAAATACCAAATGACTCAGAGCCTTGTGTGATTCTTTTTCACTTTTTCAGTGAGAATGGCAGAATTCTGGGAATAAAGGGAAAAAAATGTTGATTCATAGTTTTTAAACTATCTATAAATTTTAATCTGACTGTGGGTAATCTAAATGTAAGATCCTTGTCTAATATGCACAGAATGGATGCTGTTGAAAGAGTAATATTGTTGAAAGAAACATATCAACATTGATATTCTTACTGTAAACAAAACTACAAAAAATTATAGCTATATAAGAGAGTTGGTTTAGTGAGAAAGATAATGTTTTGGACATATTAATTCTGTGACACCTACAAAATATTAAATGCAAAATGTCCCTTAGGCAGTTAGAGATGCAGTTCTGGAGCTCAGAAGTCTGAAGCTCAGCTCAAACTAAGGTTGAATAACTAGAATGGGGCGTCATCTGCATAGCAATATTATTAAGCCGATGGGAGCTGATGAGGTCACTTGAGAAAGTCTAGAGAGAGTTTGGTTTTTTTTTTTTAAGGCTTAGCAATAAAAACAAGTAAGCCAAACCACTCCAAGGGCCTTTAGGGATTGGGATAGAAGGAAATCAACAAACAGAAGAAAAATAGAAAAGATCTGCAAATATTGCTATGGCAAAATGTTTTCACAATCAAGGAAGTGAAACTAACTCCTCTTTACCCTTATATTACAGTCCCAGATGTGTTTGTATTAGAGGTAGAAGTGGCATTAAAGACAAGGATGGGGGAAAAAACCAGCTTGGTTGGATCAATTGTACAAAGAAGAAATCCATGCTAGAGGTGAAGCAATTTTGTGAATGTTAAAGTCTTGGTCTGCAAGATACATGAAAAAAGGAACAAAAAATATAGAGGGGAAAGCACATCTTATTAATACCCAAAAGGGAAAAAATGTTTCCAAGAACACATAAACAGCTTTGAACTTATACTCTCACAGATTCATAAAATCTTCATAAGAATTAGCCACACTCGAATCAAGAGACATTTGTAATAGGGCACTCACAAGAAACAGTCTTTCAGGAGAAATATTCAAGAGTGGATCACTTTTACATTATTTCATGGAATAAATGATACATAAAGAGAATATAAAGTCCAGCTGGGATTATTATTCATATTGATTATGAAAAAAATTGATAGAGCAAAATTCTACTTAAAGACCTTTCCAAGATTTTCCCCTTCCACAGATCACCATAATTCAAGAGTTCTTGAAAGTTCTAACCCCATTCAGTGACCCTCTGATCATGAGCATCAGGAAAGTCATAGAACAGGGGGATGCATGCTTACCATAGGTGTTTGCCAGTATGATGAAGATTTCAAGTTGAAGGGAAATTCTATGTGGGTGGTAATACCTTTCGGATTTATGTGAATGAGGTTATGCTGCTTGTGTCAGGCTCCAGAACATTACAGAACCTCCTGAAATGGATCTGCAATCATTCAAAACAATTTGATCTGACCATGCACACGGGGAAAATAATATAAAGAATGTCTATCTATTTGGAAATATATTGCTGTTCAACCTATGGAATTTGACCATCTGTGTATATATCTAGGATAGTAGATACAGACAGACAATGAATTGAATGCAGATTTGAACAGGAAGAGAAGAATAAGCTACACTGCATTCCAGAAGTTGTGATTAGTGGTAACCACACCTCTACATTTTAATACAAAGACTGTTCTTTAATAGAAAGACAGCGGCATAGTTGGGATTTTTTGTGCCAAGGTCATGAAAAATTTCCTAACAATTAAAGCTCTCACAAAAGTAGAATGGGCTACCTCAAGACGTGGTGGGTCTTTAAGGAGAAGATAGATGAACACTTGTCAAAGATCGTTGTGGTTGTTCTTGGTCCTTTGTTTTGAAGAGGACCAGTAACATTGCAATTGGGGTTCCTTTGGGATGGAAGTTGGACTAGATGGCTCCTGAGGTCTCTTCTGACTCAAAGTTCTGTGGTTCTAACTACAAACAGCATCCAGGACAAGCGGCACAAAAATTACCTTTAGTTGAGCACAGGTTGTGAGTGGCAAGATAGGGCTGCAAAGAAGTTCCATCATTTGTTAGGTTGCTATTTAAACTAATTATTCATGTTGACTAGGGACTAAGCTGTGTTGTTTCTGTGCCGCTAGAGGACTTTCAAGTACTAACTTTGGAAGCTTCTAAATCTAGTGCTCTTCAGGAAATCCAGGTCGTGTTCACCTAGTTAGGGATTTGGTTTGGAGAAATGCAGGGTTAAATATAAGAAGGAAAGAGAAGATGGAAAATGTTCTCTAGAATTCCACCTAGTTCTTCTTGGGGAAAACAAGATACCTCATTAAAATAAAAATGTCTTATCAATTACACCTACATCTTTATTTTTTCAAAAAACAAACAACTTCTTTAAAAATAATAGAAAAACCAGCAATGCTTTTGATGAGACATGATGCCTCTTTAAAAATTATAATAATTTGGGGAGGAGACACAAAACTGACTTTATTTGTTAAAGGGAACTTCTTGGTGTGGAAATTTCCTCTACCAATGAAAACTGACAACTTTTTTTTCTATAACACATAGTATTAGTTCATTTCCTGAGACACTGAGAGTTTAAGCTACTTGCAAGTGGTGGCACAACTATGTGTCAGAGGCAAAACATGAACCTGGATCTTCTTTACCACAGGCCTACCCATCCAATTAGGCTATGTTTCCTCTCTTTAAAATAAATATAATTAAATGTGTTTAGTCTCATAAAATAAATTCTAAATGTCAATATATGGAATATCTTAGATGATGCAGAATCTCTACCATCGATCCTTTGGAGTAAACTTGTGACCTTCCAGAGGTTACCAAACTCCAATAATGCATTTAATATCATCTAGAGGTTCCTTTTAGACCTCTATATTTATGATATGCAGACATATTTTATCATACATGTTTATATATGAGCAAAATTAATATATGGTATATATTTATATCCTATCACTAAAAAAAAAATGACTTTAAATTGTTTCATTCAAGGTTAAGTAAAACCGGTGTACAGTGTCAGTTATCCCCCCCACCCCAGAGCTTTTCCACGGGAGTAATCTAATGTGGCACTGTCCTCTCTTCCTACCTTTATTTCATATTGTTTGCCTGAACACACTCTTAACTCCAGCAAGCTAAGTGACTTTCTTAGGCCTGACTATGCTTTGCTCTTTCCCTTCTTAAATATTTTTTGTTCCCAAATCTATGCCAGTACCTCCTGTTGAACTCATCTTTAAGCAGACAAACCCACAAAACAAACCTTAAATGTCACCTCTTTTGTGATGGCTTCAACGATTTTTCTAGTGATAATAACCTACTCCACCCCCTGCCACCAGCCACCATTCTTATACCTCACAAACACCCTGCTTTACAATTCTCTAATGTACCTACCCATCTTGTAATGGTACATATTATAGTACTCTCTACTTGTATTGAAGGTGAGGATTATTCTTTCCCATCTTTATCTATCCCTTGACACTGACTAAAGTTTATTTTCATCATCAATATATGTTCATCTATGCAATTCTGAAATACTATCCATGATAACTCCACTCAGAAGGGAGCCCATTTGCTTTAATTTCCATTAATGTATACAAAGTAGCTTTCTTAGGAAAAAAATAAAAAATATAAAACTGCAAAATTTTAATAGTGAGCAAGTGGATGCATGAACACTATAACAGCTCCAGGAAGTTAAATAAGAAGGTTTAAGTGATACTCTACATCTAGAGTATAGTGTAAAATTCTGGTACCATCTTTTAAAGGGACACTGGTAAACAGTATCCCAAAAAAGATGACAAGGAAGGTGAAGGATCAAGAAGTAATGGCCCATGAGGAACAATTGGAAGACATGGAGACATTTGTCCCATAGAAAGATTTAAGGGAAAAGTGACAGCTGTCTTCAAATATGTGCCAAAAACTGGCATATAGAACAAGGACCTATGGATAGAAGTTACATGAACACAGGTTAGGTTTTATAGAAGGAAAAACATTCTAATCATTAGAGCCATTCAACCATGAAACAGGGTGTCTTAAAACGAAGTGAGCTCTCTAAGAGCAAAAATACTGGTGAGTAGCCAAGATGTTTGAATTCTACAATTTGAGCAAGGGGACCACTAGACCTGACAGTGCCTTCATCATGCATATTAACCATTACATTGTATGAGCTCTGACATTAAGTATAGTCAGAGACTTACATTGGGATTTGTTTGCACACTTTGAATGGAGGTAGATGTTTTTCCAGTCCCCCCAAGATATTCTTTTTATGATCTTCTGGTTGACATCCCTTTTGACATAGAAATCAATTAAAAATATTTTTTTTTAGAAAACTTAAGTAAACCCATTCCAGGAAAAGATCTCAAATTTGACATTAAATGAGGTACTTTTAAAAGTCCAAATATTTAAAATGCTCTTAACCCTGCCCCAGTAAAATAAAACAAAACCAAAAAAGCACACTTTGCCGTTATCAGAAATCCATATTTCTTTTATCTCTCTATTTTGGTGTAAGAAAAGTTGTAGTTATATGAATCCAAAGCAGAGTTACCTGATTTGTACACACAAGTACACACACATTTTCTCATCCAGAAAAAAAAGAAGAAAAAAAACTTAGGCATGAAAGAAATCACACATGCAAACACATTGGCTGCTTCAGAAAACTTGGCGCTGAAAGTTTACGATATTTTGCCACTGGCAGATGTTGTTGTTGTTTTTATCATTGGAGGCATTGGAATTTTTACACGTTTCAGAGGGGATCGCTATAATCACAAATACTTTTAAAAACAAACTTAAAGGAATCATTTACATTTAGTGTCCCAAACAAGGTAAAAGCAGGAAGCCCACATGGTCTATTGGCACTTTGGTGAGATGCCTTTTTCCCCTTCCTTACACCAAATGCCAAGAGACACATGATCCAGTTTCCGAGCCAGGTCACCTTCAAGAGCACAGCCACGTAACCATAGAATTATTTGCCAGTCCTCACCAGAGATGTCTGCAAGTGCAAAGCCTGTGACAAAGGGCTGGAATGACAGCACTTTGACTCACTCCTACATTGTGTTTGTTTAGGAAGGTCCTAGAAATTGTATTTCACCAACCACATTCGCTATCAACACACAATTATCTGGCTTAATCATGTGGAACAGTGGCAAATTCACCTGGGGCTTAAGAACTAATGACATTCTCGTCTGAGCTGCTTTAGTGAAATGGCCTAGCACCTGAAGCAGGAACAGCAAGATTGCTCAAGAAAATTTGGTTTTCTTTTTTCATTTCACAGCATAGGGGCGCCGCTCAAATCAACAAACGCTCCTGATTAAATAGCTGTGGTAGTTGACTTATTTGCACTTGTGTGTATGGCTCTGAATGTACATTGAGGATCCCCAACCTGGACAGGAAAAGAATTGTCTGTGACTTGTTTGGAGCACATTGTTCTTTCGATGGAAAAAAAAATGGCCCAATAAATGGGCATTGAATAATTTGGGGATGATTGCGGTTATTAGTGTACATGACCCCACTGTGACCGGAAGCCAGTGCCAAGGTGAAAGACAAAAAAAAAAAAAAAGGAAAAAAAAAAGCCATGATTCCTGAATGCACACGGGCAGATCTTTTCATTTATTTCTGCAGTCTAGGGGCAGGACATTAAAATTCTGCTTGCTTCAGGGAAATTCAGACCCTAGCTTTGGCCTTAAACCCCCAATGTACAGGTGCTTTGTAAAGTCATTGCTGACTTTGCGGCTTAATCTCCATAGAGGTTAGAGGCTCTATTTTCAAAGACTTGGCAATGGCAAGAAATTGAGTGTTCATACTTCCAAAGGCTTAAAGGAAGGGGTCAAGTATATTGCTCCTTCTGGGAGGCTGTAAAAAAAAATAGGCATCATTTATCAGAATAAAGATTTATTTCTATGGTCATCCACTGTCAGATGACTCTAGGTCAGAATATCACACAGAAGAGGTGGCTTCCTTGCTCGCACTCTGTGTGGAATGTGTTGTTATTCTATTTTTGGTGCATATCTTCATTGACCACAGCATTGGGGCTGCCCTGCGATAAGGACGAGATATTAAACAATAGCTCAGTTCTTTGATGAAACAATCCTCACCAGCATCTCCCCATCTTGATCTTTATGGGGGTTACGTCCTGAAGATTCATGAAGTACTTAGCTTTACCACCAATCTAATGACCTCCTGTTTTTATCAAGCCCCACAATTATCATTCCCTGAAAATCAGTAATGAGGATAGGTTTAGAACTAGCACAGGAAAGAAGGAGAATTACCTAAGCTGAAGAAAGAAACGGGCAAAAGGGGGCAGCAGTGGAATTAAAAATATATTGAAGTTTTGCCACATTGACCTTGAAGTGGGTACCCCAATCTAATAGGTCCCATAGGTGCATTATAACAACATGACACAGTGAGTAGAGCACACTGGACTTGGAGTCAGGAAAACATAAGTGCAAATTCCCAGACACCCTGGGCAAGTCATCTGACCTTTGTCTACCTCAGTTTCCTTAGCTGTATAATGGGGATAATAACGGCATCTACATCCCTGGATTGTTGTAAAGATCAAGTAAGATAATATTTTTTTGCTTTGCTAACTTTAAAGAGCTATATAAATGCTAATATTATTATTGTTGTTGTTTTCATACTCTTCTTTCCCTCCAGGTATTCAATATTCCATCCAAAACGTGATTCAGTATTCACTAGCACACACTTCTTGATTACCTACTTCCATACTTTTGCTCTTCATGATCCTTTACCAAAGAAGGTTACCCCAATTTCTTCCTGTTCTAATACTATATATCCCTTGAATTCCAAATCACATGACAAATCCTACATGAAACATATTCTGATTCCCCACAGGTTAAAGAAAAATCCTCAATTCTCTGACTCCAAATAGTTCTTTTTTTGAATTTTTCTTTGTATGTCTCTCATTCTATTTTGTAGAGAAGTAACTAGTCAAAAAAAAAATCAAGCAACTTTAGTTGCACAGTTATGGGTTGTGGTCACAAAGGACTATTCCACTGAAAGTGCAGTTACATTTCAGAGACAACTCTCATCTTCATAATAGTAGTCTCCAAATTTTTTGGGGGGGGTAACATGTGCTCCTATCATTATACATATTTTTCAACATATGCCAAAGTATATGCATATTAACTTATAAAGTTACATACATATGCTATTTGGATAGTTATATTTATTATAAAATTTACACAAAAAATTTACACAAAAATAGAATTTTTTAAAAGTATGAGTTAAAAATGAAATATTTGATCCTAGAATAAATGGAAAGCCACTGGGGTAAAGAAGCTACGTGGTGAGATTGGTACTTTAGCAAAATCACTTGGCAGTTGTATAAACTAAAGGATGGATTGGGAAGGGCTGAGACTGGAGGCAAGCAAAAAGAGTGGCTATTGGAATAATCCCTGTGGGAGGTAGTGAACTCTGACCTGTGCTGGTAGTTGAGGGGACAGAGAGAAGGGCATAGAAATGAGATCTGTTGGGAAAGTGGGAATGGCTAGATTTTGGCAACTTGATCAGATATTTAAAGATAAAATCAAAGCTGTGAAACTGAGTGATGGGAAAGCTAGTATTGCCCTTAGTAGTAATAGGAATTTAGAATTTAGGAAAAGGGAAAAGGAATGATATGAGATCTGTGATACACCCATGTCTGCTCATCCTGTGTGATGTGATTCATTCTGTCTTACCAAAATGAACATAGGATTTGGGGGGAGACAGATAGATAGATAGGTAGATAGATAGATAGATAGATGGATGGATAGATAGATAGATAGATGGATGGATGGATAGATAGACGGATAGATAGATGGATAGATGGATAGATAGATGGATAGAAAGATGGATGAATAGATGGATAGATAGAGATATATAGATATATATCCTCATTTATTGACTAATGCCTCAGTGCATTGACCCAGGCAAAGGACATCTGTTACATCCAAAAGGTCATCTGGGGTACAGAGTGTGGGTTCCCAGGGAGCAAAAAGGGGAACAGAAATACTCTACTAGGCTTGTTAGTGATATGGGTACCTGCATTGAGGTTGGGTTCTAACTACCCTGAAGAGGCTATAACAAGGCAGGGGGAGAACTTTTGCAGTTACAGGAGGGAACAGAATAGAGAAGTATTTGGAAATAATGGTTGAAGAGGTAGTATGGTTTGTTTCAGAAATAAGCCCTAATTTTGGATATTATGATATCTATTTCCCACCATCTGATTGGTTAATCACATCCCCATCCCCTACCAGGAAGACCCTGAATTTTGGAGACGATTACCTGTGGTTTGCAGAGTTGGGTCCTTTCTCTTTTGATTTCTTATATAAAGGATGGCTCTCTGAGACAGAGAAGGAAGAAGGAATACATTGGGAAAGGGAATAAGCATTTATATATCATTTAATATGTACCAGACACTGTACAAATTGCTTTTTACAAATGTTATCTCATTTGATCCTCATATAACCCTGAGATGTCAGTACTATCTCCACATTACAATTGAGGAAACTGAAGCAAATAATGTGGTTTGTCTAGAGAGCACACTTGTTTTATGCTCTATAAAGCAGCCTCAGTCTATGAAATAAATGCCACAGCTTGCTCTATCCAAGTCTTTGCTCTCAAAGAGTTACTTACTAAAATTTCTCCCACGTGAGACTTCTTAGGAGGCTGCGTTTTAGGAGAAAATGCAGAGAAAAGGAAGGTCAACCTCATTCTCTGTCCTAGGCTTCCCTTGGCTCCTCCAGTTCATCTTCTAATGGGCAGGTGGGGCTGCATAGTAATCAAACACTACTTCAGCTTAATGACTTCCCAAACTTCACCTCTCTTCGATATTCCTACAAAATCCAGTCCTACCCCTGCCTTGGACACTAAGGACTAAATACTACTAAAAACACAGATTTATGACTCCTCTAAACATAGTAAACAATGATGATTGATGGAGAGGAATAACAACACCTAGTTTTATGCTTTGCTCAGGTTTTATTAGGTGTTTAATACACAGTTATTTGATGAATCAACTTTAAAACTAGTGTAAAAGATACTCTGATAACATAACTATCAAGGAAGTTCATCCCACATGGATTTACATCATGGATTGAGATCTTAAGATCAGGTGAGATATTGGAAATATCATTTTAAGCCCAGGAAGAGGAGCGACACAATGAAAGGGTTGAATTTAATTGCACTATATCATTTGCTTATACTAATACCAAGTGTTTACATGGAGAGACATTTACTTTTCCAATGAATGCATGTTGCTCAAATTACAAATTAGACATAAAGCAGAAAAGAACAAACATGATGCCCAGCAGATGAAGATTTCATAATTCAGATAAATCTAGTGGTGGCGGTTAGAGGGGTGAAAAGAAAAGAGTAGAATAGTTAAAGTTTACATGTGATTAAGCCCTTTGGTACCAATCACTTGATCAATAAATGAACATTTATTAAGTATCTACTATGTATTAGGTACTATGCTAAGCTATGGAGATATTAAAAGAAACAAAAGAGAGTGCCTGCCCTCAAGGAGATTATGCTCCAATAGGAGAGATAACCAACAAATACATACAAACAAGCTCTGTGTGTGTGTATACATACACATACATACACACGTATGTATGTATATACATGTATGTAATATGACAAGTAGGAAATAATTAACAGAAGGAAGCAATAAAATTAAGAATTGGGAAAGACTTCCTGTAGAAGATGAAATTTTGCTTGGGACTTAAAAGAATCCAAAGAAGGTAGAAAGGTAATAGGAAGAGATGAGGAAAAAAACCTTCTCGCATGAAGGATAGCCAAAGAAAATACCTAAGAACTGAAATATGGAATATCTTCTTCATAGAAAAGCAAGGACACCAGTGTCGCTGAATCAAAGAGTAGATGGCGGGGAGTAAGGTCTAAGAAGAAAGGAAAGATAGGAGTGGATTAGGTTATAGAGGGCTTTAAATGTCAAGCAGAAGATTTTTGTAGTTAATCCTGGGAACAACATGGAGCCAGTAGAGTATATTGAGTAGGAGGGGGGTGACTTAGTTGGATCTATGCTTTAGGAAAATCAGTTTAGTGGCCATATAGAGAATGGCTTGGAGGAGGTACAGATGTTAGGCAGGCAGACTCGCTAGCAGGCGACTGTGACACTCCAAGCATGAGCTGATGAGGGCCTCTACCAGAACAGTAGCAGTATTGAAGGAGAGAAAGTGGTATATTCAAAAGATGTAGCAAAAGTGAAATCAACAGGCCTTAGCAATAGATTGAGTATGGGGAGTGAGAGATAGTGAAGAATTGAGGATCACTTCTAGATAGTGAGCCTTAGGGACTGGAAGAATGAGAATTCTCTTTACAGTAATAGCGAAGGTAGGAGGTAAGAGGGAGGATAAGGAGAAATTTCAGGAGAAGAGATAATGAATTGAGATAATCTTGAGATTGGACATCCAGTTCAAGATATCTAAAAGGTGGTTGGAGATGTGAGATTGAAGATCAGCAGAGAAATTGAGATAGGAAAGATTTGACAATCCTCAGCATAGAGAAAGCAATTGAATCCATGGAACTGAAGAGAACACCAAGTGAAGTAGTATAGAGGGAAAAGAGAGGGCCCAGGATGCAGTCTTGTAGGACACCTATGGTGAGAGGGCATGCTTTGGATGAACACCCAGCTAAGGAGACTGAGAAGGAGCAATCAAATAGGAAGGGGGAGAACCAGGAGAAAATGGTATCCCAAAAACCTAGAGAGAAGAGAGAAGAGAGTGAGCAACCGTGTCAAAGACTACAGGTCCACAAGAATGAGGATTGAGAAGAAGCCATTGAATTTAACAATGAAGAGATTATTAGTAACTCTAAAGAAAGCAGTTTCAGTGGAATACTAAAGTAAGAAGTCAGATTTTAAGGGATTAAGAAGAGAGTGAAAGGAAAATGGAATTGTCTTTGGGTATGGCCTTTACAGAGGACAGGTGTGATATAAGTGGACAGTTACCAGGGATGGAAGAATCAAGTGCATTGGGTGGTTTTTGTTTTGTTTTTCAGGCTAGAGGAAACATAAGCATATTTGTAGTCAATAGGGAATGAGCTAGTGGATGGAGAGACATTGAATAGAGTGAGGATGACAAAGGGGGTAGTTTGTTGGAGAAGACAAGAAAGAGTGAGATTGTTTGAACAGGTAGAGGGATTAACCTTGGTAAGGAGTGAGGCCACCCCGTGATCAGAGACAGGGATGACAGAGGAGATTGTGGTAAGAAGATATATGAATGATATGTGATAAGAAAGAGGGAAAAAGAGGGAAGTCATGGTGAATGGATTAAAATTTTCTGTAAAATATGAAAAAAGACTCTCAGCTGAAAGGGTAAGGGATAGAGGAAACATGAGAGGTTTGAGAAAGGTGAAGAGATTTGAAAGAACCTCTTTGGAAAGTGGGATAGTAGAGTTGATAAGGAAGGACCATTATAGATACATCAGAAGGATTATAGACAAGACTAATTAAACATACACACACACACACACACACACACACACAGGGCCAATACTTGTCCTCCTCTGCTGTCCTCATAGAGCAGAGTCAAGAGTACATATACTTATACTGCTAGCACACAGCACATAGTAGGTACTTAATTTGTCCAATTGAACTGGAAAGTGTGTTGTACTAAGAACCTTTTGGGCAATGGTGACTGACTGAGGAAGGGGTATTTGGGATAGGGCAGAACACAATAAAATTTGAGCTTTGGATCTCAGAGTTTACATTTACACAACTAGTTAAATCAGGCATGATCTTCAAGGATAACTATGCTTTGCATTTATATAGCCTTTTAAAGTTTACAAAGCCTTGACAAATTCTGTACTTTTTATCACTAAATCTCTGGTCAACAACGATGCCAGGAGGTACTCCTATACCTCAAGGACCCCATGAACAGATGGCTTGTTTTGTGCTCTATTCTACTCCCAGCTCATTTAGTAATAGGTCTATTCATGAAACTAGAATTCTATTAGTAGTGGCAATTTAGTCAGGCAGGGCAATCCATAACTCTATAATCTTATGTATTAATTTAAATGACCAATCACCTACAAGCAAAATCTGCACTCACTATGTATTATTTTGTCTAGTTAGAAGACAAAGCAACTATAAGCATCTGCCTCTTGTTTACTGAATATGTAGAACAATATACCTAGGGATTTCAAATCCTGGATTTTTTTTTTTAACTTGGGAGTCATTGTCATGAGTTTAAAGCTCCAGTTTATAAATCAAGTGAGTTCAGCTGAAAGGGGAACAAAAATCAGTGATGTATAGCTGGCCCAATGTGTCAAGTATTTTTAACTCTTCTTTCACCTCATCCTATGATTCTCCAAGTTTTCATTTCCATAAGGAAATGTGGCATATTGCACCTTTAAAGTGGTGATGCTACAGAGAGTCCCTCAATAAGAACAACCATTCTTGTAGAGTTCTTTGTGAGTTCAAGTTGAGACATATTTCGGCATTAGCGTACGCATGTTATAGAGAAGTTTGGCTAATGTTGCTAATATTTATTTGTCATACTACATATATTGGGTAAGTAAAATTGTATTAATATATTTATAAATTTTCATCTGTCTTCAATTTACATAATATCCAAAATATTGCAGCTCACCTGATAAAACTTGTGGCACTCTTAAAGAGACAACTGCTTTTTAATGATAGAGACCAAATCTTTGGTCCTGGAGGGAAAAAGAAAATGCTAGAAAAGTACAGACAAACCCATGTGACTAGACATCTAAATGAGAGTATGTGAGCATAGCCCATCTCCAAGTTCCCTAAGTGTGAGTTCGTACACAGAAGTTACCGTATCCCAGGGTCCATATGACAATCTGAATCAAGAGATAATATGGTAATTTTCACAGTCACTGAGTGGAAAATATTTACGGTGTGGCAGATGAATGTGTCTTTATTTCATTTTTTTAACACTGTGCCACATGAAAGAAGCAAAAATCATTTTGAATAAGATATGGAAAAATCTAGGAATTCTTGCCTTAGAAGCTAAATGGCTTTTTTTTTAAGAATTAAAAAAAAAAAAGAAACAACTCTCCACATTTGTCAGGTTTGCCATCCTATGGTGAGCTTAATTAAAATCAATGGAGAAAAAAATTGAATACTGAGAGGCACTATTTGGGGTTCACAAAACTTTAATGAGTCAAAAATATGAAATAGCCAAATCACTTATAGTTATAGGCTTTGTTTTGTGAACATCTTACTGTTCTGCCTGCTCATTTCTTTCTTTTCTCTTCCCTCCTGCTTTCTCTGCCAGACTTCAGAGGTCCTGGCAGCCCCAGCAAAAGTATCTCTATTGTTTGAAATGACATCCTTACAATGCTATACTTTCCTCCCATTCACCTGCCTGTCTGATCCTAGACCTCTTTCTGTCTCTGTATCTCTGTCTCTGCCTCTCTCTTTCCCTCCCTCTGTCACTGTCTCTGTCTTTCTCTTTCTGTCTCTATCTCTGTCTTTCTCCTTTCTCTCCTCTCTGTCTTCTCTCTCTCCCCTCTCCCTCTCCCTTTCCCCTGTCCCTGTCTCCCTCTCTCCTATCCTTCTCTCTTCCTCTTCCCTCCTTTTCCCCCTCACTTCCTCTCTCCCTTTACTTTTTACCCTTTCTCCCTCTCTCTCTCTCTCTCTTTCTCTCTCTCTCCCTCCAAATTCAACTTTCCAGAGATGGTCTAACATAGAATACTATTCTGATTTAATCAATAGCTCACTGTACAGTGTGCAAACCATTTTCCTCACAACTACTCTGTCAATCTGCATTAATTTAGCACCTACTGGGTATCAGACAATGTGCCAGATGCTAGAGATAAAAAGTCAATTGTGACTGTCCTCAAAGTGTTAACATGCTATCAGTGAGATAAACACGTACATAAACATAGAGTAAATATTTTTAAAAAATAGATAACAAGATAAGGAGGATTCATTAGCTGCTACGGGGGGGGGGGGGGGAGGATGCATCAGGAGAGTTGTCATTTAGAAACTGGTGCTTAGTTTTTGTGGGAGGAAACAAGTACTTCCATGAGGCAATGGTGAAGAGGTGTACATTTCAAATGTTGTTGTTTGTCCTCATTCTCTCAGAGGACCATGTGTAATGCCATGCACCAGCAGATTCCCAAAGGAATGCTACTGTGAACAGCTTTTAGAGTTCAGATTACAAAATAGAGTGAACACTCTGTTTATTCCATTACAAATCAAGACAAACATTCACAACATCACATCTGATCACAGAAAATGGCCACACAGTTTTCACTACAGTGGCCACAATATTTAGAACAAGGCTTATCACAGAAAATGGCCACACAGTTTTCACTACAGTGGCCACAATATTCAGAACAAGGAACAATAGAATACTTAAACTTCCACTCATGGGGCAACTCAATCATTAACAAGAAGCAATAGAATACTCAAACTTCCACTCATGGGGCAACTCAATCATTAATCATTCAATAGAATACTCAAACTTCCACTCATGGGGCAACTCAATCATTAACAAGAAAC
>CM053580.1:137639856-137660370 GCA_028627135.1 Pseudochirops cupreus | reverse complement strand
GAAGGAGAGAAGGAGGGAAGGAAGGAAGGAAGGAAGGAAGGAAGGAAGGAAGGAAGGAAGAAAGGAAGGAAGGAAGGAAGGAAGGAATAAGACTAGAAAGGTATATTAAGACTAGGTTGTAAAGAGCTTTGAATGCTAAACATAAAAACGCTTTTATTTTAGCCTAGAGATGATAGACAGTTACTCACATTTTATGAATAAAGGAATGCCATGATCACCCCCGGACTTTGGGGAAATCACTTTGATGTAGGCAGGGCAAATATTGAGGACCCTATTTTACAAATGAAGACAACAAGGATGATGTGCCCATCATTATGATACTAAAGGACTGAGCTAGGATGTAAACCTTCACTCTTCTGACTCCACGTCCAATAGGCATCAAAGTTTCAACATCTTCATCCTATCCATGCAATCTCTTGAAGTTTGTGAGTGAAATTTACAGATGGGTAAATTGAACCTCAAGGAAAGTTAATTCAATCTGTCCAACAATAGAGCAGTGTTAAATGTCATTGTGTGCCCCAGCTTCAAATGAATATCATTGTAGAGACTGCTTTAGATAATGAATTGAGTCTCTATTGTAAAAGCATCCCTAGCATTTTGTAAAAGAAAAACAAAGACCAGACTAGATAAAATCATAAAAATGAAATTTATAACAAGTGAAGTCCCTCTAATACCTCTAATTATTATTTTTTGTAATGTGTCCAAATGTTCCATATACTTTTTCAACAACATTTCACCCCTCCAAGGATGACTGTGGGAACCTTGAGAATTGAGAAGTGAATAGTCATTGACAGGTAACCAATGACCATTGGGTCTGAAAGCTATCTCTTCAGTTTTACTTTTTGGTAATTAAAAAAAAAACTCCATTGAAAAGGAAAAGTTAATTAACATCTTCCTAGTATACCTTAATATAAGGCAAACTTTGAAATATCAAACCCTTGACATTGGCGGTATGGAAAAATAAAGTACATGTCTCTCAGTGGGTGCCAGGGACCTATATTATGTCCTACTGTTGGTTACAGAATTTTCAATATTTTCTTATCCTTTTTCACTCATATGAACTGGAGCTTATAGCAGTGGTAATCATTTCCTGTGTTTGAAAAAGAGATGAAAGCATTCATGGATGAAAGCAAGTTGGATTTAATCTCCTTCTCTCTCATCCAGTGCACTGTACTGATCATTTTCCAAAAAAACAAGACTTAAGCTCATTTTTGTCATGACAAAACTAGTTTTATAATAATCAGATGGCAATTCCTAGTGTACACAATTCTAATATAATTACCAGGAGGAAATGTAGAGGGAGTTGCAGGTTTGAGATAAAGAAAAGCCTGTGAATTTTGTATTAATGTCTCAGACTCTCTTATTTGTGCAAGTAATCAATCTTTCAGGGAGTAGAATAGTAATTCTTTGTGAAAAAAAATGACAAGAGTCTGAGGAAGAAAGAAGATAATCTGAGTTCCATTCTGTACACAGCGGGTCAGCTGTGATTGACAAAGCTCATCATCAAACTATAGCTCCCAGAGTAATCCCAATAGCAGAGTTTCATTTGCAGCCGAAGCAGTGTTAATGACATGTTTAACAGCTGCTTGTTGAAGTTTGGAATCTGCATTAACCTGCAGAGCAGTGAACAGAGAAATGAAGGAGAAAGTATTGAAATCAAGCCTTCATTATTCTGACAGTCCAGGTGAAGGGGTGAATGGGCATCATAGAAAGGAGGATGGGAGGGTCCAGAGGTGGAGGGTTCAATTGCAGATAAGGACAGGCACTGTGGTAACAGAGCCTGATCAATAAACATGGAGGGCTACAAAAGGAAACTGACATGTGTGCTCAAGTCACAGATACTGAGAAGGGGAAGTTAGGTAAGGAAAATGAACTCACAGTGAAAGTATACCTTTATACATTTATTGTACAAATAAAGGGTTGATACCGCAATTGTTATGTAGCAGCTCCATATCAGCTAGAGTTTTTATTTAGAGTTGTCACTATGAGAAGAACCATCAATGTCTTGTCATTCACTTTCATCCCAGGTAATATTTTTCATTTATCTTGACTTCTACAGCAAAGGAATGTGTGAAACATGATGTATTGTCTAACCTTCTTCAAAAATATTTGTACAACAAATGACTTTAAATACATTAAAAATGTTGCTATCATCAAAATACATTTGTTAACTCATCCTCTCTTTTCTTCACAATGTCTCGAAAGAAGTAGCTCTTGTCCTTGCCAAGACTAACCTACTTTTTTTTCCCTTGAGTCCATTCCACCTCAAGCTTCTTTCTTTCATCAATCATTCCTTCCTTAATATCTTCAATTTCTCTTTCTCCTCTGGTTCTTTTCCCACTGTCTAGCAATATGTTCAGGATCCCACTATTCTAATGCGTCTTCCCTCAACTCTGCTACCTTCTTCTCCTTCTATTCGCTGCCAAATTTCTGCGGCACCACTTCCAGCTCTTCTTCAACTCCCACTCATATTAGCAGACTGGTTTCACAGAAAGCTACCTGAATACTAGTAGTGTCAAGGTTTCAGGGATAATCTTGAGGGACTGAGCTTCTAGAGCTGTTACTCACAAGCCAGCCCCAACTTGTGTGCTTCCCACTAACAAACTGATAATTAGCTTTTTAGAAAAAAATTCATTTTTTGGATCCCTCTCATCATAATTCAACCTTTACCAGGCTGCTTAAACTTCTCTATCAGAGATTCTCAAAGACTTCTTAATTACTACATCCAATGCCCAATCCTCATTCTCTTTGACTTATCAGGATTTAATACTGATGGGGTAACCAGATGGCAAAGTGGATAGAGTGTTGGGCCAGAGTAAGGAAGATGCATCTTCCTGGGTTCAAATCTGGTCTCAGATGCTTACTAGCTGCATGACCCTAGAAAAGTCACTTATCCCTGTTTAGCTCCATTTCCTCATCTGTAAAATGAAATGGAGAAAGAAATGGCAAACGACTCCAGTATCTTTGCCAAGAAATCTCCAAATGGGGTCATGATGAGTCAGACAAGGCTGAAAAATGATTGAACACATCACTTACTTCCTGGTCATAGTATTTGATCCCTTGACTCTGTGACACTGAATTGCCCTTTCTCTCCTGCCAGATGTCTGACCTCTTCCTCTACATTTTCTCACTTGGATCTTCCTTGTGCCCTTTAATGTAAAAGTGATATAATACTCTGGCCTTGGCCTTCCTCTCTTATATATTCTTTACCTTGGCATTAAAAGTGTTCAAAATTTTAAATAAATGGCTTAGATAAAAGCAGAGATGATCTCATTATAAAATCTATAGATTATGCCAAACCGGAATAATTTACATATTGAATGAACAAATCAGGATCTAAAACAACCTCAATAGACTGTAAAAGAGTGAAATGAAAAATATTTATTAAGGACTTATTGCATGTCAAGCAATGTGCTGAGCACCAGTGATACAGATAAGAATGTAAGATATTCCTTACCCAAAGACTTCATATTCTAATAGGTAGAATAATATATGAGGTTTTAACTGCAATGCCTAGTGATCCTTGGGGTATGTTGAAGAGATGGGAAAATCTTGATGGGATCAGGGAGGGTGGGGAATACAATAAGGTAATTGATAGAATGTCTCTCACCTGTGCGGTAGGCCCTGGTTAGTTTAGGGTAGGGCCAACAAGGACCCACTATGCTGATCTGGTTGTTCAAAATTAAAATAAAATTGATTTCAATATTTCCATGGGTCTGTGTTCTCATTGATTTATTCCCTCAAGATATTCAGATCGCAATGGATCCACACCAAAGCAGGATGATTAAATAAGACTTCTTGCAACCAGAGTTGTATTCTCTGAAATGATCAGATGATTGGTAGCAATATCATTGTGTTTTCTATTCAAAGAAGATATTAATGATAGATGTTGATGTCAATTGCATGTACCTCCTACTCTCCTATATTGCCTCCACTGGTGCAGGTCCTCATTATTTCGTGCCTGAACTATTACAATAATCTGATGGTTGTCTCCCAGTCACAAGTCTCTCCTCACTCCAGTCTATCCTCCACTCAGCTTCTCAAAGTGTCTTGCTAAAGTACAGGTCTGGCCATGAACTCCCAAACCTCCATAAAGTCCAATGAGTCCTTATCACCACTAGGATCAAATATAAGACCCTCTGGTTAGCAATCAAAGCTCTTCATAACCTGCTCCATGAACACCCTTCTAATCTTCTTAGACTTCATCCTTTACTAACCCCCCTCCTTCAATATTCTTCAATTTAATCACAGTGGCTTCCTTGCTGTCCTGAGAGGAGACCCTCCATCTCCTACCTCTGAGCATTTTCATTGACAGGTCCCCATGCCTGGAATGCTCTCACTACTTATCTCCACCTCCCGGCTCTCTTTCTTCAAGTTTCAGCCAAAATCCCACCTACTATAAGAAGACTTTCCCAATTCCCTTAATGTTAATGCCTCCTCTCTGTTGATTATTTCTAATTAATAGTTGTTTGCCTGTTGTCTCCCCATGAGCTCCTTAACAGCAGGCACTTCTTTTTGCCTTTCTTTATATCTCCAGCACTTAGCATAGTTCCTAGCATATAGCAGGTGCTAAGTAATTGTTTGACTACGGACACATGCATCCCAAGACTGAGGTTCATGAGCACATGGGAAAACTGATCTCTCATAGTTCTTCGGTTGTTTTTTTTTTAAATAGTTGTTTGCATCTGAGATAAGTGGTCAATTGGAAGCCTTTGTTCACAAATAGTAATTAGGTTGCTGACTGCTTCTCATCAAACTGAGCTAATGGTTTCTCAGTGACTGGGTTTCTCATACATGACATTACCAGAAGTTTTGTTTCAATATGTCTCTAAGCAGTGGACAAGTTTTAATATGTTCCTCTGCTTAATTAAGCATACCTTAAATATCCATACTCTTTCCATCAATAAATCTGTTCTTTAATTCCTTAATGGTACCACTTAGCAAGATGAATCAAACTTCCTTATGGTCACAAATTAGTTGGTAGAAAAGCCAGTGGAAGTCATTTCTCCTATACTTTTTCCACTAAACATTTTTTTACCCAAAATTCAGAATTTCACAGATTATATCCTATCAACTTCACTCAAGGACAGTTCCTCAGCATGCTTTTACATTTGCATATGTATAAAAGCATATGGTTTACATATTTACCTAGGAGGTAGTGAAGAATGGGGCTTTAAATCACTCCTCTGCCACTACTTATATTATTCTAGGTAAACTGATCATTTATTTCTGTCGCTTCTGTTCATACCTATGTTCCTTATTAATAAGTTGCAGTTGTTTTAATTGGATGCTATATCTTTTCTCATTTTTATTCTAGTTGTGTGCTCATTTTAAACTTTGCTCTAACAAGTCAATGGCAGACTATAAAAAACTATCTGATCCAGGAATTTTCCTTTCAAGATATGAAAAATTAAAATGTTTATGGTATTATAACATGTTTTGTTCATTAATTTCCACAATAAATCCTTCATCATGTCTATATGAGTAACTTTTGTGTAACCTATAAGTATGTGGTGTCCTTAATTCTTTATTCCTTATCCTTATATTCCAACATATTTTTCATTGTCCTTGCCCATTCCCACCCACGTTTCAAAATCACATATTATTAAGATATATATTGATTTAATTTTAAGAATCTTGTTGATTTCTTCATAAGTCATCTACCCTTTCATCTTCTGCAAGATATTGGTATGTAAAATTCAATTAGTTTCATGTTATACATTTTCCAGAGATATAAATATCTCCCCCAAACTCCTGCTATACCTGACTTTCCTATTGTTAAATGACACCATCATTATCTCAGTCATATATGTGAAAAACAGTAGTCATCTTTGATTTGTTTCTTTTCCAATATCCACGTAATAAATATTTGCCTATGAATTCTACCATGGCAATATCTCTGCAACTCATGTTCTTCCTTCTATTTCCTCTGTCTTTACTATTGTTTTAATCAGAATAGCTCTTCCCCTGGATTATAGTAATAAACTCCTATAGGTTGTCTTCCCTTATCTTTCCCATGTCTCATCAATTCTATGCAATACCAACAAATTAGACTTATTAAAACACAGTTCTTATTTTGTTACTTCTCTTTTCAAAATCTTTCAACGATTCTCCACTGTCTCCCAAATAATGACCTAATACCTCATTCTGGCATTTTAGTCCTTCACAGTACTGTCCACAACATACATGTCTAACCATATTTCCCACTATTTCCCTACAAATGTTTTGTTTCTGTTACATCTCAAAGGGATTCTTCACTACACCTCTAGATGTTCTCCTGCTTCCTCGCCTGTGCAAATGTTGTGTCCTCTACGTTGAATGTCCTCCTTCCCCTGCAGATCTATCCAGCTTTCAAGATCCAGTTCAAATGACACTTCAGCATCACTAAGCCACCCACAATGCTCCCAAATAGACCAAACTCTCTTATTAAATCTGAGAGCACTTTGTTTTTTCCCTTTCTTGTGGCACTTACAATACACAACCTTAAATTATAGGTATTTCTTAACTTATTGTATCCTTGCTTAGCAGATTTGAAGTAAAGAATTGCACTTTACTCATCTCTATATCTCACAAATCAAAATCATTTACATTACAAATCCTCTATTTTATTTTAGCTCTTTTTTTTTTTGGAGGGCAATTGGGGTTAAGTTACTTGCCCAAGGTCACAGGGCTAGTTTTCGTGTTAAGTGTCTGAAGCTGGATTTGAACTCAGGTCCTCCTGATTCCAGGCCGGTGCTCTATTCACTGAGACACCTAGCCGCCACCAAATTATCTATTCTGACCAATCTGTGAGATAACTCCTAAGTCTCTTTTTCACCAGAGGAAATTGAGGCTTGGTGAAATTAAATAAGGATCGTGGTAATACAGCTAATGCTGGAGCTGTGATTTGAACTCTGGTCTTCTGACTCTTAAGTTTAGCATTTTTTGGAGAGGGGGGTGGGGCCGCTCTCCGGGCTCCATGTGGACACAGCAGAAAGGCACGGGGCCAAGATGGGGGTGGGGGTGGTACGCCTTGGCGGAGTCACAGCGGCTGAGGGTGCAGGAGGAGGTGGACACCATGGTGAAAAGGCTGGAGTGGGAGAATCTTCGCAAGATGCAGGGTACCATGTTCCGGTGCAGTGCCAGCTGCTGCGTAGATACCCAGGCCTCCATGCAGCAGGTTCATCAGTGCATTGAACGCTGCCATGCTCCCTTGGCCCTTGTGACCAGTGAACTGGAGAAATTCCAGGACTGCCTGGCTCCATGCACCATGCACTGCAATGACAAAGCCAAAGACTTTATGGATGCTGGGAGCCAGAAGCAGCAGGTGAAGAGGCAGCTAGAGTCCTGTGTGACCAAATGTGTTGACCACATGCACCTCATCCCTACAATGACCAAGAAGATGAAGGATGCTCTGGCATCTCTTGCAAAATAGAGTCGTTTTGTCAGTAGTCATCTGGGGTGGGAGAATACATCTACTTGTAAAAATGTATGAAAATTATTACCTTTCAGTGAAAATTTTAGAATGAAGAAACTGAGGCTGGTAGCAAGTTTAAGAATACCTTTATGGGAATTTCACATCTGCCTCTGGACTGTTGGTTCCATTATATGTTTTAGCCCATAGGTAAAGAAAAGAAAGAAACTGGCTCTCAGATTTGGATTGGAGGCAGCGTGGAGGGCTAATAGTACCCAGGTCTATCCCTTCAATGAAGATGGCCTCTGTTCTAGTTGCTGGAGCCCTTAACAGCTTTCACCTGGTTCATAGGTAGTCCATTCCTAGAAGCTGGAATAACCCTTTGGGTTTATGGGTATTAGCGGTTCTCCCTAACCTATCTCCCATTTGGTATGAATCCCAGAGGTTAACTATCCACTTTTGTTTGGTGCCAACTTCACACTCACCTTATTGAACCATTTCCCATAGACCAGAAAGCAGCAGCCATGAGTTCATTACTGATTGGGAAAGAGAAGCACAGTTGTGCTTTTCTCCCCAGTACAAGAACCTGGCATTCAGAGAGGAGTCTGGGAAAAGAGGGTTACTTGGCTTAGAGCTCTGAGCAGCTCCCGGGTGATCTTGCCTTTGATGAGGACAATGCTCATGCCAGCTTGCCCTGGCCTGCGGGGCACAACGTGGACCCTAGAAGAGAAAGAGGGACAGGGGACAAGAAACACGAAGAATGGAGACAAGACAGGCTTTCTGATCAAGTCTCATTTATTGTATGCAAAGGCATGAGTATATAAGGAAGTAGAGGATTTCCACAGGCAGATAGGCCGTAGGATGTTCCAGTGAGATAAAACATTCCAGGAAACGGTATGCAAGGAAGTTGGCCAGCCACGATATGTTCCGATAAGATATTGTAAGACGTGACCAGGTGTTATTACAAAATACTAGAATTTTCCACTGGCCCCCAACTCCAGCTTTCAGCTGGGACACCAAAGAGCATGAATGGGAAATCTCCCACCAGGTGTGTGAAGCTCAGGTTCCTTCAAGCTGGCTTTTCTAGGACTGCTGTTCAGGTTACTGTTTCCTGCCCTTCTAGAAGGAACTACAGGGGCAACACTTCATTTAAAGTGTTTTATGAGACTAACATGAAATGGTTTTGAGTGAAGGCCAAAGAAAGCCTCTCTTTGCTTGCAGAACAATCTTAAGCCTCTTGCTTAATGGAATGGTAGATGACTGGTTTGGGAGAAAGTTAGTTTTCCCCAAAGGAGAAAAGATGTGATAACTGACCCTGGCCCTACTCATTTTCCCTCTTCAACAGAAACAACTTGTTGAGAGGACTCTCTTAGGACAAGGAAGGGTAGGAAGACAACTTAAATTTCTAAGCAGGTTGCAAAGGAGAGCTTTTGTCTACCCTGGAGTACAGGAGGCAGCGGGCACCAATTATCCAGTCATCACTGTTGATTAAAACTTTGAACAACATGTTAGTACCAGCCCTCGTATTGGAAAAAATCTTGTTCTCTTCATACCAACTTCTTACTGAATGCAATTAACATAGCCTTCCTGCTCAGTGTTTCAAGGCTATGTCATATTTTCCAAGTGGTTTGATGAAAAGGTAAGTAGTTTGATTTTAAAAAAAAAGTTTAGCATTTTTCTGTTACAATACATGGGCACCATTGGACTTTGCCTACAGTAGGTGTTAAAAAAAATAGTTGTTACAGTGGATTAAATTAAATTCACCTTTAATTCTGGGTTAGGCTATTATAGAAGGGGGAGAAACATTGAACTTCTGAACCATAAGACTCAAATTCAAATTCCACTTCGAGCAAATCATTTAAGCTCTTTGAGTCTTTGTTTCTCCTATTACAAAATAGGCATAATATTTTCCTTCTCCCAAGTCATTTAAGAGGGTCACATGAAATAATGTGCATAAAAGCATTTTATAAACTATAAAGTGAACAAATTATGATATGCAGATATAATGGAATACCATTGTTCTATAAGAAATTATATAAAGGACAGATTCACAAAAACCTGGGAATACTTATATGGACTGATGCTAAGTGAAGTAAGCACAACCAGGTGAACAATTCCCACAATAAAGCAATATTTGAGAAATAAAACTACTGTGAAAGATATAGTAACTCTCATCATTACAATGATCTACCACAATTCCAAACAATTAATGATGAGAAATGCTATTCGTCTCCAGAAAGAGAACTGGTGGACTCAAAGTGCAGATTAAAGCATATTTTTCTTGCCTTTTTTCAGAATATAGATAACCTGGAAATATGTTTTGCGTGACTTCGTATGTATAATGTTATATTTCTTGCTTTCTCAATGAGTAAAGGAGGGGGTGAAGGGAGGGAGAGAATTTATAACTAAAAATAAAAATAAAATCTAAAAATAAAAAAAAACACTTTATACAAATAAAAGCTGTTAACATCATTAATATCACTTCTATTGTTATTATTAATAAGACCTTTAACAGTCCAGTTGCTATAAGGAGCACCAGACTTTCTCTAAACGCCATTTGAAAAACCATTTGCATGGATTTCTTTGAGCTACTGATTTATGCTTAGAGAATAGCTGGTGTGATCACCCCCAGGATATCCCCAGTTATCTCAGCGGTGTCGGGAAATTTTCACAAAATTTTCAAAACAAAATTCCTTATATGTCATGTAAACTAGTTCACTCAATGAGTCACTTTAACAGGTTGTTTTTTTTTTTTTTTAAGAAATAAGTAATATTGCACTTTCAGGAAGGATGTGAGTATTTTTGCATGTGAAATAAAAATCATACATACCAATAGAGGCTACTCTTTCCAAAATTGTAACAATCCCTTTAGCCTCTGACCAACTTTAGTTCTGCTCTCTCCTTCTCTCCTCTTTTCTTTTCTCCTTTTTACTTCTGTTTTAATCTCTTTTTTCTCCTCTTCCTCTTCCTCCTACTTTTCCTCCTTCATCTTCTTCTTTCCTCTGTCTCTCCCTTTCTCTCCTCCCTCCCTCCTCTTTCCACTCCTTTCTTCTTTCCCTTAGAAACCACCATTTTCCATCATAGACTTTCTATATCTTCATACCGGCCTTGAACCCAAGGTGTTTTAGCAAGAAGCCTTTTACAGATCTCTATTCGTCCTTCTCCCTTTCTAACTAAACATTAGTTCCAAGTTTTATTCTTTCTGAACTTTAATAGGTTTAGGACAAAGTTAATATGTCAAATTATGTCAAGGGACATCTTAATATAGTCTTCCAAAGATACTTGTATTTGCAAAAGGAGACTCCTAGAGACACATGCCTTGACCCAAAGAATGATTCTCCAGTGCTGAGAATCTCAGTCATTTGAGGTCAAGAAACTATCAAGTCACACTATAAAAGCCACCAGCTCCTGTGCACATAAGGCTGATCCTGAAATCAACAGGGCTTCACAATTCTTCTTGGATGCTCAGATTAACCCATAAATTCATTAGAATGGAGAGTATATTTCACCATAAAGCCTCCATAGAGCCCTCCAGCCAGGGCCCTAGAATGGCCCTCTTTTTGCATTTTTTGTGCAAACTTTGTTGAAGAGTGTCTTTGTGGCAGGCCTTGTCCATTTCTATTCAAGTTAGGAAAACATTAGCTGAAGAATCCAAGCCTGAAGTCAAGAGATCTTACCACATAATACATGTGCCCTGCTCCCTCTAATACTGTCACCGCCCTGAGGCAAGCTCTTATCTTCTCACTCCCAGACTATTGCAGTAACTTGCTAGTTGGTCTGTTTGCTACAAGGCTCTTCCTCACTCCAATCTATCCTCTAATCAGTTAGCAAAGAGATTTTTATAATGCACAGGTCTGACCGTGTTCTCTTCTTGCTCAGTAAACTCCAGTAATTCCCTATCACCTCCAAGATCAAATACAGAATTCTTTATTTTGCATTTAAAGCCCTTAAAATACTACCCCCTCACACAGAGACACACATATTCTTCCATCCTTTTTGTGCCTTACACTCTGCAATGGGCTCCTTGCTATTCCTCTAACGAGACTCTCCATCTTCTAACTTACAGGCGTTTCCGCTGGCTGTTAGTCATGCATGGGATCCCCTCCCTTCTCAAGGCCGCCTCCCGGCTTCCTTAGCTTCCTTCAGTTCCCAAATAAAACCTCACCTGCTGTAGGGGCTATTGGCATATAGAAAGTACTTAATAAAGATTTATTGACTGGGTGATTTATAGGGGTGCATTTTAGTGGAAATAACTATATCTTGGGAACTAGCTGTCCAGGTGTGTACAATAATTATATAAACTAAACATAGCAAGCTGTCCTCACTGGGAAATAAAAATATTAAGTATAATTTCTTTTACTACCCTTAGGGGTCAATGTATTTCAGAGAAATTAGGAAGAGAACTTTGTGATATGTAATTACTGACATATCCACCAGGAAAGCAAAGTCATCAGCAAAGAATGCTCTCTGGATTATCCCTAAGATTTTTTATGATGTTTATACCCTAAGAAAAAGTCAATTTCTCAGATGACTAGAAGCAGACTCTTAAATGGACATAGAGATTCGTTTTTGGCACCCAAGAAAAGTTGCATGAAATAAATTAAGCAGTCAAGAAACCTGGGTCTATCAGGGTTCTCTCTCAGAGTGCCCTAACTTACCAGCAGAGGCAGCCGGTTTCACACACAACTCAACAACGCTAGCATTCCTTTCACAGGAACAGAAGAGTCAGGGCTCTGAGGTCTAAGCAGAAAAGTTTATTAAGGTCTCTCCATGGGGAAGCCTTAAAGCCGTATACTAAGGCAGGCTTCCCAAGATGCCTCCCAGCCCTAAGTCTTAAATAGAGCCCAGATCCACCTACCACACGTGATAGAGCCCAGCTGAACAGAATTGTGAGAGGGGGAGCGCAATTACAAGGGTATGAAGGCCCCAAGGTGTGGAGACGCCAACCAGGAACAGAGGGTAACCCCACGCAAGAGAGTCCTGAGCAATGCAGTATCCCCTGGCGGAGGACAGTGCAATATGCCCTGACCTCCACGTGACCCAACTAATTTCCGGGCCTCAAACACTTCCCTGTGGCATGACACAACTGCTTGCAATGTGAACCTCACATGGGTTCTTGTCTCAATTCTTCTATAAATTCTAGTGAACTTGCTTTGTGATAGTTGGCAAGCCACTTGACGACTCTCGATTTTACTTTCCTTATCTATAAAATGAGAAGCATAAATTGTGTTGCTAGTCGTCAATATATACATTTAGAGAAAGAGAAAGGAGAAAGGGAGGCCACACAATAACAATTATATTATAAATGGTCGCAGTTTGGGTATCATAGTGGATAGAAAGCTGTATTTCAATTCAGGAGGATCTGAGTTCAAATTCTGAATCAGATAGTAGATGTGTGACCCTGAGCAAGTAACTTAACCTCGAACAGATTCAGTTTTAATCTCTTCATTCATAAAATGATAGTAATAATACAACAAGTATAAAGTATTCTGTAAAACTTAAATGTTTTGTAAAACTTAAAGCATTTTATAAATGCTAGCTCTAATTATTTAGTATCTGTAGACAGAGAAAAATCTCCAGTGACGATAACTATGAATACACTAATCCTTTAAAATTAATTTTATTTTATTAGTTAAAAGAACACTTGCATACATATGAAAAATGATTAATATATGTGTGTTATTTATTAATTTTATAGAAGGCATATTTACTTGTGAATCCAAAATATAAGATCTATGAACCAGGCTAAGCTGGATGTAGTCAAACAGAAGATGAAAAGATTAAACATCAAGGGAGCAGCTAGGTGGTGCAGTGAATAGAGCACCAGCCCTGGAGTCAGGAGGACCTGAGTTCCAATCCAGCCTCAAACACTTGACACACTTACTAGCTATGTGACCTTAGTCACTTAACCCCAATTGTCCTGCCTTCCCCCCTCCAAAAAAAAAAAAGATTAAACATCAATATCTTGGGTGTCAGTGAACTCAAATGGGTTGATCATCACATATACTGCTGTAAGCGAGAATTCCTCAGGGGGAGGAAATGGAGTAGCTCTCACAGTCAATCAAAGGGTGAGAAAATTGATACGAAGACATAATTTAAAAACAACAGAAGGACGTCTATTTGAGTCCAAATCAAACCATTCAACACTGCAGTAATACCAGTCTATGCTCCAGTCACTGATGCCAAAGAGGTCAAAGCTGATAAGTTTTAGGAAGACCTACAACAGCTTCTAGAAATAATACCAAAAAAAGTTACATTCATCAAAGGAGATTGGAATGCTAAAAAGGAAATCAAAAGATATCGGAGTAACAGGCAAGTCTGGCCTTGGAGTATAAAATGAAGGAGATCAGGAACTAATAGCGTTTTGGGTTATAGAAAACACTCAACAACCCAAAAGGTGACTCTACACATGGTCATCGCCACATGGTCACCAGTAAACATTAAAAAAAACTTGTAGGTGAACTCAGATTTTCTAATACCAAATCCAATGCACATTCTCCCATACAAAAGCAGTCTAAATGGATAACACACAAATTATGGTTGAACAGGACAGGAGAATATAAGTTCTAGAAATAAATATACTACTTACTATTTTTGAAAGATGGAGTACTTCATAAAATTTAGAAGGAAATACACAACTCATAAGGGAGTAATTCAAAATAAAGTCCAGTGTTATCTATAGTAAATATATCTTTCAATGCTTAAAATGTTTTTTAAATGGGAGAAATAAAGCAAGTTAAGGTTTTTGTTGTTTAAATCTTGTATATGTTCTATTTACCTCCATCAAAAAGAATGCTATAGAACAGCAATACATGATACCATGAAAATAACATCTTATCACCCCTGGGTTATTATGCTAAACAATGAAAATGGAAGCAAGGTTTTGCCTCTTTCATTGATGACTCTCCTGAGTACTGAAACAATCAATAAATAAGACCACTTTAGGGTTGTTAGTTTTGTTTTTAAGATGACTATAATATAGTCACTAATAGTCTCTTTATAGCTTTTCAGGGGAAAATTGAAATTCCTGGACACCTCTCTTACTATTTTGTGTTGCGGCAGCGAGTGGAGGCCGCAGCAGCTCCAGGAGCCTTCACCATGAGCGAGGAAGACCAGGCTGCAAGAACTTCGAGCTTATCTGAAATCTAAAGGAAATGAAATCTCAGAAGAGAACTCTGAAGTTGGAGTCCATGTAGATTTAGATCAGATCCTTGAGGCATGTGATATTTGTCTAAAAGAAGATGATAAAGATGTGGAGAGTGTGATGAACAGCATTGTATCCCTCCTCTTGATCCTGGAGCCTGATAAGCAAGAAGCTTTAACTGAAAGCCTGTGTGAAACGCTGGTTAAATTTCAGGAAGGTGAACATCCATCCCTGAGGTTGCAGTTGTTGAGCAATCTTTTCCATGGAATGGATAAGAATACCCCTGTAAGATATACAGTCTACTGCAGTCTTATTAAAGTAGCAGCATCTTGCAGTGCCATCCAATGCATTCCAACTGAATTGGATCAAGTTGCATTTCTGAATGGAACCTCAACACTGGAAAAAAAAATACTCTTTTGAGGTTACTTCGTGAAACACTTGTCGATTGCAAGAAGAGTAACACTGCTTCAAAAGTCATAGTGGAATTGTTAGGAAGTTACAAAGAGGACGATGCTTCTCAGGATCCGGTGGATGCCCATGGGGTGTATTGTAAGAGCACCAAAAGATCCAAATGCCTTCCTTTTTGACCACCTTCTTACTTTAAAACCAGTCAAGTTTTTAGAAGGGGAACTTATTCATGATCTTTTAACCATTTTCATGAGTGCTAAATTGGCATCATATGTTAAGTTTTACCAGAATAATAAAGACTTCATTGATTCTCTTGGCTTGTTGCATGAACAGAATATGGCAAAAATGAGGCTCCTTACTTTTATGGGAATGGCAGTAGAGAATAAAAAAATCTCTTGACACAATGCAGCAAGAACTTCAGATTGGAGCTGATGACATGGAAGCATTTGTTACTGATTCTGTAGGAACTAAGAAGGTCTACTGCAAAATTGACCAAACACAGAAAAAAGTAGTTGTCAGTCATAGCACACGTTGGACATTTGGAAAACAGCAATGGCAACCACTGTATGACACACTAAATGCCTAGAAGCAAAACTTGAAGCAAGTGAAAAATAGCCTTCTCAGTCTTTCTGATAACTAAATTTTTACCTATGATTTTGTTCTCTTTAGAGACAATTCTAAATCATAGTAAAACATTCTAAAACAAATTTTAATACCTTCTTGAAGTTTATTGTTTTAAATTTCAAGTTAAAAATATTATGCCAGAAATCACACTAACAAAAATAATAAATTATGTAAAGGAAATTAAAAAAAAAAGATTTTTTTGTTGCAAGAGTGACCTAATTTAAACAAGTTATCCCCTTCTATGCTTTTTTTTAAAATCAATATGGGAGCGTTCCAGAATGGGAAAAGAAAACGAATATAAGAATTTGATTATATACAAAAATGATGACATCAAAGGAATGAGATTAATGTCTAAAGAAGAGAAATAAGCTAGACAACAAATTTTATACCAGCATCAAACAAAACAAAACAAAATTGTAAACAACTGTAAACAACATTCTCCCGCTCCTTCCACTCTTCCTGAGACATTTGGGTTCCACTAAACTAGCCAGGATCCCCTTCTGCTACTTCACTCTAATGCTTTCTCTTCTATGATGAAAGACATTTATTCACCATCATTAATAATAACAAAATATCTGAGCACTCAGAATCACAACACTGTGTTAAGTACTACAGGCATTGTAAAAGTTTCCAAATATTTCCCACTTACCAAAGTTCAAATTTCTTTGTCAGATTTTCAAGATCACAGAATCACAAAATCATGGATTTGGAAAGTATTCAAATATCACTGTTGTACCATCCCTAATTCCTTCAGAAAACAGAAGGGATACTGGTGGTAATTTGGCCAAAGTGTGTCTATAGTGGCAAAGGAGGAGTATGCTCTCAAGTATCTGCCATCTCATAAGGACCTTCTGGAAAAGATACTACCTTTGTGTTACTAAAACTTGTAGTAGCTGAAAGGGTTTTTTTTTGAGGGGGGCATATGTTTATAAAGAATTTCAAGAAAAAATAGACTCTGGAGTAACATATGGACCACTGGAAAGAGACCATTAATTTTTAACCAAGATGACATAAGACTTTGTGGTGACATGAAGTAGGTCATGCAAGTTCCATTATCTTATTTAAAGCTTACTCCAGAGGCAGAGCCAAGATGGCAGAGTAAAAGCAGGAATTTGCTTGAGCTGTCCCCCAAACTCCTACAAATAACTGTGAAAAATTACTCCAAACAAATTTTAGATCTGAAAAATCCAAAAAATGACAGACTGAAACAAATCTTCAGCCCAAGACAGCCTGGAAGGTCGACAGGAAGGGTCTCTCTCCTCAGTCTGGGAGTAGAGTGCAGTCCAGCTTGGGTTGTGCTGGCATAGACAGGGCTGGAACAGTCTCAGGGGACTGAACCACTGGCAGTTGTGGGGTTCCAGAATTTTCAGCCCCCCAAAACCAAAGACAACATAGAAGGTCAGTGGGAAAACTTTGTCAGACCTGGGTGAAAAAGAAACACTGTCAGGCCCCAGCATACATACACAGACACCCACATACCCACACACCCCCCCACAAACACACACACCCACACACACACACACACCCACACACACACACACATACACACACACACACACACACACACACACACACCACACAATACACACACAGCACAGGGTGAGTTGAATGTGAAGAGATGATAGCTAAAAAATAAAATTAAGGAGTGGGAGAGGAATATATTGGAAGAAGAAAGGGAGAGAGAGAAAAGGGGTAAATTATCTCACATAAAAGAGGAAAGAAAAAAGCTTTTACAATGGCAGGGAAAAAGGTGGAGGTGAAAGGGAATGAGTGAACCTTACTCTCATCAGATTTGGCTTAAGGACTGAATAACATACACACTCAATTGGGTATCTTAGCCTACAGAAAAGTAGGGGAAGGTGATAAGAAGTGGTGAATGATAGAAGGGAAGGCAGATTGGGAGTCAGTCAGAAGCAAACACTTTTTTAAAATTTTATTTATTTATTTATTTGTTTTTAGTTCACAACATTCAGGTCCACAAGCTTTAGAGTTCCAAATTTTCTCCTCCTCCCTCTCCTCCCACTCCCCCAATATGGCGGAATGCAATCCAGTACAGGAGAAGCAACCACTTTTGTTTTTTTGGGGGAGAGGAAGGCAGGGCAATTGGGTTAAGTGACTTGCCCATGGTCACACAGCTAGTAAGTGTTAAGTGTCTGAGGCCACATTTGAGCTCAGGTCCTCCTGACTCCAGGGCTGGTGTTCTGTTCACTGTTCCACCTAGCTGCCCCAAAGCAAGCACTTTTGTAAAGGGACAGAGTCAAAGGAGAGAATAGAATAAATGCGGAGCTGGATAGGATAGAGGGAAATATAATTAGTCTTTTACAACATGACTATTATGGAAGTGTTTTGCATCTCTACACGTATATAACCTATATTGAATTGTTTGCCTTCTCATTGCGAGTGGGTGGGGAGAGAAGGGAGAGAATTTGAAATTCAAAGTCATAAGAACAAATGTTAAAAATTGTTTTTGTGTGCAGCTGGGAAATAGGATGTACAGGCAATGTGGTAGAGAAATCTATCTTTCCCTACAAGAAAGTGAGGGGAGGAAAGGGGAATAGGAGATGATATAGGGGAGGGCAGACTAGGGGAAGGGGTAATCAAAATGCATGGCATCTTGCAGTGGGGGGGAAAGATGGGGAGAAAATTTGTAACTCAAAATCTTGTGGAAATGAATGTTAAAGGCTAAAATAAATTCATTGTAAAAAAGCATACTCTGTTTAATGATGTGAGGATAAGCCAAAGGCTAAAAACAATAATAATACAACAACAACGATGACAAGGTAGATAAGTACAGAGTTATAACCTGGGTTGTCTGGTCACGTGGATATGACTGGGAGTGGGGAGAGAGACGTGGAAACCCACAAAATCGAAAAAAATTACAATGGTCCCAGTCCGGTGTCCCTTTTTCTTCTACAAGGATAGTGGTAGAGAGGTAACACAGAGGGAAACTGCTAGGAGGGGAAGAGAGGGAAAGGGAGTGGAGGGGAGGAGGTTTGGAACAGGAAAACCAGCAAAAATCATAGAGATGTATGTAGACTAATGACATAAATAGGTAACAGATCTTATTGAACTGCAGAGGTATAGGGATCCTTTGCAATTAAGGGACCAAATTCTGGATTCCTACAGACTGACTTTATTTTTGAGGGGAGTCTGGCTTTTTTAATATAAATACTTTGTTTTTTCCAATTATAAATAAAAACACGTAACATTTATTTCTTCATTTTGAGTTCCAAACTTTCCCTCCCTCTTTTCCCCTCCTTGAGAAGCAAGCAATTCAATATATGCTCAATGTGTATAATCATGGCAAAACATCTTTCCATATTAGCCATGTTGTAAAAGAAAACAGACCAAAGAGAAAAGAAAAGAAAAAGAAAAAAGAAAGTTTTTAAAAAGTAGATCTGTATTCAAATGCCATCAGTTCTTTCTCTGGAGGTAGACTTTTCATCATAAGTCCTTCATAATTGTCTTAGATCATTGTGTTGCTGAATATAGGTAAATCATTCGCAGTTGATCGTTACACAATATTACTGGTGCTCTAAACATTCTTCTCCTGATTCTGCTGGGTTCAAGGATATGCACAGTTCTGTAGTTCTTTGGTAAGCGATCCAAATTGTTCTCCAGAATGGGTGAATCAGTTCACAACTTCATCAATAGCTCATTAGCGTCCCAATTTTCCTAAATCCCTTCTAATATTTATCATTTTCCTTTTCTGTCATATTAGTTGGTCTGATAGGCGAGAGGTGGCACTTTAAAATATTTTTTAATTTGCATTTCTCTAATAAAATGATTTAGAACATTTTTATATGACTATAAATAGCTTTGATTGCTTCACCTTTGAACATTTATCAGTTTTGGAATGATTCTTACTTTTTTCAAATTTGGTCAGTTCTCTATATATTTGAGAAATTAGGCCTTTATCAGAGACACTTGTTATAAAAAGTTTTTCAGGCAGAGCCAAGATGGCGGCGTAGCAGCAGCAACATATCGCAGCTCTCACATAGCCACCCCAAAACATCCATAAAATATGACTCTAAACTAATTCTAGAACTCCAAAAAGCACACAAATATACTTTCCACTAAAGTCAGTTCGGCTACAAGGTACCATATCAGCACTGCAAACTGAAACCAGCCTGGCCTGAAGCCCTGGCTGAGCCCTGGAGGTGGCTGGAAGGGAAGAGCTAAGGTTCCTCTGATTAGCAGCAGCTGCGAGCAGCGTTCAGAACTAGGTTAGTGGGAATTGCGAAATCGGGGCAGAAAAGCGGGTCTGGCTGAAAGGCCTCCAGGGCTGGAAAGCAAAAGGCAGAGGTTTTGCACCCGCCTCTGCATTGCAGCTTCCACGCCTGCAGCCTGCAGACAGCAGGGGGACTAAGTGATTGTTCAGAGGCCAGGGATCTCACGTTGAGCATCCTGCATCTGGATCACAGTCTTGGGCCTCAGTCCTGGAGTCTTCATTATCCAGTGAGCTGGAAGTGAGTAGGAAAGGGAGCCAGCACCTTCCTGAGAGCTACAGCAGCTGGGAGGACCCCAGCGATTTGATACAGAGCTTTCCCTTCTGGAAGCAGAGCCCCACAGAGATTTAAAAAAAAAAATCACGAACTGACCAACCATGAGTAAGAATAAGCATATAAGAAGCAGGGTAAGAATGGCAACCAAACCTTAGATTCCTTCTTTGAAGAAAAGAAGGACCAAGACAGAGAGCTTCAGGACAGCACAGCCAGAGCTCCCCACCAGGGGCTTCCAATAAACATGAAGAATGCTTTAAAGCTAGAGATGAGCTGAAGAAGGACTTTGAAAATCAAATCAGAGAAGTGGAAGAAAAATTGGGAAGAGAAATAAGAATGTTGCAAGAAAATCATGAAAAGAGAGTCAGCAATATGACTGAAGAAATCAATACCCTAAAAAATAGATTAACTCAAATGACAAAAGAGGCCCAAAAAGCCAATGA
>CM053580.1:137584301-137639356 GCA_028627135.1 Pseudochirops cupreus | reverse complement strand
CACAGGCACTGTGGTTGGGAGATCCATCCTGCCCTACCGAAAGGTCAGAAGGGTGAGGGAGTAAGACATAGGAGAGAGTTGATTGGGGGAGGGGGGATACACTGGGATGGCTGTTTGGGGGTGGTGGGTAGGGGAAAGATGGGGGGAAAATATGTAACTCAAAATCTTGTGGAAATGAATAATGCAAAACAAAATAAAATTTAAAAAAAGTTTTTCACCAGTGTTCTGCTTCCCTTCTAATTTTGGCTATATTCATTTTGTTTATGGAAAACCTTTTTAATTTAATATAATCAAAATTATCCATTTTCTGTCCTGTAATGCTATTTACTTCCTGTTTGGTCATAAATTCATCCCTTATCCATAGATCTGACAGTTAAAATACTACATGCTCTAAAAATTTGCTTATGGAATCATCCTTTGTGTCTAAATCATGGACCTATTTTGACCTCATCTTGATATCTTGGCATGAAATATTGGTCTACACCAGTGCTTAAACTGTGGACCATGCCCCCATATGGAGTTGTGTAACTGAATGTGGGGATCATGAAAAAATTTGGCAAGAGTAAAAGGTTTCCTAATGCAAAACAACCAAAAATAATTCAAAATCAAACATGTAATGAATCTGAGGTGTTTCTGGCAGTGTTTGCCTGCTTTGCATCACATGAGTTCACTGCATGCTTGGTTCTGAACATAGCACTGACAATTATAAAATCAAAATATCAATCAATTCTGAAAAATGTTGAAGTTGCTCTACATCCTGCAGTATCAAATATTCCACCAAGATTTCATTCTTCACATAAAAATAAACAAGCACATCCATCTCATTAGTATGGAAATTTACTTTCATCTTTAATAAATAGTAAAATTATATGTATGCCAAAGAATCGTTTTAAAATAAATTTCTTTATAATTTATTATCAGTAAATATTTTATTTGTATATCTATTTTACATACCTATATACCTATAGTCACATAAAAATTTCTTGGGGAAAAAGGGCTTGTGAGTGGAAAAAATTTAAGAAACTCTAGTCTATACCTAGTTTTTGAAGAACTACTTTTCAGTTTTCCCAACAGTTTTGACATCATTGTTCTCTTCCAAGTTAGTATTTTGATCTTTCCTGTTTTCATGCTTTCTATGGTCAGTTTCTTTTTTTGTTCTTTGCTCATTTTTTCCAGTCTATTTCCTGACTTTTAACTTTATATTAAAATGGTTTCTGCCTCTGGTGTGGAGGGAGCATTTTCCTAGGCTACAGGTTTTTCATACTGCTGTTTTCTGAACTAGTTCTGGGGGATTGTAAATTTTCAATTCTTCCAAGGTCTATGATTTAAGGAGAGGTATGATTACTGCTCTTCTGGCCTGTGCTCTCTTCTATGAGTGACCACAAACCCTCTTTTCTACCCTAGAACTATGACGAAGATCCCTGCTCTCCTTCAACCACCCATTTCAGTGTGCTAGTGCTCTTTCATGCCCTGGGTCTGTGACCTATAAAAAAAGGATCACTTCCCCGTAATCTCCCTCTAATCAGTTATCCAACTCCCTTACCATTTATGGACTAAGGATTCCAGAAGCCGCTGCTGCCAATTCAGCCACCCCCAAGGCCTGATGCTGACTTGCCAGGGTATGGCCTGCATTCCACTGCACTCCACACTCACTCTGGTGAAACATGCCTTTCCTGTCAACCTTCTAAGTTGTCTTGGGCTGGAAAACTGTTTCTTACTGTCCTTTTGTTGGTTCTGCCACTCCAAAAATCATTTTAATGTGTTACTTTAAAGTTGCTTGGAGTCGAGAGAGCTCAGATCAGTCCTTGCCTTTATGCCTCCTTCTTGAATCCTCTCTGAAACTGGCCTTTAAAGAGATATTCTTTTTGTCAACATGCTTGTTCACAGGTCCAAGGGAAAATCACTTAGAATTTAGGTATAGTTCATATATATCGTCTCCCTGAAAGAGATTATCACAATCTCTCTTAGAAAGGTATTCAATGTCTAGTACAGTTATTTATTTCCATTACCACAAAGGAAAATTTTGAACAAGGGAGACTCATAAATACAGGTAAACAAAGACTTAAGATATGAAAATGTAACTCATCACTTCTTCTGCACTCTAATAGGAAGCAAATACTTAAAATAGAAAAACATGAAACACTTGTTGGGATTTTGCAATGGCTATTCCACTTCACCTTTACTCTACACTGTCTAACTAACTCCCATAATATATACTTATTCTGGCAAGCTTGTCCATGACTTGGGATTATGCTCTTCATGGTCATTATCTTCTTTGAGTGGGTTGTAGTTATGGAAAAATGGCTTCTGTAGCATCAACTGAGGAGCCCTAAATTCTAGAGGTAACCAAGAGATTCATAAAATCCAGTTGTCATGATTGTTGTTCTGTCACCTATATCCAGGGAAAGAAGCACAAAGCACATAAGTAGAACAGGAACTTGAGATCTAGCTAGACACAGGTTTACCTAGAAAAGTACATGTTGTCACCACCATGTGTAAGCAACTGTCATAGCTGGGTGGGTAGGGAGCCTCTATTCACTCTGAGGGAAAGTCTAAGGAGAAAAAAATGAAAGTACCAAGTTACAAGTTTAGAGAGGAAGAAGAGAAGGAAAATGGAAATTAACTCTTAAAGGCTGATAAGTAAAAAGATTTTACTGCTTGGTGACCTTGGTGACCTTTAAATATATGTGTGTATGTATGTATATGTATATGTATATGTATATGTATATGTATATGTATATGTATATGTATACGTATATGTATATGTATATGTACATAGCATCCCAAACTTCTAATAAGGAAGGAGGTAGCATATGGAGATCAACCCGAAGCCTCTGGTTTTATGTATATGATTTATCAAGGAATCTACTAGAAAAGAGCAGGGCAAATGTGTCACCAGAAGAGGTCTGGCTCTATGTGTCACCTGAAGGGACCTACTCCCAGATATGCTCCACAAAAGAGATGGAAATGCATACCTGAACTGAAGTAAAAGTTGGGGAGTGGCAGGGTATATATCTACCTCTCAACATAGAAACAGTGCTTTCTTAAATTGTCACATAAAATGCAGTGTTCATACCAGCAATTTTTTAATTGACATTCTTGGTTCAGAAGAAGGTAAACAGAGAAGTTACAGGTAAGCCACTAAAGTCTTCTCTGACTCTGGACTGCCTTAACTGTTAACATACAAACACCAATAAATAATTATAATTCACTGAGTATATGTTAGGGTAGGAGGAAAGGGATACTTCGATTAAAAGTATAAATAGGATCGAGAAGGGTCTAGATTTTTTTAAAAAGATATATAATGGTGTATAATTGTTGTTGTTTTGAGAAGTTAGAGATGGTGAGATAGTTGCCTATGTAGACAAACACTTTCTCAAATCCAAATTGCACAGGAAATCCCCACTCAAACCCTCAACACTTTGTTCCTGCTCCAATCAAGAAAAGGGCATACTTGACTCCTTCTGGCAATAATTATATACTGCCTGGCCAAGGCCACCCACAGCCAGGTGTTTACTCTCTGCCCTAGGCTTAAACTCCTTTCATTGACTGCTAGTGGTGCTTCCTTGAACTACCTGACCTTTTGGACTCTAGATCTCTCTTTCTTTGATTTTTGAGGCTTGCCCAATTCTGCAAGCTGTTATTTGATTCCCTAGATATAACTCAGTTTCCTGCTCTGACTTTTAATGCCTGATTCTTACAGCGTAACCAGACTTCCTGACCTTTTGACCCACATCTGCTCTGACCTCAAATATATGCCTAATTGTGCAAAGTGAATCTGATTCCCTGGAATACAAGTCCCAATAGGGATTCACTAAATCCTTCCATGCACCTCTCTATGCCGCAATAGGACATGTGTAAAGGCATATCAGAGAGCATTCCTTTATTACTATTTTATTTTCACCCTATTCTCACCAATAAATTTTTTAAAAAGGGTACCAGTATATTAGTCTCCTTAACTGTCCAACATCCACACCAAGGTTTATATGAATGTGGTGACATCTTCTCTCAGTCTAGAGAATAAAGAAATGGGGGGCCCAATGGTATAGTAGATTAAGAGCCCACCTTGAAATCAGGAAAACTGAGGTTCAACATAGTAGATATATAACCTATGGCAAATCACTTAATCTGTCAGTGTCCCCAAACCACTTGCTTGAGAGTATAAATTTTAAAACAGTTGCTAATGAATTAACCTACCATGAAAATGACTGAAACTTATGAGCATCAGTTTGAGATCTTCAAAATTAAATCAATATTTTCTTTAGTACTTGATGATATCAATGAAAAGATGGGAATAGGAAAGGATAGTGAAAAATGTGCTGGAAAATATTATATTATTATAGACCATATAAAAATATCACATTTGTGTATAATGAATGCTTTCTTTAAAAAAAAGGCTCTTAATTTTGTAAGCAATGTAATATCACAAATCAATTAAATTTATTATATTTTAATATATAAGACAATTCTCCTTACAATAATGAAGTCACCACTAATTGATTAGAACAAAGTTCAAATTAATTAAAATCTTGGATAAATAATAAAACAAAAAACTAATTATAGTGAAAAATGAGAAATGGATGAAGGAAAAACTACAGATTCTCATTATGCCGATTTTATGTGAATATTTAACTGATATAAATCAGTTTCCATAAAAAAGAAACCAAAAGAGCCTAAAATTCATTTTAGTATATGCTTAACTTAGTTGCCAAATAGAGTTTTATGGCATATAAGGACAACACTGGTTTAGAATATATTTGTAAAAATTTAAAGAGAAGGATGATGGAAAATCATTAGCAACACCTCATAAAACCACAAGAAGCAGTGAAAGGGGGAGAGGGTTACATGATTAAAGAAAGTTAATAAGATCCAACCAAGTGATTCCTTTCATATTCATTTAAAGGTAAAACTAAGAGAACAACAAACAGATGAAAGACGGGAATTACAAAGAACCCTATAACAAACCGTTTTTTTGCCAATCAAGGACAGTGGTTCCAATATATTTGAACTCCAAAATCAGTCGGTTATTAAGCATTTTTAAATGTTTAGTGTGTGCCAAGTATGGTACTAAGCACTAGAAATTAAAAACAAAAACAAAAAGAAACCAAGAGTACAAAAGATATCACCATCCCAGATATCCTTACAGAAGCAATGAAATTGTCGCTGGAGAAAATAGAGGGAAAATCAAGTAGAATAGATACACTGAGGAAGTCTAAGTGGGAGGAAAATACAATTTTGAGTCCATGATGACATCAATTCTCAAGGTATATGAAAGAGGAAAAGAAACTGAAGGTGAGGTTGAGGGAGGGGAGAAGGTGGAACTTGGGTTTGATTAATACTCTGAAACATAAAAAAGAAGAGAACATCAATAACTACTCATCTATATATTTATTTACCCTTCTATGTAAAAAAAAATAAAGAATTACAAGGGCGTCTTTGACTGGGATATTACAAGGAAATTAATAGGCTTCCACGAGTGACATTCCAAAATAGAATACAACACAATTAGCTGAAAGATACTGAGGATACAAGATGCCACTGAATTTATTGTTGTTGTTCCCCATAAAATACCAAAATGCATTTTGGAGATGAATTATCAATTTTCTACATTACGTTTCTACTCTAGGACAGAACTAAATTTTTAAAAATGTTTTTCAAGAATCTTTATTGCTGTTTGCATGGAAAAATCTTCTAAGCCAAAAAGCAATTACATAATTATGATTATGGTAAAGTTGTTGATATCAAATGATATTATCTTCCACCTTTACATTGGATGTGATCCAAGTATTGTAATACTTAAGAGACAGGTTGATTTTAATATGATAAAAAATAGAACTAAAAGTAAATTTTTAGAGATATTTTATTCAAGATTCAGGGGTGCTTCTGAAAGACAAGCATACTAAGGCACTATTGGTAGAGCTATGAATTACTCCAAAACATTATTGTAAAATAATTTGGCATTATACTAATAAGACATAGACTACATATGCTATTTGACCCAGTGAAACCTCTATTAAGCATATAACCCAAGAAAACCAAACATAGTGTATGTGTGGATTATATATAGTATGCATGTGAGTATATATGTGCATATATATATGCATATATACATATGCTGCTGCCAATTTGAAAAATTCTTTCCAGTAAGTATCTCTGATAAAGATCTAATATCAAATACATATAGATAATTGATAGAGGTATTTAAGAATACTGTCCATCTCCCAATAGAGAAGTAGTCAAAGGATATAAATAGGCAGTTTTCTAAAGAAAGAAATATAAGCTATCAACCTATTAATCACTATATGAAAAAAATCACTATATGATGATATATGTGATTATGTACATATATTTATCAGTGTATTAGTATATATTTTGAGAGAGAGAAATTCACTTTTTACATTATCTGCTATTTTTCATTCTTTTGATTTTGTTTGACTGATTCTTGATATCTTAGAATCATTAGCTTCCACTTGCCCAATTCTAATTTTTAATGAATTGTTTTCTTCAGTTAGCTTTTGAACCTCCTTTTCCATTTGACCAATTCTACTTTTTAAGTAACTGTTTTCTTCAGTGTAGTTTTTTCCCATTTGTCAATCATATTTTAAAGGAATTGTTCAATTTTTTTTACCTCTCTTATTTGACTTTTAAATTCCTTCTTGAGCTCTTCCAAGAAGGTTATTTGGGCTTGATATCTGTTCCTATTCCCTTTTGAGGTTTCAGATGTGGGTATATTGACAATGTTGTCCTCTCCTGAAATTGTGTTTTTAATCTTCCCTGTCACCAAGATACTTCTCTATGGTCATTGTTTTTCTTTATTGCTTCTTATTCGTGTTGTTTGTCTTTTTTATTGGCTTTTAAAGTTGATCTCTGCTTCTGGGGCACAGAGAATACCATCCCAGGCTTCTTGTGCTGGGGGCTAGGGGTCTGGTTATTGCTGGTTTGCTGAAGTGGAGTTTGCCATTGGTTTACTGGGATGCTTCCCACCCTGTACTGGTCCCCTTCAGCCACAGCAAGAGGGATCTTTCCCATTAACTCCCCTAGTTTCTTGAGCTAAAAGACTGCTGTCCCTTATCTTTCTACCGGCTCCACTATTTCAGGATTTTTCCTGGTGCAATAATTTCTGGGTTTTTCAAGATTGATAAGGGTGGGTGAGAGTGACTCACTGCTTACTCCACCATCTTGGTTCCCAGAAGAAGGTAACTTCCTAACGTTCTGTTTGTAAGCTGATAGAATCAACAGCAGTTGCTGCCTGCTGTCACTACTGTTGCTGCTTCTGCCAATTCAGTCACTCCTAAGGCCTGCTCTGCCTTTGCTTGGGCTGTATTGGTACAACCTGTGCAGGACTATACTTCTCTCTCACTCATTTCTGACAGACCTGTCCCCTGACCTTCTAAGTTTTCTCTGCTGTCTATGAGCTAAGAAGTCTAGAAATTGCTACTGCTGCATGTGACCCTTGAGGCCTACTTCAGCTTTGTTGGGGTCAGGTCTGCATGGCCTGTGCTAGACTGTGCTCCTCTCTCAGCCTGGTGCAACAGACCCTTCTCGTCAATCTTCCAAGTTGTCTTGGGCTGGAAATCTGCCTTGCTCTGTCTCTTTGTGGATTCTGTCACCCCAGAATTTGTTCAGAGTCACTTTTTAAAGGTATTTGAAGGGCTTTGGGAGAAATTTCAATAAGTCCCTGATTTCACTCTGACATCTTGGCTGTGCCCTAGAAATTTACTTTTTAAATAAATGTTTTTGATTCTTTTTTTTTCTCCATATCAGTCAATTCTCAATGCCTCCTGGTACATTCAACAGAAACTTCCCTTGCAACCAAGGAGTACAGCTAGGCAAAACAAATCAGCATATTTCATAACACAGATAGCACCTTCCATATCTCCAATCTACCATTTCTCTGCTACAGGGAAGGAGGCATGTTTCACCAAAGATTCACTGAAGTTATAAGTTTAATGAGAGTTATATTGTCTTTTGATATTTTCCCCTTAAATTACCATAGTCAGTATATAAATTATTATATGGGTTCTTCTCTTCATTAATATATAACATATATATATATATATGTATATATGTGTGTGTGTGTAAGAATTCTCTGTGTGTAGCTGTTTTATCTTTTATGAACCCTGATGTCCTTTGTTCAATGAGGAATTTACCACCTAGCCATAGCTGTGTAAGATATACACTTCCATTCTCTAATTTTTCTAAGGTTTAGTCATAAATAGCTAAATGACATGTCCATTGGAACTTATTGTGGCTTACGGCATAAAATGTTCATCTAAGCCTAATTTCTGGGGAACTATTTTCTTGTTTTCTCAAAATTTGTATGAAATATGGAGTCTTTCTCCCAGTAAATTTTAGCAAGCTTATCTAGGAATAAACAAAAAAAACAGACAATCAACCAACATTTACTAATTGTCAAATATATACTAATGACTGTGCTAAGCAGTAGAGAGGTATGAATGCAAAGAATCAAATAATACCTACCTTTAAGGAGCTTACATTAAAATAAGAGAGATAACAAATAAGTGTAGACAGAGAGATAGACTACATATCAAGAGAATTAATGCAAAGAAATACAAAGAAATTAAGTGCAAGATAGTTTAAGAGGACCATGGCAGTTAGCAAAGTAAGAAAGGCTTCAAGTAGATGGAAGATCTAGAAACTGGTTGCATCACAAAAGAGGATGGATTCTATATGAGAAAGTTGATGGAAAAAGGCATTCTAAGCATGTGAGAAAAATAGAGAGAAGACTGGTTTGACCAGAGTAACGTACAATAGAAAGATAGGTTGGAGCTAAGAAAAATGTAAATTCCTTTTTGTTACCATTAAATAATCACCAGAGATCTATAATGTCCAACTTCTTAAAGTTCTCTTCAGAGCCTTAAATTTTTCTTGTTTGCTATTAGCTTGTATTTATTTAAGTTTAAAAGAGGTTAAAGTTCTTCACATTTACAGTTTTATTATTTCTCCTCAAATTTAATTTAATTTTCTTCTTTTCCTTTAGGTCTCTAGATTTTATACCATTCAATGTTCATATAATAATAGCTAACATTTATTTAGTGTTGGCTATTTGCTAGGCACTGTGATAAGTGTTTTACACCTAATTATTATCTCATTTGATTCTTATAACAACCATGGGAAACAGGTTAATATTATGTTTTTACTATTCACATTTTGCAAATGGAAAGGAAAATAGAAGTTAGAAGACTTCTTCAGGATCACACAGCTAAGTAGTGTATGAGGCCAGAACTGAACTTCTGTCTTCTTTGACTTTGGGCATAGCATTCTATCCACTATGCCACCTCGCAGCACGTATGTGTGTGCATGTATATGTATATACATATAGATACATATATTTAACCTAAGTATATGTATGTGTGTGTGTGTGTATAACTACTCTAAGTATATAGTATAAATGTTGGTTTACCTGTAGCATCTTTATCTGTAATCTAGTCTTTCAGTAGATTTTGTTCTAGATCCTTATTTTAACTGTGTGGCTCTTTTTTATTTCAAGTGTGTTTCTGTTAAACAACATATTGGTTTCCCTGCTTTCTAATCCATTCTTCTGTATTCTTCCTTTCAGTTCCTACTTATGATTGTTGTTTATTTTCTTCCATCTTGTTATCTTTTACTTTTGCTCTCTTTGCCCCAACCTTAACAAAGAAATTAATGAAATTTGGAATTGATTAATACTATAGATGGATAATGTAGTAACTTTTTCACTTCATTGTTCCTTTTCTCTTTTCCATGCCCTACCCCATCACATTTTTTTTCTTCCATTTTGTCCTTTCATTCTCTATCCTCTGACATTTGGGTTTATTTTTCTTTTGTCTACATTCTCACTTGCCCTGTCCTCTTTCTTTGAACTCCCTCTTCTCTCTTTCTCTCTCTCTCTCTCTCTCTCTCTCTCTCTCTCTGTCTCTCTCTCTCTCTCTCTCTTTCTCCCCCCGCCCATTTATTTCTCTGTGGGGTATAAAATATTTCTATACCAAACGTATTTGTGAGTTTCTGTGTTTCACGTGAAGTTGAGGTTACTTAGATACCTATTCCCCCCTTTCCCCATGCTTCTGTACTATGTGATATAATTATATCCATAGCCATCTTCCTTCCTTCACCAATTCCCCTTTTTTCCTCCCTTCCTTCTCCTAAAACCATCAAATAAGAGCATAATCATCCAAAAACAGTAGAGTTCTTAGAAAATTATTGTTTCTTCTTCTCCTATTAGGATTAATAAGTGATAATCATATAGACATTTCCAACTGATCAAAAACATTTACTTTTCTATGCTTCTTTTTACTCTTATTTTTCATTACAATATTCTTACTCAGTTATTGCCTTTTCATCAAGGACTCTTGGAAGTCCTCTATTTCATTAAAGATCCATTTTCCCCTGAAAGAAAATTTTGCCAAAATTGTTATATTTGGAGTTTTTTCATCATTTTGGGGGAGGGGTGGGGTTGAGTACTGGACTAGATTGAAAAGTTAATAGCTTTTGCTCTTTGACTGAATTTATTGTCATTCGTTATGGTAGATTTTTAGAGCTTTCCTGGGGGTATTTGTCAGGGTCTAGGCTTCTCTAGTCCTAAGAGGTCATTATCTTTTCACAGTTCCAAGATTGATAAATGGCACAAAGATATTACAGATTGTTCTCAAAGAAATAGACCCAGTTGATAGCTATATGAAAAAATGTTCCAAATCACTACTAGTTAGAGAAATGCAAATTAAAATTGTTCTGAGCTTCTACCTTACACACATGAGACAGTCAAAGATGACCACAGAAATGGAAAAATGATGACTTTCAAGGGGGTTGTCATATTGATGCATTGTTAGTTGACTCAGATTAGACACAGGAAATTTGGAATTATATGCACACAAAAAAGTTCCTAAACATGGAATGTATGTTTAGTGTATACCACCATTAGGCTGGTATACACTAAAAGAGATCAAAGAAAGAGGAAAGTGTCTCTCATGTACAAAAATATTTAGAGTAGCACTTTTTGTGATGGGAAAAAAACAAACAAACAAACTAGAAATCAAGATGTTGTCCAACAACTGAGGATTGACCAAATAAGTTGCTGTGTATGAATGTGATGGAATACTATTGTGCTATATGAAATGAGGAAATAAATTATTTTTAAAAAGCAGTTCCAAGAAGGGATGGTTGATATTGAAAACTTCTGAAGAAGCCAAGATGTGTTATGAGCAAGAATAAATGCAAAAGCATTGGCCTTAGTAAGGAGAATGGTCACCCTCTAATTAACGTAAGAGACTGAGGGGGAGAGAGAAAGAGAGAGAGAGAGAGAGAGAGGGAGGGAGGGAGGGAGAGAGGGACGGGAGGGAGAGAGAGAGTCAGAGAAGATGTCAAGGAGTTTTTTAATGAAGAGAGAAGAGAGGGCTCAAATTGGCATACAGTTTTCACAGCAGAGTAACAGGGAATTGCTCAAATCTGAGAGAAGAAGGAGAATGTGAGGCTTTCGGAGAAAAGAGAAAATTTAGAAAAGTTTCCATGAAAGGTATCAATTAAGGATAAATTAAAAACATTGCTGTGTTATAGTGAAGATTCAGTTAAAGTTGGATAATATGAGCTTATAATATACCCAGTTGGTACAGTTTCTCCCAACTCTATTCATGTGAATAAGAGTAGAGAAGGCAGATACCAGGAGTAATCAAGTGCAGGAGTTTGGCAAGGAATGAGAGACATAAGACAAAGGGTAGAGGAGAAAGAGGAAATAGATTCACTATTAGCATCTTTTGGGGAACATTAATACAAAAAAAGGCTAATATGGCACTTTTTTTACTATTGCATGTAATGTTATTGACAGTCCAAAATAACCTGCATTCACAGGCACAGACATAGATTTCTGAAGAAAAGAGAAAGAAAAAAAAAAAGCACTTACAGTGTTTTCATATGTTTATATGTTATAATAGCAATTACAATCTCAGTTCAGGGTTTTTCTTCGGAAGAAATAAGTAGCTGGGGTTAACTGCTGAAAGTGTAGTTGAAGGCCATCAATTCTTTCCAGCAACACATTAATCCCCAGGAAAGCTCCCATACCTTGGTGGTTATTGTTCAATCCTCCACAGATTATTTTCAGGGCATTTTGACTACTTTCCCCCCACCCCACCTCCGGAACATTTACAGCCAACCAGAAAACACCTACATTTAGAAAAGCTTCTATTCCAGCACCAACAACCATCCTTACCTCCTATGAAACAATATGGACTGATTTTCACCCTGCTTATAAAGCCAGATTCTTTGAAATAGTGGTTTTAATTGCATTTCAGCCTTTCTCTTTTCTAAGGGAGGGAAAGGGGGAGGAAACAGAGGGCAAGGAAGGGAGGGAAGGAGAGTAAATATGATAAAGGTACAGAATCCAGTCACTTGAATTCTTTCCTATTCTCTGTAGTCACCCAGGTTACAGGCATGAAAGCCATAAGATTGTCTCTGAATGATTAAAAGGACCAAATAGAATGTATGCACAGTGAGGGGCATTGAGTACAATACAAGAAACCTCCCCTGGGGGAAAAATAAGGCTCAGTCAACTACCCTGGCCAATCATAAACCCACAGGGCAACCCTTCTAAGTCATTGAGGAAACTAAAAATTTGAGCTGGATTCAGAAAAGGAATAACAACCATAATTGTTTGCTTCCCAAAACATGAGATATTGAATAGATTCCTGTCCCATTTTAACATGTATTTTTTTAAAATAGCAAATGACAAATTTTATGCCTAAAGAACTAAAGTTATATTTTTTTAAGCCCTTAAATTGGAGGTCACTTTATGTTCTTCAGATACTATCACTTAATAACTTCTGAATCAGGCATCTGTTTTTTTTAAAGTTATTCAAATGATTTAATTATCACAATACCCATAAATTGACCAAACTGTTGACCAGTATTAGATACCATCATTAATGTTAAATTTTAGTAGGAATATTTATTACAAGTTTTTGCTATGTTACTATCTTATTCTTCTAAAAAATGTATACTTCAGACTTTTTTTTTTTACTTCTACCATTTTCGTGCATGTAACTCTTCCAGGGAACATAAGAGGTCTTTTTTTTTTCTTTAAAGCAAACAAAAAAGTCTATCTGTCCCCAAGTACTAAAAGCATTATCCTTGCTTCTTATGTCTATGCCATGTAAAATTGAAAATGTTTATAGGAGTTCGATGATCTTAAATTGGTTAGGCATCAACCTCAAATTAATAGCATTCTCAATTCCAAAAAAACATACATCCATATTAAAAAACATTCGGAAAACTCTGTTATCCATATAACATTGTGCTAGGTTCTGGTACAAAGTCATTCACTTTAAAAGGCACACAACATGTGACAACATGTTTACATATGTCTTATAAAGTACTTTCTCCACAGAAACTGTGAGATGTTATGAAACTACTATTAATTTTTTTTAGTGATGTGAAAACTGAAGCCAAGTGAGTCAAGTGACATGCTTGAGGTCACATGACAATTAGTGCCAGAGCAAGGATTAGAGCTCATCTTTTGAATCCAAGTCCGTTACATTTTCTGTTTTACTACACTATCTGTTCATAATAGATACAAAATACATACAAAAAACTGAAGGTAAGCAAGATGAACCAATAAAAACATATTAATATTCAATTCTGTTCCAACTACACAAAACCCAACAATGTGTTGGCTGCTCCTTAGGAGAGAAAAAAATAGGAATTTGGGATAGCTCCTTCTTCCTCTTCCTTCCATTCCTCCTCCCTATACTTCAGTGGTTCTCAATCTGTGGGTCGCGACTCCTTTGGGGGGTCAAACTACCTTTTCACAGGGGTCACAGGGGTTGCCTAAGACCATCAGAAAACATGAGACCCCGCTCCTCTATCCGTCTCCAGGCGGGTCTGCCCACATGCAGATACACCCACATACGAGTATTAAAGGGTCTCAGCATTAGGAAGGTTGAGAACCACTGCTATACTTAGAAAGCTTTTGTACATACATATATATATACATACCTGTGTATGTATGTATAAGCATTTGTGTTGTCTTGTGTTTGAGATTGGGTCTCCCTACCTTACCTAGTCCGGAATGGAAGGAGTCACTTATGACGCCATAAGTGCTACCAGTGATGACTGGCATGCTTCCATCTGCTCCATTTGCACTAGATCCAGGCCATTTGCCTTTTCTTAGGCAATCCAGTGGCCTTCTGCTACCTGGGGCTCACCATATTAATGCTAGACTTAGTGCAAACACCTGATTGCCTTTAGCAGTGCTGAAACTCAGAACTCCAAAAGTCATGCAATCCACACCTGCTTCAGCTGCCCACAGGAGCATGTATGACATATGTGAGCCACCTTACCCGGCTTCTTGAATATGTTTATGCCAATTTAATTTAATTAAACTCAAGGCAATAAATATTTAAGCCACTGGTCAAATAAAGGGCTACTAACATCTTATGGGAGTAGTCAAAGAGGTATTATTCAAGTTGGTAAAGAAAAAGATAAATTGTTTTTAAACATCTCCCAGTTTCCCTGTGTTCCTATGACCCTATTAGATAGTAGCCATATAGGTTCCATTACTTCCCCATCTTAATTGTTGTCCCAAATGGCAGTCAAGAAGTTGGTCAGTAAAATAGGCCACTAAATCCTGGTCCATGATAAGCACTCCGTTCAGTGATTGTCCTTAGGACAGGACTTAGTCTGAGCACTATCATTTAAGGAAAAAAATGTACTTGTATCACCAACTTTTCATATTTCTAATTCATAAAGAATAGAAAGTTTGATTCAGTTCAGTTTCTTTAAAATTAAAAAAAAAGTAAAACAACCAGGATCTGAATCCCTGGATGACATGCATAAAGGGGACTAATTATGTGCTGTTATTTAACCTCATACATTCAAACTCGCCTCTCCCCAAAGGTTTTCCATGAACTCATGGCATTCAGTAGGTCTTGTTTAAACCTGCATTGTTATAAAAACAGATGGACAGGACTTCTGCGAGTAATTGTTTGGGTGGCTAATTGGTTAATGGTTAATTATGGTAAATGGTTAATTATTACATTTTCCTCTACCTGTTTCAGAATTTACAAACTCTGTTTCAAGATCAGGGCATGATTTCCTGTAATAGATTATTTGACCCTAAAATATTGTGTGGTTTGGTTTTCATGGGTGTTTTTTTCCCCCCCAGTGGCTCTATATTAGTTTGAATGGTAAAATCAGCAACTCAAGTTGTGAAATGGATGCCAAATGGTATGTTTGTTCTCATTTTATTTTATTATTTAATTCCTTTATCACCAGTTGAATGGATTTTCCCATGCTTATAATATTGATCGTAACCTAAAGGTTATACCATTGCCTCCCAAAGAAGATGTATACCCTACCCAAGAACAAAAGTGAGTATTTTCACCAGAATCTGACTAATGGAGCAAGGATAAATGGGGGGTAGGACTGAGTGGCAGTTCTCAAAACCCAAAGTTCAAAACATCATATAGTCCCCTGTACATTTCCCCTTCAACTTCTGTGGGGTCCCAGAATTGCAGTGCAGAATTGAGGACAAGAGTGGTCACCCTCCTAATAACCAATTTAGAATTATTCAGTCTTTCCTCATTTTTATGTTCACTGAAGATGATGACACTTTCAATTGTTATTTTCCTATTTTTGTATTAGTGAAGGACTTACAACTGTGTCCAGGAAATTGAAAAGTTCATGGCAGAGAGACCAAGGTAGAGAGACACAGACCACTCTTAAAAATTCAACCTATTTGGAAATGGTGACCTCTGTACATCAAAATTTCCTGACCTGTAGCACCTGAGAAACAGAAAAAGAACCAAATCTCTCCCATCTCTACCTCCCACCTCTATCCCCACCCCCATCCTCCAGCTCTCCACTGTCTTTAGGGAGAAGCAATAAATTGGGGTTGTGAATAAGCAGCTAATTAAATGCATTTAACCTGCACATCACTATCAGCTTTCTATTCAGTTTAACGTATAATCTTTTACCTATGTAATCAAGAAGGATACCTCAGGCTGTCAACACAGCCCCAAACTGAGACCTGCTCTGTGGCTAATAAAGAAAAGACATGTAAACAAAGCACATCTCATCCCTTAGAGATGCAGTTATCCAGCTAGGGCCTCAGACCTATATTCCAGTGTACATTTTCCTCATCATTGCCATCACAGGAACATCAATGAGATAACAAGGCGTAATTTCTTCCTGACTATGCCAGGCTACCAGCATTAACTCAGATTTCTGTTTTATGAACCTTTAAAAATCCTTATATAATTAAAATGCTTATAGCTAACAGGAAAAAAAAATATATATATATATATATAAAGTTCACAAAATACTCCATAGAATTGCTATTTCTGATGACAAACACATTTGCCAAGGAAAGCAGGCAATATGTGACATGTGTCATAGGTGTATTTCACATAGCTTACCAGACCAACATTCCCCTGTGAGGATCTGGTGTTACCGGCAACATGTAATAAATGTGAAACCATCTAAGGGTAGAAGAAAGAACACCAATAGAAAAAAAAAAATAGCCTCAGTTTCCCTCTTCTCCCAAAAATTAACAACGGAACGGTGGTTATGACAAGGGGGGGAGGTATTCAACACTTATGGTAAGTAATAGAAGGAATTAAAGGCGTAGATATCCTATTCCTCCAATAAGATATTGCCGAAATGTACCATATGTTCCCTAAGTGAGAGCATAATGGCAAATACATTAACCTGATTAAGTATGCCATAGTGGCTTAGGGGTAAAACCTTTTTAGGACCAACAGTGTGAAAAATAAAATGTGATTTTATACTTTTACTGAAGTATTTCTAAAAATCTTAAGATTTCCAGTGTAATGATAGTAATAACAATAATAACAATAGTTCATTACTAATATTTAGGGCATCTACTTTTAACATCACAAGTTACGTACAGAGAAAATAGGGCACCATAGTGAATGGCTAGGCTTGAAAAGGTAACCGTTGCTACCTTTTTTTTCAATAAAGTCAGATAGACCTTTTAACTGATCTAGAATTCTACCTTAACACTGTCATGAAAAGTCCAAAGATTTATTACTTTGAGATGAGTGTAATAGGCTATAAATCAACATTCCTGCAGCAACTATAAAAACATCTCCTGCAGTTCTCCACCTCTAGGATAACCTCTGCCCAAGGTGGGTCTTGAGTACTTTCAATTCAAGGAGAGTCTGTGTTAAGCTATGCATATCACACTTTGAGACACAGAAGCCCCACCACTCTTTCAGACTTAGTTGGTCTTAACTTCTAGTTATTAGAACAAAGGAAACTTTGATTTGCTAAGTTGGGATTAAATGAATGCATATCATAGCAATGTTAGGACCATTTAATCATTTTTCCATAAGAAAAGATTAAAATGCCTTAGTTATGCTAGATTAAATGCTCATTCCATAATTGCAATGGACAGTATGCTTTCAGAGTGGAAGAATTAAATTAAAAGAGAGACAACTACGGAAAATGTACTAGTGGTAGAATTAGAGAATGTTTCATCAGATCCTGATGCTTCTACAGTAATGAATCTGCCAAAAGATAATAATATCTTAGTGAAAGGTGTGATTGGATAAGTCACATTATTTATTAACTGTTACCCTAAAATATCACTTTTGTCTTATTATTAAGGAATGGTTAGAGGGCAGCAGGGATGCCTGACACAAAGCATTAAAAATGGATTGCAGCTATAACAGACTTTGGAGAGTCTATGCCTCGCTATAAACTCTATAATTTAACTTCCCCATACCTGGTGTTCATGACACTGTGTACCAGGTGAGTCTAAACCTACTTCCCTTTAATCAAATTAGTGATTCCTTCGAGTATATCCTTACTCTCCCCTATACCACATGACAACTTAACTGGGAGATAGTCCTCCATTATTAATCTCACATCCTCAAAGAAGGAGGAATAAGGGGCCATATGTGGGAGGGATGTGGGCAAAAGAAGAGTGAATGTTTGAGAGACTGGTAACATTTAAAAAACATGCACTCAGGATTGACTGATTTCACTGATTTTTCTACTGGGAAACTCATTTTCTAGTGTCAATTTAATTGGAGACTTCTAGGAGACAAGATGGTGGAGTAAGCAGTAAATTGCTATAACTCTCCCATATTCATCTCCAAACAACCACAAAATAGCACTCTAAAACAAATCCTGGAATAGCAGAACCAGAAAAAAGACAGATTGAAACAACTTTTAGCTGAAAAAAACTAGATTGGGGTGGCTAGGTGGTGCAATGGCCCTAGAGTCAGGAGGATCTGAGTTCAAATCCAGCCTCAGACACTTAACACAAAAACCTATCCGTGTGACCTTGGGCAAGTCACTTAATCCCAACTGCCCTACCTTCCAACTTCCAGGAAAAAAAGGAAGAAAAAGAAACTAGGTAGATCAACAAGAAAGGTCCATTTCATTGGGTAAAAGGGGAACATATTCCAGGATAGGAAAGGTCCCAGCAAGCCAGTAGCAAGCCCCACCTCAGCAAACTAGTAGGAGATCTTAGGTCCCAGCATGGTAGAGCAGGCAAACACCAAGACCAGGACCCACCAAGTGCCTTAGCATAGCCAGGGAAACCAGCAGATTGCAGTTCTGAGGACCACTATGTGCTTCAATGAAGTCCTGGGGAAACAGGCATCCTTCAGTGGCTAGACAGTCACAAGCTTCAGCACAGCCCAGATTGAACAGGCAACCTAGCAGCCAGACCTCTATGAGTTTCAATGTAGCCATGGGAAAATGGAAAAACACCCTACTTGTCCTAAACACATGCCAGACACCACCACAAAGACCCCAGTTCAGCACCAAGTAAGCTGTCATATCCTTACTGCCTCCAGCAGCACCAACCACCACCTCCCCCACCACACCTCCTCAGCACAGCACCAGACACGAGTGTCCCCCAGGAGCCTCAGGGCAACATCAGTGCAGCACCACTTAAACAGCCAGGACCTGCAGACACCAGCATAAGAAGACTAAGACAGTGCCCCTTCCACCCCACTTGCAGAGTTCAAATTTAAAAGAAAGGGAAAGGGCCAAAGAAAATAAATAAAAGATGAGCAAAAAAAAAAGAATGAAAAAAAAATCTGACCATAGAAAGTGATTATGGTGACAGGGAAGATGAAGACACAAACTCAGAAGAGGACAACAATGTCAAAATGCCTATGGGTAAAACCCCAAAGGAAAATGGGAAGGGGTCACAAGTCCAGAAAGAACTCATGGAAGAATTCAAAAAGGAGCTTAAAATCATATGAGAGAAGTAGAAGAAAAAATGGGAAAAGAAATGTAAGAGAATCATGAAAAAAGAGCCAGAAACTTGGAAAATTGATTAAAAAGTGCAATTGGTCAAATGGAAAAGAAGATACAAAAATCCAGTGAAGAAAACAACTCCATAAAGAGTGCAATTGATTCAGAAGAAAAGAAAGTACAAAAGCTAATTGAGGAAAACAACATCTTAAAAGTTAGAATTGGGAAAGTGGAAGCTAATGACTCTATGAGACATCAGGAATCAATCAAACAAATTCAAAAGAATAGAAAAATAGAAGAAAATGTAAAATAGCTCAAGTGGAAAACAATTGACCTGGAAAATAGACCAGGAAAAACAATATCAGACTCATTGGAATACCTGACAGCCATAATCAGCAGGAGGACCTGGAAAACATCTTTCAAGAAATTATCAAGGAAAACTTCCCTGATGTCCTAGAACTAGACGGCAAACTAGCCATCAAAAACAATCCACCCATTAGTTGAGGAAACAGATCCCTAAATAAAAACTCTAAGGAACATTATAACCAAATTTCAGAACTATAAAGTCAAGGAAAAAATATTACTAAGTGGCCAGAAAGAAAGAATTCAAATATCAGGGATTCACAGTCAAGAAACTAAGGAGGTAAACAGAATATTAGAAAAGTTAGATATTACAGAACTTTGGCATGATTTAGAAATGAAAGGTGACGCCACAAGCAAATTAGAAGAGCAAGATAGCCTACTTGTCAGATCCAAGAGAAGGGGAAGAATTCATGACCAACAAGAGACAGAGAACATTACAAAATGTAAAATAAATAATTTTGATTATAGTAACTTAAAGATTTTGTACAAACAAAACCAATACACCAAGATTAGAAGGAAATCAGGAAGCAGGGAAGCAATCTTTACATCAAGCATCTTTGATAATGACTTCATTTCTCAAATGTACTAACTACTGAGTCAAATTTATATGAATACAAATCATTTCCCAAATTGTCAAAAGATATAAACAGGCAGTTTTCAGATGAAGAAATCAAACCTATCTATAGGTATATGAAGAAGGGCTCTAAATCAGTTTTGATTAGAAAAATGCAAATTGAAACAACTCTGAGGTACCCTCACACTCGTCAAATTGGCTAATATGATAAAAAAGGAAAATAATGAATGTTGGGGGAATATGTAGGAAAATTGGTATACCAATGCACTGTTGGTGGACTTGTGAACTGATCTAACTATTATGGAGAGCAATTTGGAACTATGTCAACCAAACTGTGCATACTCTATAATCCAGCAATACCACTACTAGGTCTATATGCCAAAGAGATCATAAAAAAAGGGGAAAGGACCAAGATATACAAAAATATTTATAGTAGCCCTTTCTGTGGTAGCAAAATATTTGAAACTGAGGGAATGCTCATCATTTGGGGAATGGCTAAACAAGCTGTGATATATGAATGTAATGGCATACTATTATCCAATAAGAAATGATAAACAGGCAGACTTCAGAAAAACCTGAAAGTACTTGTATGAACTGATTTGAGGTAAAATGAGCAGAACCAGGAAAACATTGTACAGAGAATCACCAACACTGAGTGATGATCAACTATAAATGTCTCAGTTCTTCTAAGTAACACAATGATCCAAGACAAGTACAAAGGGTTCAGAAAGGAAAATACTATTCATATTCAGATAAAGAACTGATGGACTCTGAACACAGATCAAACATGTTTTCTTTCTTGTATTTTTTTTCTTTTGATCTGTTTCTTTTTTCACAAGTTCACTAATATGGAAATATTTTTACATAATAATACATGTATAAATGATATCAAACTGCCTACCATTTTCAGAAGAGAAGAAAGGAGGGAGGAAGAAAAATCTGGAACTCCAAATCTTGTAAAAATGAACACCCAAATTTGTCTTGACATGGAACTGGGGAGAAAATAAAATAATGCTTACAAATAAAGATTAGAGTTTCATTTTTTTGTTTTAAGCTGTACAATACTGAAAATGACACTATGGAACGTAAGGAATAAAGACCCCTCTAAGGACAACAGGTAAGAATGTGCTGATCTGAAAAGATTTAACACATTTGTCTCAGATAGCAGAGTACCCAGAATTAATACCTTCAGATGGTATTAATCTGAAGAAAAATCATCTCCTCTGAACAGACTTCTATGCGTTTGTGTGTATTTGTTTTTTTTAAAGAACCCCAAGGCCCCACAACATTAAGAACTATATTGACTTTAAACCCTAGGGAGTGCTTTCTGTTCATTCCCTACTTTCCCAAATGCCAAGGAAGGAAACATGTGTAGGCTATGGGATGGGAATGGATTTAAATAACTTCAAGAGGGTAAATAATAATCAGGAAAGCTTTAGGTTGTTTCTACTTGATATTTCAAATATCAAGATATTTGGCTTCATGTCAATAAAACACCCAGAAAATTGATTGGATTTTATACTTTTAGGTGTTTTAGCATCTACTTTAATACAGCCTTGGAAGCTTAGATCTTAGATCTCTGGAAAACACAAGCAAGTATTTATGAATAACACCTTCATCTTCTGACTTATTGGTTGCTCTCTTTCCCACTAAGACTGTGGTTACTAAATTCCAGTGTATTCTCAGTACTGTCAAATTACGTTTTATTCAGCGAGGGTGTATTTATGCGATACCACAGCAGTTGGAAGAAAAGTGAGAAATGTAATCAATCAGTTGGTTTTTCCATCTACACAAACAAAAAGTCATTTTACTGTTTCCCTGTCCTCCAGTAAAATGAATGATGTGTTTTGTTTTGTTTGTATGTTTTTTTAGAAGCTAGATTTAAACGAACTAGTTGCATTGGCATCCTGTAGACACAACAGGAAACTGAAATTTATGATTTTTTTCCATTGCTCTTTTTATATAAACATACCATTTTGTTGTTGTTTTGGTTCAGATGTGATTTCAGCATGTAGGGAATTCCCAATAAGAAAATTTCCTCTACCAATGCAAGGGCAGTAATTATTTAAGGGCAGTCTTAGAGATGCCTGGGCACATTGAGAGGTTAAGTGACCTGCCTATGGTTGCACAGCCAACATAGAGATAGAGATAAAGATATGGATATAGATTTAGATAATATAGCTATAGATATACACATATGTGGGTATACACATATATCTGTACAATCACATATACACATGTACATCTATTTGCACAGATATGTGTGTTATGCATATACATAAAGACATGTAGATAGAGATGTGTATATGTATATATATGCATATACATGTGCATGTGTATATGTACATATACATACATATATACATGCATATATTATATATTTTTATATGTATGTACGTATCTTTGTCAAAGGCTAGAATTGAACCCAGGTCCTCACGAATTCAGAGCCAGCACTCCATCCACTACTCTACACAGGCTCTTTTAGAGCCTAATGTGTATGCCAAGACATTTTTTACAAAAGCAGAAAAGCAGCATCATTTGTCCTTTGCAGACGTCCCTCATGGTTTTTGATGTTGGTTAGCTTCTTGTTCATCATTTTTTTTAAGTTTTCATATTCTTTTGAAATAGATAGGAAAGATATGGGGCTGTGAGTTAAGTGCAGAGTTGGAACTAGGTGTAGACAAAATAGGAAGCCATTTAGGAATACTTGTTAATATTACTTTTCATAGGAAAGTTTCAAAGATCTGGCGAGCAGTACCATTCAGGGATAGAGTTTTCAGAAGATGACTAGGATATATAAATTCCTTGCATAAATTCTGGTCAGAAGAACTATCCTCGGGTCCCAGGTTTGCCGCTGCTAGATGTGTTACCTTAGAGAAGTCACTTACCCTCTCTGAGCCTCGGCTTCCTTGAATATGTTACAGTCCATATGAAAAGTAAGGAATGTGCAATAACAGGGCATGAATCTATAAACTGAATGAATTAGACCTTCCCAAGCACCAAGAATTAAAGTTTAAAAATCACTCAAAGGAAAAAAAAGAAGAAAGCACACACTTAACTGAATTAATGCTCGCTGACTGAATCTAAAAAAAAAAAGAACTAGTTTTCAGAACAAACACTTTTGTGGAGTTGAAGTAGAAAACAATAAGTTGATTTTAAAGGTATTAGATATTTGCAATTTGTAAACTCTTAGTTTATTATTGGTATTGAGTTTTGAGACCTACATTAGCTTTTCTTTGAACCTGGGCAAATTCTATTTTACTATATACCAAGAAATCCACTTCACTTACATTTACCTGTGCACCATAAAAAAATGATTTTTTTTTAAAAATTGATGATTAAGTAGAGGTCCTCAACCCCATTATTTATTTTATTCTTAGCATTCCCTTTTGCCCTTCAAGGAAAATTCCTTTCCTGAGCATATTTACCAAATTGCTCCCATATCTGTCTTCAAGGTTTTGTCAAGAATTTTCTATTTAGGCCAATTTTCCTCTGATGACATTTTGCTTCCCATTTGCCATTATTTCCCTTGGGTGATTTTTTTCTTCCAGACTGACTACTTCTTAGTAAGTCTTCAACCAGGTTCTATTTCTATTACTCTTGCTTTATGGTTATGTTTGGCACAACACTCAGATCTCAGAACTAGGTAACAGATATACAGAAATGTGTTAAAACTGAGTAATAAGAGCTGAAGCTCACTACATCATCAATTATGCATCAAATGTCTGACATTTTCACATAAGGACAAACATGTCAAAACATCAACATCATTTACTTCCACTGACATGGAAGTGGAGACGTGTCAACCATCTGGAATGTGACCAAATACAGTAGATGGATGACCAAGGCACAAAGTATAAAGAAAATGAAAAGAAAACATTCATAACAGCGGTAAAATAGAGTAAATCCATGGAACAAAAATCCTATTTTAAAAGTGTGATGGTGCCAGTGTGCCTAAGAGAACAGAAAATTCTGATTTTTTTTTCTAGAAGGAGGGAAGGAGGGGAGGGAAAGAGAGAGAGAAGGTAGAAGAGAAGGATTAGCTTTAGCTCATAAAATCATGACTGGGAAAGATTTGTGAAATCAAGCAGTATCAAGTCTAAGACATACCAGATATATGTGCAAGTATATACTGGGCACTTAATACATGTTTATTCAATTAGAGATGTCTAGAAAAACAAATTTTCAGCTACTTCCCCAGAAACACATCTTGATGCAAAGCAATAAAAAATTGACAGAAAAAGCCTTCCTCTGTGTTAATTTCCTTTCATACACTCTCAGTTCCAGCCAACTTAGCCCTCTTGATGTTCCTCAAATACATTATCTCTCCCATCTCTTGCACAGGTTGTCCTAAATATTTCAATACATTCCCTCTTCACCTCCAACATTAAGAAATCCCCCTTATTCTTCAAAGTTCAATTCCAATGCTCCTTCCAATATGAGACTTTTCCTCATCCTCCCACATATTAGTGCCCTTCATTCTGTCTTTTGTTGAATATATGTGTGTGTGTCTGTGTCTGTTTCTGTTTCTGTGTCTGTGTCTGTGCATGCATGTGAATATGTTGTTGTTTGCTCTTTATTTCAAAGAGGACCGATGACCATGACCTCACAGGGTGATATCTTGACTTGCCCATGAATTGGATTTAAGTAGGGCAGAGTTGCACCAAGTGGTCAGTCTTACTTTCTTTTCCAGAGTCAATTAAGTCCAGTGGTAAGACAAAAATCAAGAAAACTGGCAATGCCCCAGGATAGAGGATGGTCTTGGCATCTTCAGTGTCTGATCAAGCCCTAAGCACTACGCAGCACCTGCTTCTGTTGCCTTCATGGCCATTGGAACAAATTGTTCTCATCTATCTATTCTGCCAGGGGAAGTATTCATACACTTGGGATAGATATCCCCCTAATTCACCAATAGGCTTCAACCTGATTTAGCCCATCTGGCAAGACAGCTTTACCAGGGTGTGGCTGTTGCATATTCTAAAGCTTCTTGGAGCCACAGGTCAGGATTGGGTGAAGGTGTACACTACAGGTGAGATAGATAGAGATAGAGACATAGATATTCCTGCTAGAAGGTAAACTCCTTGAAAACAGGGATATTTATGATTCTGTATGCCCAGGACCTAGAATCAAACATAAAACTTGATAAATTGTAAATTGTTCATAAATTCTTGTTAATGGCATTTTTTGCAAATTGTCAGGTTTGGACATGGAAGAATTATTCATGTCATTCCCTACTTGTCACAAAGTGTAGTATAAAAGAAAATAAAATATACATTAATAAAAAAAATTTAAGTTTATATGAGACTTTGTTATTAACACTAAAATTCTGACTGTTAAAATGTAACAAAAACAATAATATTTTTCTTCTCAAAATCAGTTTCAAGAAACCCTTAATACAATCAGCTAATTAATTTTGAGTTCCTTCATCAATATCACGTTCAAAGCCACATGTTATGAATCCTTTTCAGTTGAGATATTAAAATAAGATTATAATAGAAAAGTCTCGTAAATATTTGCTTTCAAATGAGTCTAAGAACAAATATATATTCAGTAATTCATCCATATTTAGCAGATATTAGAAAGACAAAGCATAGCTTTAAATTCACTTATCATTTTATGTAAAAAGGGGAAATAGGAATGGGGACCTGATTAGCTTTGTTTCTTATTATGCTTGATAATATCTTATTAAAATTTGAACTTCAAAAAATGATATAATCAGTCAAATGTCAGCAGAAATATTTAATCTGTGACTAGAGCTTTAGTTAATAGAACCTTAATTTGAAGGATTTTGCATTATCTAAATCCTTCCCCAAAATACTACTACCACAAAATGCAGAGCAATGGAAAAACCACTGAGGTAAGTGTCTGGAATCCTGGGTTGGAGTCATGTCTGTTCTGGTAACTCACCACAACCCCTAGGCATGCCAGGGATGTGCCAGATGAGATCCTTATTTTTCTTTTTGAGGGAAGAAGGCAAAGCAACTGGGGTTAAGTGACTTGCCCAAGGTCACACAGCTAGCAAGTGTGTCAAGTGTCTGAGGTCCGATTTGAACTCAGGTCCTCCTGACTCCAGGGTCAGTGCTCTATTCACTGAACCACCTAGCTGCTTCAAGATTCTCCTTTAACTATGATCCAGAATACATTCCTCTGGAGCTTCCTTCCAGTTCTTAAATTCTATACAGAATTGAAATGAAATGTTATCATAAATTTGATGTCACGGTCAAGATACCAAAGGAAGGAAGGAAAGTAAATGGTGGAATGGGGTTAGAGGGGATCAAAAATATTAACAAGCCTATGGATTCTAAATTAGAGAAATGATAGAATACTCTCTATAATACAATGCAATAAGAACTCAAAGAACTTAATTTTCATAGAAGAGAGAAAGAGAAAAGATCAAGGATTTATTACGTGCCTACTATGTTCCAAGCATTATGCTAAGTGCTTTATAAATATCTTGTTTAACTTCCACAACTACCCTGGGAGGCAGACACTATTGTGATTCCCATTTTATACTTGGGGAAACTGAGGCAGACAGGAGTTAAGTGACTTGTTTAGGGTCACATAACTAGTAAGTGGCTAAAACCAGATGTGAGCTCAGGTCTTCCTGACCCTAAGCCAAGCACTCTAGTCACAGCCTGGCCCCATAAATTGAGACCCAGAACACTACACAAACTGTTGCTCTCTCTTTCCTGATCTCTGGTGATATGTTCAAAAGATAATATCATTTCTATGACCAATTTACCTCTATTTATATTTCCATAAGTTTCCACTCTGGTAAATAGAATTACAGTGTTAATATCACACAAAACCATCTCATTCATCACACTTGGCAAAGGTACCATGGAGTACCACTTAACCCTTGTTCTACATCAAGAATTCATAATATTTTTGTATGTCATGGATTCCTTTGGTAGTCTAGTGAAACCCATAGACCTCTTCCCAGAATGATGGTTTTAAATGCGTAAAATAAAAAGATGGGATTACATAGGAAAGAAATTATGTTGAAACATAGTTATTATTTTTTAATTAATTAAATCCCTGGATAAGAACTCCATTTCTACCTGTTCAGTAGCTGATAGATAGATAGATCGATGGATAGATAGATACAGAGATATTCATACACATATATGTATATATACCCAAACTGATCATTATTGATATAAATATACAAACTGACCTGTAATGATTTCCCCAGCAGTACAATAAAAATAATTAGAAATATCAATTTTCTGAGCTTTATCATATTGACCAATCTTGGCTGATTGGTTAAGTGAAAAGTTAATATTGTAATGAGTCAGGATGGTTCACAACTATAGTATCAACCCTGCTTCTCACTCACATCATCCCACATATCCTTGGTTGCCAAGTCTTGTTGTTTCTCCCTTTACTTCATCTCTTGCACACATGTTCTCTCCACTCACATAGTCTCTATCACATCATCTGAACTATTGAACTATTGTAATTGCCTCCTAATAAATCTCCATCCCTCAAATTTCTCTCCTTTCTTCTCTATGCTTCACACCACCGCCAAAGTGATTATCCTAAAACAAAAATCTGGCCATATCACTTCTCCATTTAATAAACTCCAGTGACTTACGCTTACCCCAGAATCAGATATAAACTCCTCTGCCTGACATTAAAACCCTTTCAAAATCCAGCCTCAATCTAGCCTTTCAGCCTTATTGAGCATTATTCTTCTCTATGCATACTACAATCCAACTGAGCTGGTCATCTCACTCTTCTTCACACTTAGTAACTCTATTTCCCATCTCTGGGTCTTTATTTAAGCTGCCCCTCATACTTAGAATGTACTTCTCATTCCTCTCTCCCCAAATCTATAGTTTCTTCCAAAGTTCAGCACAAGTGCTATGTTCTACATGAGATCTTTCCAGATTCCCTCACTCTAGTTGTTAGTGTCTTCTCCTATAAATCATCTTCAATCTGTTTAGTGTACACATCTATTTTGTTTGTGTAAATGTTTGCACGTATTTATGAAGAGAGAGATTGATATTTTATATATATATACATATATATATACACATATTTACACACACATATATCTATGTGTGTAAATACATACACACACACATTTTATGAAAAGGCTTAGGGTGGCCACATTGAAAAGGAGGCTATCAGGAGTATGTTGGTAAGTATTCAGTAATCAGCTGTCTGCAAATATACAAGTGACATATTTTTAAATGTAATCTGTATTTTTAACACTTTCTCAATCACTTTCTTAAGTCTATACAATCAATAAAACAAAAAAACATGTCATTATGTTTAGCACTTGCCAATTTCCTGATGTAAACGCTCACAATGAAAATTTGACAATTGGCTCTCACAAGGCCAAGTAAGCTAACTGCAGCATATCCTCTGGGCCTTTTAAATCAATAAAGAACAAGAGAGACATTTCTCCCCAATGCGGGAAGAGAGGAAGCTAACACAAGATTAGGTCTCAAGGGCTGCTTTTTGCCCTTAAAGAAAAATACTGAAGCTTCTCTTGAGAAAAAGAAGAGGGCACACAAGAGGGAGATGTGGCATGGTTTTCACCAGTTGTGTGAGAAAATAATAGCACAACAATTTTCACCAGTGAAAGCAAAATCTGCAGTTTCTTTCCTCTAACTCAAGCCTTCAAGGGTGTCTCTGAGCGTAGAAAGTTAAAGTGACGAATGTTGAATTATGACTTCCATTTTGTCCTGGATTCTTAGGTTGCTAGAATGATGGGGGTGGAGGGTATTGACTGGGAAGAATTGTTTGTCACCCTAACCCCTGCCTTATTTCACAGGAGTGCAAGTGGAACTTATTTCTTATTTTATCCTTCTAGAACATTCAATATTGTATTGGACTAATCTAATCCTATTTCTCATAAACACCAGTGGTTGACCCAGTCTATTACATATCTTTCTGTCACTTTGTTAATGGCAAGAGGGTGTGGGACATCTCTGGAAAACACACTGGAGGGTGACCTTTCCTAGCTTTGCAGTGGGATCTCCATCATTTTTAGAGTTGCCAAACATACAGACGAACACACACACGCACACACACACACACACACACACACACACACGTTAAATATTTTCAAGCAATGGCCAAATTCCATTTAAGTCAATTTGAGTTCACAAAAGAGAAAATTTTAATTAATAACATTTAAAACCTTTTGCACAAACAAAATCAATGAACCTAGAATAATATAGCAAACTGTTGGTAGGGTAAAAAGTCTTTGCATCTCTGAGAAAATACTAATATCCGGGAAAGTATCTGAAGTGATGCGTCATTTCTCAACAGACAAAGTGCTCAAAGGACATCAACAATTTAAAAGCCAGGGCTAGAAGTCATAAATAGCCATATGAAAAATTGTTCCAAGTCAAAAACATTAAATGGAAACACAAATTAAAATATCTCTGAGGTTTTGCCTTACATCCGTCCAACTGGCAGATGATAAAAGACAAAAATAGCAAGAGTTGGCGGGACTTGAGAACGTCAAGCAAACTAATGCCCAATTTTGTAAACGATGAGTAGGCCCAACTGCCCTGGAAAACATTTGGGAATTATTCAAGGAAATTTACTAAGTTGTTCCTATCTTTCCGCCTAATGGTTGCCTTACTAAAGATATTGAAGACAGGAAAAATAAATACACAAATAATATTCATAAAAGCGTTTCTTTGATAGCAAAAACTGGAAACAGAAAGTGCAGTGGATTAAGGAATGCCTAAAAAAGTTCATAAAAATGTGAAGAAATATTATTACAATAAAAAAGATGAATTAAGAAATTCATGACTTCCAGGAGACGAATGGAGAAGTAAGCAGCAAATCGTTGTAACTCTCCCATATTCACCTCCAAACAACCGTAAGATAGCACCCCAAAACAAATCCTGGAACAGCGGAACCAGCAAAAAGAAGAGATAAAACAATCTTCTAGCCCAAGAAACTTGAAAGGTCGCAAGAAAGGTCCATTTCACGTGGGTAAAAGGGGAGCAGATTGAAGGACAAGAAGGATCCCAGCAAAGCAGCAGCAAGTCTCACCTCAGCAAACCAGTGGGAGATTCTGAGCCTCAGGATGGTGGAGCAGGCAAATATCAGGACCCCCCAAGTGTCTTTCCATAGCCGGGGGAACCAGAAGACTCTGGTTCTCAAAATCACCACATGCTTCAGCATAGCCATGGGTAAACAGGCACCCTCCAGACTCCAGACCTACATGTTCTTCAATGTAGCCATAGGGAAATATAGAAACACCCCACCAGTCCTGAGTACATGTGAGACACCACCACTAGGACCCCAGCTGAGAGCCAGGTAAGCTGCCAAATCCCTACTGCCTCCAGCAGCACCACCATGCCTCCCATCATAGCCCCTTAACACAGTATACATAAGGGTCCCTAAGGGCCTCAGGTCTACATCAGAGCAGTACCAGGTAAACAGCCAAGACCTACAGTCATGATCACAAGAAGCCTGAGATAGTGCCCCTTCCATCCCAGGTGCAGAGTTCAAATTTAAAAGAAAGGAAAAAGGTGTAAATAAATTAAAAATAAATAAATAAGATGAGCAATCAACATCAACAATAACAAAAAAAAATCTGATCATAGAAAATTGTTGTGGTGATGATGGAATCCTAATAAAGCTGCCCCCAGACCCAATATTCTAACTTCATTATGGGTCCAGCCCCACTGAATAGTAACCCGCTGCACTTACCTAGCCCCTTCCCCCCCCCCCCACTAATGTCCTAACTTCTTCATATATGCCTCACTGCTCATTAAGAACAACAGGTGTGTTCCTGAACTCTTAGTTCCCATAGAAACAGCAGGTGTGTCCATGTGATGGGAACCCACCTACTGACTCTACCTGGTCACTGCCCTCAGCCCCATTCCTACAGAAACAAGTGTGTTCTTGTATTCAATCATTATCACATCATCCATCTAACCGAGGACAGGACCACAATACCTAACTATCTGTCTGAACCAGACAGGACCAGAATAGCTAGCCAGCTGAAGGGCAGAATGATCAGAATGTTTAACCACAAAACCATAGATGGGACCCCTCCTTCATTAACTAATCCCTTAGCAAACTCCTCCTGCCTTTTTAATATTAATCATATTCCTCTTTTCTATGTAAATTTTGATTATGTGATTGCATCTTTACCCTATAAAAATCCATCTTGCTTTCTCTGAAGTTGCTGGTTCCTCTTGGAACTTAGTCCACTTCATGAGAATCATTAATCTGAATAAATGCCTATACTTGGATTAGAGGTGGTCTGACTCTGAATTCTTTGAGATAGTTCCACCACAATACATCATGAAACCACAAAAGTTTTGGGGTGGGCAAAGCACTCACCTCAACAGTTTTTGGCGTCCCTGGATTTAAACCACAACAGTGACAGAGAAGTCAAAGAACAAGAAGGCAACAATCTCAAAATATCTATGCACAAAAACCGAAAGAAAAATGGGAAGTGGTCACAAGTACAGAAAGAACTGAAAGAAGAGATCAAAAAGGAGCTTAAAATAATATGAGAGGAAGAAGAAAATGGGAAAAGAAATGAGAGTGATGCAAGAGAATCATGAAAAAAGGAGTCAAAACCTTGGAAAGCTGATTAAAAATAGAATTAGCCAAATGGAAAAGGAAAAACAAAAACCCAATGATAAAAATAATTCTAGAAAAAGTATAATTGGGCAAATGGAAAAGAAAGTACAAAAGCTAATTGAGGAAAACAACATCTTCTTAAAAGTTAGAATTGGGCAAGTGGAAGCTAATGACTCTAAGATATGTCAAGAATCAATCAAAGAAATGCAAAAGAATGAAAAAATGGAAGAAAATATAAAATATGTAATGGGGAAAACAACTGTCCTGGAAAATAGACGAAGAAAGACAATATCAGATTCATTGGACTACCTGAAAGCCACAGTTAAAAGGACTACATGGACAGCATGTTTCATGAAATTATCAAGGAAAACTACGCTGATGTCCTGGAAACAGAAAGCAAAAGGGGCATTGAAAGAATCTACCCATCACCTAAAGAAAGAAAACCCTAAACAAAAACTCTAAGGAACATTATAGCCAAATTTCAGAACTATCAAGTCAGGGACAGCTAGGTGGCACAGTGAATAGAGCGCTGGCCCTGGAGTCAGGAGGACCTGAGTTCAAATTTGGCCTCAGACATTTAACACTTACTAGCCATATGAGCTTGGGCAAGTTTCTTAACCCCAATTTCCCTGCCTTCCCCCCTCCAAAAAGCAGGGGAAAAAAACTCTATCAAGTCAAGGAGAAAATACTACAAGTGGTCAGAAAGAAACAATTCAAATACCAGAGAGTCACAATCAGAATTACACAGGACTTGGCAGCTGCAAAATAAAAGTATATGAGATCAAAGAACATGATATTCTGGAAGGAAAAGGAGCCAGGAATACAACCAAGAATCATTTACCCACTGAAACTAAGCATAATACATCAAGGGAAAAGAATATTCATTCAATGAAGTAGAAGGATTTTAAGCTTTCATAAGGAGAAGACCAGAATTAAACCAAAAATTTGACCTCCAATATCATGACCCGAGAGAAGCATAAACAGGCAAAAATGGAAAAGAAAACATAAGAGATTCAATAGAATTAAACTATTTCTATCCATACGCAGAAATATGATCATTGTAATTCTTAAAAACTGTGTCTCTCATAGCACGTCTATAAAGAATATACCAAGACAAAAGGTGCGTGTATAAGGTAAATTTGAGGGAATGACATAAAAAAAATTAAGGGACAAGAAAGAGGAGTAAATAGGTGCAGAAGGAAGGGAGAGATAGAATGGAGCAAATCATTTCTCATGAAGAGGGGCAAAAGACCTATTATAATGGAGAGGATAATAGGATCACTTGAACCTTACTCTCTAACAGGATTGGTTCAAAGAGGTAATCATATACAAAATCAGTTGAATATAGAAATCTATTTTACCTGACAGAGAAATAGGAGGAGAAGAGGAGATAAAATTAGGGTGGGGGGAAGGGTGAATGACAGAAGGGAAGGCAGATCAGGGAAGGGGAATACGGGTGAGGTGGGAAATGGTGAAAGAAGAGCGAGGGTCAACAGGATGAAGACTAAGATAGAGGGAAATATACAGGTAGCAATCGTAACTGCAATGGGAATGGGATGAACTCTCCCATATAATGGAAGCATCTAGCAAAGTAGATGCAAAACCACAATCCTACAACATATTGCTTACAAGAAACACTGTTGAAGCAGAGAGACACACATAGAGTCAAAGTAAGGAGTGACAGCAGTTATCTATTAGGCTTCAGCTGAAGTAAAAAAAAAAGGCAGGGGTAGCAATCCTGATCTCAGACAAAGTAACAGCAAAAACAGACCTAATTAAAAGAGAAAAGGAAACTACACCTTGCTAAAATGTACCATAGACAATGTCAATACTATCAATACTGAACATACGTGCACCAAGTGGTACAGCTTCCAGGTTCTTAAAGTAGAAGTTAAGTGAGTTCTAGGAAGAAATACACAGCAAAACTGTACTAGTGGGGTCCTCAGCTATCCCCTCTTGGGGAGGGGGGAGGGAGAAAAATTTGGAATTCAAAATCTTGTGAAAATGAATGCTGAAAATTTTCTTGACATGTAACTGGGAAAAATAAAATGCTACTTAAAAAAGGAAACTAAAGTCTTGTACTAATTGGTGAAAAATGAAGTAAGCAGAAACAGGATCATAACAGTCACTGTAAATTAAAACCATATTGAAATATGCTTGAACTCATGATAAATTAAATGCTCAATGTTAGTTCTAGAGGACAGATGATGAAACACCGTTCTTCCAACTTCCTTATTTCCGTATCTGTCTCTATGAAGGAGCTGCTGGGCTCTGTTAAAAGTGCTCCTAGTCTAGTGATGACAATGAGAACAGCATCTGATCTCTTGAGAATAGGACCAATAAAGTCCAATTCAGCCATGCTGTGGAGAAAGTCAGACTCTCTCTCCTTGCATCCCCTCAACTAACTACAATCCTGAGAGTCTTGGGCATAAATCTGAGGGTAGGGGAAATAGATGTCATCTAACTTCCACACAGAGAATGAAAATTTCATTATATGAAAAAGGCAAAGAAGAGGGGGAAGGGAGAATAGTTAGTATGGCTCATAAATACTCTCTTCTGAGGTAAAAATAGTTCCGATCTGTGAAGGGAGTGCTCATATTCACAAAATCATGAAAATTTGAATTTTTGAACTACATTCCCCATGCAGTTTCTTGGGCCCAATAATACAAAGTTCTTGAAATAGTACTGTCCACTACCCACATATTTTCTCTCTCCATACTCCCTATTCCGCCTTCTGGTCTAAACACAGGAGAAAATTAGCATAAGGGTAAGCACTTATGCATATCAGGCATGAAAAGGATCTAGTGTTAGCTAACTCTGCAGAGCAAGGCTGAGAAAACAATGTGCTTTGATTAGTCCCACTTCAAAAGTGTTTGTGTTCATTTAAAATTATTCATATAATTAACGTCATTCTATGCCACAAGCCAGTACAAATGTGTGTTTCTGGTGTGACAAACATTGTTTATTCCATTACTCAATAGTTAGATAGTAATGGTCATGTATTCGATTGACTACAAAATGTAAAAAAAATGTCTTTTTCAGCCTATTAAGGATATCTTCCTAACTTATAAAAATCATAGGTTTTGTTTTTATAGTGTTGCACAAAACTGATCTTTTGCCAAGTATTTTTCCTGTGGGTAGACTCAGCTTTGACAAATCACAGAGTGACTTGGACAGCATTGATCTTCTCAAAACAATGAGGAAACAAACATTTTAAAAGCAAATTAAACATGAGGTGAGCCCAATAGTTTAGTGACAAAGAAAAAAGAACTAATTTTCTAAAATATGAGACTATTTTTCTCAATTATGTAGATAAGAATTACAAAAACCATTTAAGCCTGTGGGGTGATAAAGGAAGCTACTGAGTATGACTGAATTACTGAAATAACCAGGGCTTGAACTACTCCATCTTTAGAGAGGATGGGTGGTAAAGAGGGAAGGGAAAGAGATAAAGATAATGGAGACAAAGGCAGAGACAGAAGTAAAGAAAGATTGGGGTTCAAATTATACTTATGACACATAGTAGTTTTGTGACCCTAGGCAAGTCATTTATTTCTTGGTGCTCTAGGTAACTCACTAAACTATAAATTGTAGGAAATATATCATTCTGTACCAATGAAATTTCCTCTCCTGGGAATTCCCTTTACCAATTAAATAAGAATCTAGTCTCTTTCTGTACAGGAAATGAGAAGCAACTTGTCCAAGGTTAGAAAAGTTGTTAATGGAAAAGTTGAGACTGGAATCTACATCTCTTAGCCCCAAATGCACTTTTAAGTCTTCCCACTACTCTATTATGGCCTGTGAAAACTTTTTCAATAAATTTTCTACTATATTTGATTGCTTAATAACATTTTCATTTGTCTTTGACTAACAAAGTGTCGGGGTCAAATGACCTCTCAAATATGGGACCACCACAAAAGTTATGTCATGTTCAGGATACCCTATGGGTTCGCATGCACTTTAAAAAACTATTACTCATGAGCCCTCACTGCTGTGTTTACTTTTTCCATTCATCCTAAGAACATGATTAATTCAAAGCAAAGACACCCAATAAAATGAATGAAATACTTAGCAATAGAAAATTTCTCCCATAAGCCTGGCACATATTTCCCCAGTGGGAAGAATAAACTTTCCTAGGGAATACACATAGAAGGATATATACATAGAGGCAGGATGCATGCATGGAAGATCACATACATAGGGAAATGTAGTAAGATTACATATGTGAGGGGCTCACATATAGAAAAAATATGTGTACACAAAGAGGGACAACTGATTTTGGACCAGTGAAAATGACCTCATTTCAACTCTCCAAAATGAATTAGCCACTGAGTGAACCAAACCTCCATGTAGTTCAGACTGCATAACCTTTTTAACTCCTTTGGGCCTACCTTTTTTCTCTTAAAGTATTTTTAACGTTTAAGATGAAATGCATACACTGCCTATACTTGACATCTCAACTGATTATAAAAGCAGAAAGGTTTTTTTCCAGATGTACTTGCCTAAAGATTCACTTCATGCAGAGGGGACTCTGAGAGGCCTTCTTTCTTTTAGTAATTGCTTTCAACACTCATTTTTTTATCACACAGAATGAGATACCAGTGCATGATGTTTGCAGCCATTCTGTCATCTTATATCATATTAGCACAATATCATTGTGGTCTATTAGAATGCTTAACAACAACAATAACAAAGAGGTGTTGGTGTATGACAGCACCTGTCAGAATATCCCAAATAAATACTAGATATATTGGATTAAATCTGTTTCATGTGACATAAGTGGTGGTGACTCATTCCTGTACTGTCAATTCATTTATGTGTTCTATGTAAACGAAGGGATCCCATGCAGCCTCTCAGTTATGACGTAGGAGTAAACTCAGAGATTTTTAAAGCTGAAAGAGAGCTTAAGAACTGTTAGAATTCATTCTGTGCCTTTGATCCTGCTATTCTTCCACCCTTAGAATACTCTTCCCACCCCACCTCTATCTCTGCCAAAATTCTACTGATCTTTATAAGATCCAGCACAAATTCCACTTCTTTCATGAAGCCATCCTTGATCTCCACTCTCGTCCATAAGCCAGTATAATTTCTCACTCCCTTTCTTAAAAATAAGGCAATAAGGGGCAGAGCCAAGATGGCAGAGTAAAAGCTGGGACTTGCTTGAGCTCTCTCCCAAACCCCTCCAAATACCTGTAAAAATTACTATAAACAAATTCTAGAGCAGCAGAACCCACAAAATGACAAAGTGAAACACATCTCCACCCCAAGACAGCCCAGAAGGTCAACAGGAAGGGTATATTGCACCTGGCTGGGAGGAGAACACAGGAGGAGAACATTAAGAGGAAGTTTTCAGAAGAAGAAATCAAAGTTATCTATAGTTTTATGAAAAAAAATACTGTGAATTGATTAGAGAAACACAAATTAAAAGAACTCTGAGGTGCTACCTCACAACCATCAGACTGGCTAACATGAAAGTAAAGGGAAATGACAAATGCTGGCGAGGTGCAGAAAAATTGGGACACCAAGTTATAGGTGTTACAGGTGGAGTTGTAAATTGATCCTACCACCCTGGAACTATGCCCAAAGGGATATAAAATTGTTCATACACTTGAATCCAGCAATATCACTATTTGCCCTGTATCCAAAGAAGGCAAAGAAAAGGGGAACGGACCTATATGTACAAAAATATTTATAGCAGTTCTTTTTATGGTAGCAAAAAACCCTAAACTGAGGGGATGTCCATCAATTGGGAAATAGCTAGACAACATGTGGTATATTATTGTGGTGAAATATTATTGGGCCATAAGAAACAATGAGGAGAATGGTTTCAGAAAAATCCAGGAAGACCTCTGTAAATTGGAGTAAAGTAAAGTGAGTAGAGCCAGGATATCATTGTACACAGTAACAACAACATTTTAATAATGTTAATAATAACTGCGAATGACCAAACTATTCTGATGAATGTGATGATGCAAGAAAATTCTAAAGGATTCCTGATGAAAAATGGTTTCCACCTCCAGAAAGAGAACTGATGAACTCTGGACAAGAACAGAAGTATAATTTTTTTCACTTTATTTTTTTTGCTTTTTTTTTTTTTACATCACTAATATGGAAATGTGTTTAGCATGATTTCACATTCATAATTGATATAATGCTGCTTGCCTCCTCAATGGATGGGAAGACTGGAGGGAGAAAGACTCTGGAACTCAATTTTTTTAAATAAATTAGTATTTCTTAAAAGATAGGGGAAAAAGTCAAGGCAAAATCCACTTATTAAGAATGACTACAGTTTTTCCTATATCATTGTACTGATAGTTGTCTTATTGAACTGTGTTTATATTTCTCTTATGGCCCCATCATATTTTTTCCTTGTATTAGTGTATTTTGCACATGCAGAAGACAGATCTTTGAGTAAATTACAAGCTTTCTGAAAGAAGTAGTGACAATTCATAATACTACACAGTACCTTAAACATAATAGACACTGAAAAAAGTCATATTGCTTGCATAAATGAATCTTCTACTCCAGAGGTTCTAAAACTGTCTGGTGAAGCTTAAGAACTCTTTCTCAGAATAGTATTTTAAAATACATATAATAAAATATATAGGATTACAAAGGAAATCAATCATATTGTACAAACACAGATATTTTGTTTATATTTTTTATTTAATAGGGTTTAGAAGTCTAATTAGTGGCCAGTTAGGTGGCACAGTGGATGGAGCCTCAGTTCTGGAGCCAGGAAGACCTGAGTTTAAAACCAGTCTAAGACACTAGTGACCCTGGTCAAGTCACTTAATCCTCTTTGCTTCAGTTCCTCATCTGTAAAATAAGCTGGAGAAGGAAATGGAAAGCCATTCTAGTATCTTTGACAAGAAAATCCCAAATGGGGTCACAAAGAGTCAGACATGACTGAAAAATAACAAGAGCAACAAGGAAATTCTCATCCAAACAAGCGATAAAAAATATCATACAACATACAATTTTACTTACACAAAATTAAAAAGTTTTTTTAAGTGTGACCAGAATAAAAAAAAAATCAGTTAAGTGGAGAAAATATTTCCTTAAAGTATCTCTGACAAAATTCTGATATCCAGAATATACCACATAGGGAATTGACAAAAATAAGGACTATGAGCCATGTCTCAGAAAACCAAAGACCAAAAGATTTAAATATTGGGGTGGCTAGATGGTTCAGTGAATAGAGCACTGGCCCTGGAATCAGGAGGACCTGAGTTCAAATCCAGCCTCAGACACTTAACACTTACTAGCCATGTGACCTTGGGCAAATCACTTAACCCCAATTGCCCTGCCTTCCCCCCTTCAAAAAGCAAAAAATAAAAAATATTTTTAAAAATTAAAAAAGAAAGATTGTTCAAAATCACTAATAGTAAGAGAACTATAAGTTAAAACAACCCTGATGTTTCACTTCATATCTACAAAATTGGCAATATTCCATTCATGGAAAATTGAGATAGTCTACACTGGAGGTGTTATAAGAAGATAGGCACACTACTACAATGTTCATAGAACAAGCAACTGGTCTGACAGTTCTGAAAAATAATTTGATATTATGTGAAAAAGAATTACTAAACTGTTCATACTTAGGAAATATGAGTTAGGGAATGCTCAACAAATTGTGTTATATAAATGTGATGGAATATTATTGCACTGAAAGAAATAATAAATATGAAATATTCAGAGGAATGATTTGATGCATGAAGAACTAAGCACATCTACCAGAACAATATTTACTGTTGTTGAATCCTTTCAGTCATATCCTATTTTCTATGACCCCATTTGGGGTTTTCTTGGCAAAAACACTGAAGCAGCTTGTCATTTCCTTCCCCAGCTCACTTTCCAGTTGAGAAAACTGTAGGAAATAAGGTTAAGTGACTTGCCCAGAGTCACACACCTAGTGTCTCAGTCTGGATTTGAATTCAAGAAGAGTCATTCTGACTTCAGGTCCAATGCTCTATCCATTGTACCACCTAGCTGCCCTGATAGAAGACTAAAAACCTACAATAAACGAACAGGACATTAAAGTGAGCTATATTCTGATTAATCATAATGACTAATTATGTTTCAGGAGAATACACAATGAAACTCTTCTCCCTAAAGGATATTAGCCTTAAGTACAGATCCTAGCCGAACCACCTGTGACTTTTGTGATCTTGGGCAAATCACTTAATTCTCTGGGACTCCATTTCATTGTTTTTTTTTTAAAGGAGATTGATCCAATGACCTCAAGACCCCTCCCAGCTCTAGACAGGTGGAACTACAGGTGTCATAGACAACGTCGGACACAATCCCTTCCTAAGCTGGCTTTGTTTAGTTTTTATTTTTCTTTAATACAAGGAATAGCAAAAAAAAATGGACAGAGAAGGTAACATATCTGGGAATTACTGTAACATAAAAACAGAAGTCATCAGTAAAACTCGTTTTGAAATAAGACCCCTATTATTTTCTGCTACTTCTAATCACTTATGTGATTTAACTGGTAGCTCTTTTTTGTGATGGTATGTGTTCTTAGTAATTCTGAATGAGATGGATTAACCATAGAATCTGTTCAAAAACAATCCATTCAGTGTAAAATGGAAAAATAAAGTATTCCTCTGCTGCTTTGGTCTAAAGACTCATCTTCAGAGGTCAGGTTTCACTTTCAAGTCAGTTCATTTAGATTTAGAGCAGCTAGGTGGCGCAGTAGAGTCAGGAAGACTCACCTTCTTTAGTTTAAATCTGACCTCAGGCACTTATTAGACATGTGACTCTGGGAAAGTCACTTAGCCCTGTTTGCCTCAGTTTCCTTATTTGCAAAAGTGGGCTGGAGAAGGAAATGGCAAATCACTTGGCAGTATCTTTGTCAAGAAAACCCCAAATGGGGTCACAGAGAATAGGAAGTGACTTAAAATGACTAAAAGAGCAATAGGATAGATTGAAAGACAATACCAAATGGACAGATTGATTCTTAGGAACTATTTCTGACATTCATTTGACAATCTGATAATGCTACAGACTTAACAATTAAGCTACAAGACCACATTCAAGTTAAAAGACCAATTGGAAAAGTAATGTGATCTGTTCATTCTGATTCCACTCTCTCAGGTTCAGGTAGGCTACATGCCTCCTGCAGTTCTGGTCAGCACTGGAGGAAGGGAGTTATAGGTGTCCTTTCTTTGCCATCAGTTCGAGGTTGCAATTCTTCTGTTACTTTCATTTGTTAAGGGATAGTGCCTAGCACCTCAGTTCCATTTAGTCAATTAACATCAATTGCCTTTTATCAAGGGGTATTTACATCAAAGCCAGAGAAAGAAAAATCGCAAGAATTCCCCCAATTCCCCTGATGCATATTATTCCTTAAACCACTTTGACCTCTATGCCAGTAGGCTCATTTGTCCCCCCAAGTTCTTGACTAGATGAAGCTAGTCTTCCAAAGGAAGCCTTCTGATGAACTGGAGTCCTAAATGTCACCCCTGAAGATTTATCCCCTTTACTCAGCGTATCACTTCTGTACTGACTGCAATAGTTCACCTGGATTCTGACTCCTGGATGACTATGGCTTGTACTTGTAATCAAATCAGAGATGCTACTTCCTGTACCTTAAAAAAAAAAAATGAAAAGACTAAGGACCTAGGTCCATTTTGGGAGGGTTGTATGGTCTCAGATCAGGCTTTAAGGGTTTTCTTTTTACAACATAATCTCTCACCAGATATGATCACAGCTCCAGAGCACAATTAAAAGACAGTTAAGAGAAAAGCTGACCAGAGCTGACTTGGGCTTTTTGGAAGATGCCAACAGTTCTAGCTGCACAGGCAGTGGAGAAAGGATCCTCTCAATCATATGGGTAAGCCAACCAGAACCAGGTGTAGAATGTCTAGTCTCTCCAAGGTACTTCCTGTCCTCATGACTCTCCCAGAAGCAAACTTCCTAGCATCCTCCTTATGGAGAGATGCTTATTATCTGATGGGGGTCTTTTCATACATCAGACCATCATTATATTAAGTATTGTATATCATTAAATTTGTCATTTCTTACTTTTCCCCTTTCTGTCTCTATTATATCTGTAGCCACCCAAGGTCTAAATAGAACTATATCTTTGTTTAAAGCTAAAGTAAACTGAAATTAATTTTGTTCAAAGGCTGTTAACACTCCCTTGGGATCCTTGGGAACTATCCCTGAAAGTATTACCATTTCTTGCCCTCCCCTCCTCCACCAAATGCACCCACCCACCCACCTATTCAAATGGAGTATTTAAGACAGTTCACCTTGTCAAAGGCAAAAAAGAAAAAAATGAGTTCTCTTGCCAAAATTCTGTTCTATCAGTTGGATACAGAGGACAAATCAAGGTCCCATTTTAAATTAACAGCCTCAAACTTCACCTCAATCAGTCAAAAATAGACAAAGGGGCTTTTGGTTCCTTTTTTAAATGGTTTGCAATGTTCTTATGGCACTTTTATTGCCTCTTTTATTCTCTGCTCCAAGCTGCTGCCTGAGCAAACCTGGCTTCAAATAATAACATACCACTGGCTAAAGCATTGACTTTCCCTAAGGAAGATGACAGCAGAAAGAAGCTCTAAGTACTCTCTCTCTCAGCAATGAAACAACAGTTTCAGCTTCTCTCATGTTTTATATTCCAAGGAAGATGCAGGACCTAATTGCCTGAGTATGTGCCACACAAAGAGGAGCTTCAAATTCTCCTCATAATTTCTAACCAAATCCTGCAGTCAGTTAGTTGTGACAACCCCCCATCTGATTCTTACCTTTCAGTTCTGCTGTGAAAAAAACTATTATCTTTAGCGGTTGCATTTGAGAAAGGGAAGGCAGAATTTATCCCATGAGTTGTGTGTAACAAGGAAAGATTTTCTTTCGTGACTTCCCTGGTAGCCTTAGGCAAAACCGTGCTATCTCAGTTTCCTGATTTATAGAAGAGAGATCATGCTTTCCGCAGAAATGTGGACATGCTCGCCTACAAGACAATTTTCAAACTGGGAATCCCATTCCTATAGTATATCTCAAGCTAGTAAGTCTAAAGGAATGAGAGCTTTAGAGGGAACAGATATCCCAAATTTGCTGCTGAAAATATCATTTGGAATTTATTCTTACTGGATAAATTCATAAACTAAAAAGGAAAACAAGACAACATAAGCTGCTGGTATAAGCCCTGAAATTGATTTCAGTTGCATCAGAGCTCACTACAAAAGAGCTTCACAGTTTAATTAGGATGGCTCAAATCCAGCATCTATATTTAGGATAAACCAAAAATTATAGTGAAGAAACAAATCTTGTCTGGTAACAGTCTAAAGGGAAAATAAAAATCTATGGAAGAAACACCAGAGGAGCCCACAGATAACCATCACATTCCCTAACTTCAATTTTCCCTTGGAAATAAACTGTATGGGCTATGAGAAATGCATGTGATTTCCATCAACTGAAGAAATTTGTTTGACTAAAATTATTTAAATATGGGTTGAAAATCTGCCCTCAGTTATGTTCCTACTGTTGAATTCACATTATAAAACTATGGGATCTGCTTATGCACAGGAGAATTTGTTTTTTAATGCTTAATATATTCAAGACTCATATGGATCTTGATCACATAGTTGTGGCTATTCCCTCCCAAGATACAGCTCTCTATCCATCCATTCCCACCCACCATTCTTTGATACTCTTGTTTATGTTCTCCCCCAAGTTCTGTTAGGGACCATCCCCTTGAATATGCCCTGGGTTTTCCTCTTTCCTGGAATTGTGAGGATATCAAACTGCCTACATTTTGTCCCTGATTTCTCATAACATGCACAGCCCATCTTCTATTTTGATCATACATTTCCCTGAAATCCTTCATCCCAGTTCTATGAATTATGTTATTAATTCCATGATGCAACTACCTCAAACCTCTACATCGCCCTCTGTGTGATACTGATTTTCAATTGCTTTGGGCACCGTTTGTCTTTCATGTCGATGAAATAATGTTGACCTTGACACACAAGCACAAATAGAGGTAAATGTGGCACAGTGAATAGAGAATCTGCTTTCTCATCAGGAAAGTGGGGGTTCAAGGCCTGCCTTTGACTTACAGTACTTGTATGATGAGGGACAAGAACACTCAAAATATCTCGGTCTACCAGGTAGTTCTCTAAAACCATAAAATCACAGGGCTACATTAGTGCAGGGTAATTCCACACCATGAGTTCCCCCAATATTGATGAAATCACAAGTTCAGACCCAAAATACATACATACCCTTGTATTTTCTTTTATTTCTTTAATATTCTATATCTCACAGTATCATTAATTTCTTAAATATTCCCATTTTACTGTTATTCTATCTTGTGTCATTTATAACAAGTCTAAAAAGCAGCCAATAATAAACTACTGAATATATTTTCGTTGGTTAAAAATGATTCTTTAAAAACAAAAATTTCCTTTAAAACAATTCACATTAGCATAATGCCTAATTATATTCAGCTATACCATATGTTAATTCAAAAACAAACTTCAAACAGTACCCTTTCAGTTGGGGGGGGGGTGTATTTTTTCCCCTGTCCTTTAAAATGGACCAAGCCTGAGTTGAAATTCTGCATGTCAGTAATTTCCCTAAAAGCAGTTTAAATGCTGTAAATAATGCACTCAAAATTGTTAGAAAAATAAATAGCTTTAGCAGGCTGACCTTGTCAGCAAAGATGCTATAATGTACAGTCACTATAAAGGCAGCAAGATGTAAAGCAGAATTAGAATGATGGGAGTTGAGTCTGAAATTCGTTCAAATTATAGTTACTCACTTTGGCTGAAGGTTTAATTTTAAATTACAAAGAAGGAAACTACTCCAAGTAAAATAGTTCTTACCCAATTTTAACTCTGAACTAAGCCTTGACTTTAACAAATAGCTTCCTGATTTTCTGTTTAGAGTTTGAATGGGAAACAGCCACATATTACTAAATTACTCTTACGTTCTATATTGATTCAGAAGCACTCTATGAAGAAGAGTCAGCCTATACTCACAGTCGCATTTAACTTGAAGGTTCAAAATTAAAATCTTCCCGAGATGCAGACTCAGGAGTCCAGTCATTAATGTAGACACGTCATGGTTGTCTTCTTTATCAAAAATATCTTCTGCTTCCTTCTAATCATAATCATTTAAATCAAATAATTATCAAGCTTCCATCGTACCTAAGACACTATGCTAAATGCTCAGCACACAAAATGCATAAGACATAAACCTGCCCTCAAGGGACATTCAATCTAGATGAGAAGATAGAACACATAAGACAGAAAAAGATCAGTGAAGATAATTATTACGTTAATAGCAAAATATAATCATTACTGTTTCACAGTTATTTAAGCCCCATTCAGAGCTTCATCTAGATGTGGTAATGACCTTTGATTCTCAAAGGTTATGCCAATATGGTACAAGTGAAAAAGAATTTGAACACAGGAGATTACCCAGCCACCCACTTTGTATTTGTCATTTAGGCACAAACCTGTCTAAATTTGGAAAAGGATTAATCACCAGGTGATGGATTTTTTTTTTCAGCCATACCTGAAGAGATCATCCACCTGGATTAAACCACAGGTCATTGAAGTTTTTATCATTAAAAAAAGTGCTATGACTAAACTTTTTCATTTGATTTTCACGGCAGCCTAGTGACATAGGCAATATAAGCATGATTACATCTATTTTGCCATGGAGAAAACTCAGAGTCAGAGCTGTTAAGTGGGTTGGCCAAAGTCGTTAGTGGATCTGGCATCCATACCTAGGCCTTTAAGGAAATATGTTAAATGTCAAATGACTAGTACAGGCAATTTTTGGGGGTAATTTGGGGTAATCAGGGAGTCCTTAGTTTCCCCTCTTTGTCAATTTTCTAACTCCTATTTCTATAATTGTAGCTGAATAGCAAGAGGAATCCATGGCCCCACTCTTACAGGTCTGTCTACTGCTTTACACAGCATTTTTACACTTAAGGCTTAACCTAATTCTAGTTAGAACCAGCTACTGAAACTCTCTTGCAAGCTTCCTGATGGGACACAGTTACAATTCCACATTCCTCATGCTAAGTAGGCCTTCAGCATTAATCTTTTTGTTCAGTCATTTCAGTCACATCCAACTCTTCATGACACCATTTGGGGCTTTCTGCAAAGATAATGGAGTGGTTTTCTATTTCCTTCTCCAACTCATTTTTACAGATGAGGAACTGAGGCAGGCAGGGCAAAGTGACTTACCCAGGGTCACACAGCAAGTAAGTGTATGAGGGCATATTTGAACTCAGGAAAGTGAGTCTTCATGACTCCAGACCTGGCACTCTATCTACTGTGCCACATAGCTGCTTTATTGATCTTTAGAGAATTCTTTTTTTGTTGCTAGTCCATGTTACCTGTTCCAATCACTCCAGCTTCCATAGTGGGCATTTTGTCTGAAAACTCTATGTAAATCTGGGCCCCCACCACTCTAGGCCTTCAATGAGAGCACACATTCCAGTGCTGACCTGGGTCACCGCCCTGCATGCTGTCTGTCCTGTGGGGCAATTAGGGCAAGGGAGGTCACATGCAATTTCCCTCCCTGACTCAATTACTGCCCATATATTCATTTCCTCCTCTGCCATGTAAGTATCAATAAGTCACATTGACTCATAGTAATACTGCTGAGCACCACTCACCCAAAATCCACTATATATTTGCTTGACAGTAGTTTCTTGAGTCAGATTCTCTTTGACTTAACTGCCTCTTTTGTCAATGTGGATAGGGGTTTTTCTGAGCAATTCTCCATTAGGTATTATCATGATAAATCAGAAAGGCATACATAAAAAATCAAAACAATGCTACCATTTGGATTCATATAATTATTTTTTCCAGTATCCTCAAAATAATTCCCCATACATTATTATCACCTTTATTCTTCATAATATGCTTATTTCATTATGTTTCCATTTTGCAGATAGAGAAATTAAGAGACTAAGTGACTTTCCTAAGATTATAACCCAAGTATCTCTGTTCTCAATCCACTATTTTCCCTTTGTACATTCTGTCACAATAAAAAAGTCATCACAGGACCCATGATGAAAGTGTGTGGAAGATTAATCTAGGACCAGCCTAATTCCAGCATAAAAATGTTATCACTTCTTGTTTCTTTTCTAAAGGCTACATTTCAAGAAAGAGAAGTAAAGAAAGTGAAGCAGACCATTTAGAGACTTCTCTTCAAAAGAGAGGTGAGCATCTTAGTGGGTTCTATTGAAAGAATCAATGAACTGATTTTTAAACTCTACCTCACATAAGCAGAGGATGTCATGATGCTTGCATTCACTCTTAGTTGGACAAAGCCCAGGACTTCAAACAAAAGTACACCTTTAATCAAATGAATCTGAAGCAAGGTTAGGCTATTTTAAGCTTGTGGCTGGGAAGCCACACAATAGCCTGGTCTAATAATTTCTAGATTTGTTTTTTTTTTTTTAAACTTGGATCGACCTGAAATGGTGTGTTCAAATCAAATGGACGGCAAATGCCATCCATATAAGTGATTAGATTGGCCAATGTCTGCTCATTTTACCCTAATAGATACTGATATTCTGTTGGACCCTGGTAAAGCATAGGGATTCCAAGGGAGAATGAGTAGGGGGCTAGTTAAAATTCTGATTATTCACTAAAGGAGGTAAGATGACGTTCCTTACTCTGTGTTGTGGTGTTTGGTAGAGTTTAGAGGCCATTATAGCTCCATTTTATCTCTAAGATCAAATATAAAATCTCCTAACATTCAAAGCTTTTTATAATCTAGCATCTCCCTACCTTTCCAGTATTCTTATTTACTCACCCCAATAAATTCTACAATCTGATGACATTGGTCTTGGTTTTCCTGTCACAAGACACTCCATTTCATAACTCTGGGGATTTCTACTGGCTGTCACCTATTCCTGGAATTCTCTTCCTCCCAATCACCATCCGCTGGCATTGCTGGATTCCTTCAAATCTCAGCTAAAATCCCACCTTTAACAAGAAGACTTTCCTCATTCTCTTTAATACTAGTGCCTTCACTAACTGAATATAGGTCTGTTATGTGCCAGGCACCCTGCTAAACATAGTCAATAAGAGACAAAAAGCTCAGATTCTATTTGGGGACATAATATGTACATAAATAAGTATGTTTAAATAGATGATTTTGCAGAAGGGCACTAAGAGCTGGTGGCAGATCAGGAAAGGCTTCATGCATTAAGTGCTGCATGAGCTGAATTGTAAAGAAAATTAGGCAATCTAAAAAGTAGAGACAGCATAGTGTGATGGTTGCAAGAAAAACCTAGGAATTAAGAAAACCTAAGTGTTGCCCACTGTATTACTAAAAGTAATACTAACCTCGACCTGTTCAGAGATCCATGAGAATTTGGATTAAGAACATTTATCTCGTGTGGAAGGAGAAAGAATAAATATGTGAAACATATAAATTTGTTAAATGCTTTTCATGCCAACTTCCTAGTATGATCCAATGATGTAAACAAAATGCTTTTGGTACCATACATGTGTAGGACATGATTCAGCTTCTTAATTCTTAGTTTAGCATGTTTTGTGTTCCCCTTTTGTACATGAAAGAGATACTTATCATTCTGTATTAGTGCAATACTATGTAGAGATAAGGCCAAATCTGCTTTCCAAAATGTAAATTTAATGTTTTGCCGTCATCCCCAAAAATGCAGTCTTGAACAGTAGCATAGATGAAGGCAACCAATATTGAAACCAGACAGAAAAATTTAATCTCTTATACCTCTGTTAGTATGATTTTTATGGAAATAAATTCCTATAGAAAAGAATATAGTCTAATTAAAAGAACCCTGCATGAAGTACCAGAAGACCCTTGCTCTAATATTAATTAGCTGTGTCACTATAGGCAAATTATTTCTCTCCTCTGGGTCTCAGTTGAGTCATGTGCAAAATTAGGGGACTGGAGGAAAATATAACTCTGAAATCCCTTCTCAGTTCTAACAAGCTATGTAAACTAGAATACTACAGGTAGATATGGTGCTATTTGCTCATTGGAAAAGTAGAAAAGAATGGAGAAGACAAAAGAAAGAAGGGGGAGAGAAGATGTTCAGCAATTTTTACTAAGGTCAGCAGAATTTTAAGAATCTCTGGGTCTTGAAAGATTGTTGGTTGGTCTCTTTCCTTCACTCTCTAAGATCAAAATGACATCACTGTGTTTGAGTCAAGGAATGTCTGATTGTGGCTAATCAGACTGGTACAAGCTTGGAAGGCTCTACCCAAGGTCAGGCACAAATAGTGCACATGAACATGTGGAGTGGAGATACCTCTAAATTTGCACATCTCACATTTCTTTGAGCTACTGCAATTCTGCTTGGCTCATAGAGCACAGCTCCTCTTCTTCACAAGCCTCATCAATGTTCACCTTAACATTTTTTTTTGCTTTTCCATGAGAAAGTTCTTCCCTGAGAACACAAAAAATATGTGATTAGGTTTTATCTTTTTATAGATTCTTCCCAAATTAGGGAGGCTGTTTGCTCACAAAGAATAGCTTCACAGGCTTAACAGACCAGGTAGCAATACCAATGTTGGGGAGGAAAAAAAGAAATATCACATATCATTTACCTTCCTAGGGCCTTGGTTTCCATATTGTAAAATAAATGAGTTGGCCTAGATGGCCTCTAATGTCCTTTCTAGATCTATGAGTCTATGACCTGGGGAGGAAACTCCTAATACCATAGTTATCAGTTGACCCCTCATTACTTTCTGGATATCTAGAATGAAAGGTATAATAATACAAGACCACCACTTAATCCTCTCAGTTTTATAGGCTTTCAAGGGAAGAGTCAAGAAAATTGAGTGAAAAGGATATTATTTAATATATAGCAATATTATAATTAGCAAAGTAGATTCAATAGAATTATAAGAGTCATTTGTTGTGGGGGGAGGTGGGGAGAGTAGGAAAAGGGAAGCAAAAATCTTTTCCCTCCTGAAATTTCCTGGTTTTATCTCAACTTCCATATTACTAAATATATCAAACTTGATGACTTAAAATTTTATCAGCAAATCTAAAGGAACAAAGTGACTTTAGATAGATAAAGGGACACTTTTAAAAAGTGACTTTTTTTTCCCATTTCACTGCTTTTTCACCATCCTATGATGAATGATTGTCAACATGAACCCTTCACTCCAGGCCTTCTGGTTTTCTTGCTGTCCCCCACATATGTTACAAATATTCTTACTGTTCTTCATGTGGCTTCCCCTACCTTGAATGACCTGCCTCCTCTCAATCATCACAATCCTGTATTTCCTTAAGGGCTCAGTTCAAGCATCATCTCCAACATGAGACCTCCCTTGATCAGACAGATTACTCCAGCCCACATTAATATACTCTCTTCTCTTAAAAGCCATAACACTTCCTGTCAACACCATTTATTCTGACCCTTCATCATAAAGCATCATGAGTTAGCTCTGGTGTGTATGCCCTGCCCTTAAACTATGTTGTAACCTCCTGTCATCTCTCTTTACATCATTCCCAGTACCTAGAACAATACCACACACAGAGTAAGTGCTCAATAGATTCTTGCTGAATGAAAGAATGAATGAGCCAACAAACAAATCAAGCCTCCCACATATCATATTCTTGAATTGAACTCCTTAATTATAATAATGCTGTGTATTAAATAATCAGTAAATTGATTATTGAAAAATATTCATTGAAGAAAGATGACTATAATCTTTAATTCAGTATAAATTAAACATAATAGCAGCAATTCATTCAAAAATGTTTCTTCAGTTTCTCACTACATCATGGTTTCTTTCTCCTGTTTAGACTTAAATACTACGGAGCTCAAAATAATCTTCTTCAAAACTGTCATCTTCCTTCTACACACGACCATACCATTCATCAGTTTACTATATATGAGATTAGGTCCCAGACCAAGCCTAACTTGCTCATTGTTTGTGTTTTGATGACCCAGAGTGAGTGTGAATAGGAATTTTTTTTTCTATTCTGCTTTGAAACTCTGAAGGTCCTCCCCTCCCAAAATTATTCTTTTTTGAAGTCAAACTAGGGTATTTTTTTGCCTTGATTCTTAACTAGCCTTTAATCACTGAATGACTGTTGCCTCAGACAAACTAAGACCTGGAAAAGACCTTGGCTTAAAAAGGCCAGGGTCTCCCACTTCATCTGGAGATATCTCCAGTCATGCTGTCCTGTGTTTAGCTACTGGACTCAGATCACTCTGGAGGAGAAAGCGAGGCTGGTGACTTTGCCCAGTCCTGGCTCACTTAAATCCAATTCACATGCAAGTCAAGATATCACCCTCCTGATGTCCTTAGTTCTCTTCAAGAACAAAGGACAAAGAACAACAAGCAGTATAGGAGAGTACCACTGTGTTGTCACTGATGCATTCCTTGGTCTCTTGCAGCATCTTTCTCCCTTCCATGACTTTGTACTATCTTGTTTCTCTTCTTTAAGATCTATGACCTTGATCTGCTTCCCTGGCTCTTCTTTCTTCACACACTCTCCTTCGTCCCCATCAAATGCAGCCATGCTCTTCTGTTTTGTGTTCACTTCCCTTGAAATTTCCATATATTCTCATAATATCAACTTTGACCTCCCAAGATTACTCCCATTTATAGCTCCAGTCCTGACATCTGTCTGAAACTTAGATCTTGCATTTCTAGCTATAAATTTCCTGCTACAAATATCTGTTTGATTGTCATACCAGTACATCAAAATCAATATGGGTTATTGTCCTTTGTACTTGAAGAGGATCAAAATGACATCACTATGTCAGGGTCAACATAGAGTGCATCTAACTATGACTGATCAGACCAATATGAGATGAAAAACCTCTACCATGGGTCAGACACAAATTTCCCATATAAACATTTGGGATGGAGATGTCTCTAAATTTGTGCATCTCATGTTTCTTTTGAGTTACTACAATTCTGCTTTGCTCATAGAACACAGTTCCTTTTTGATACAGGCATACCAGGCTGGTTGATCCTGTGCCAATGTCTCCCATGTCTCACTCAATATATTAAAATATATTAAAAACTGAAATGATCATCTTTCCCTACGTATCAGCTTTGCTTCCTGACTTCCTCATTTCCATTCTTGGATCTACCATTATCCAAGTCCCACAGGCTTGACACTGAAATTGCCTTTGGCTTTCTCTCCCTAATCTTTCAGATCTAACAAATTACCAAGTCCTCCTCTCAAATGTTTGTCTTCAATTTTACTCCCACTGTCACAATTGTTACTGAATTCAATTGTTTTTGCTGGGATGGTAGCTTGAGGCAGGATGGGGGGAGTGGACTAAGGGAGACAGAAATATTGAAGAAAACTATTTTAGGGTGTGCAAGATTTGAGTCATAACAGAAGAAACAGGAGGAAAGGAACCAGAAGAGAGTGAGAAATTCGAGATGTATTCAGTGATAATTGAATTCTGCCACAATAATAATTTAGAAGTAATCTCTGGAGGTGAAGGTTGAAGTGATGAGAGTAGATGTGATCACCAAGGGAAATAGAAGAGGGCTAAAGAAAGAACAAAAGTGACTCTCCCAGTGTAGTAGAGGTAAAGAAAGAACAGTCCATGAAACAGAGAAGAAAAGGTCACAGACCACTAAGAGAAAAAACAGTGCAATGACATGGAAGGGAGAAAAAGTTACAATGCAGAAGTTGCAAACAATGGTCCAGTCCCGTTACATTTTACCAGGACTACTGTAAGGAATCTTCCTGCTTTCCTGTAATGGCAACGTAATTTGAATTTGAAGACCCCTTTGTATTGGCAAGTAAGCAAGAATTTAGCACCTTGTTTCACGTTAACACCTTGTTTAAGCTATTTAATTAACACAGAAGTAGTTAACACCTTGGGAGGAAGTGGCTGATGTAACAGGAAAGGGTTGGCTGAAACAGGAAGCAGCTGATTCTGTGTGTATATAAGGAAAAGGCCCAGAGAGGGACAGTCAGAATTTCTCGGGACCAGCATCTGGAGGCAGAGCAGCTGCTGGAGATAACTGAGAACTAAGGGAGATCTTCCCTGGAGGCTGAAGAGGAAGCCCCCTTCCCCCCCCCCCCCCCCCAGCCCAGGCTGAAGAGAATGGTTTTGATTTTGAAAACCTGGATGGAGTGATTTTGATTCTGCCAGCTAGCTGAGATTTATTCTCGTCCATGGGCCAGCTGGAGCTGCCAAGGGACTGAGGAAGCATGACTGTGATGCTGAGACTTTATGGCTTTGTTGGGCCTTGACTTCCCAGGAGCAGAGACTGTGAGGGATTTGAGATGGGCTGGACACTGTGAACTTCAATATGGAATAGGAACTGCCAGGAGAGCTGGACAGGGACCTGGGAGCTGTCTGCCTTTGAACCCAGGTGACAGTTTGGTGAATCCAGGTAGGATCTGGGACCATGGAAGGGGATCCCGGGAATCTGAGGGACCCCCCTGAGTTAAGCTGAAAGAAGGCTTTACTTGGATGCTGTGTGCTGACTAAGAAGATTATAATTTACTAGTGACCTAGGGGTGGAGGGTCTGTGTATTTTCTGATGATTGAATAGTGAATAATGAAGGATGACTGGTTGACTAAATGATTGTACTAGTGACTGATGACTGAATAAGTAATTCATTTGTAACATAGTATGCCCCATGAATCGAAAACTTTGACTATTTTACTTTGTGATTGAATTAAGGATTTTGTGAATGCTTGAGTTGTTAAATGATTGTTCTTTGTTCAAAACTCTGTGACCACTGTAGTGAAACTACGTGGCCATATTCTGTGATAAGTTGTTGTGAATGCTGTATTTTGATTATCTGTGATAAGTTGTAATATTGTGAATACTGTACCTTGATTTCTATGAATGTTTTGCTTTGATTTGTTATGGAATAAATAGGGTATAATCAGAACCTTACAAGCTGTTCACAGTAGCATTCTTCTGAAAAGCTGTGAGTGCTTGGCTTTACTGATCCTCTAATTTATCTTCTGTGAATGCAAGATTCCTCAAGTGTACTTCAGGTTACATCTTTCTCCTGCTGAAAATACATTTGCATTTCCCTATTATTTGCTAAGTGAAATCTCAACTTCTCATCCTGGCATTCAAAGCCCTTCTTCCCAATTCATTTAATCTCTCTTGGTCTCAGTTTCCTCATCTGAAAAAAATGAAAAAATTAGTCTACATGACTTCTTGGATTCCCTTCCAGCTCTAAAGTTGTTGATGCCAATATGATAACTATATATACCCACCTCCAGTCTTATTTCCCACCATTCCTGCTATATTCTCATGCACATAGTAGAGGTTCAGTCAAATTATATCTCTCACAATTCTTTAATACACTCATTCTTTTTTCTTCTTTTAAATGTTCTGTGTCTGGAAGACACCATACTATCTCTACCTGATTTTCAAAGCAAAATGGAAAGACTACCTCCTTTAAATATTTCCCCAGTCAGAGGTTATCTGTCCCTTCTATGAATCCCATAGCACCATGTTTCTTCTTTTAGGATTCAACATTTTCTGCTCTCCAACACAGCTGTTTGTATAATTGTCGCACCTCCACCCTACTACAGCAAACACTTTGAAGACAAGCACTGTGTCATATTCATTTACATACCCCCCCTCCCAAAAAAAGTTGTCTAACCAGTGCCGAGTTCATAGTAGGTCCTGATTAATATTTGCTGGGTATAATTGTGTGTCTGCTATGAGTATAACACTATTGTAGCCTCTCTGAAAATATTCAACCAAACATTAGACAGGACCCCTGGCTGTCAAGGGTCTTAGAGATTATTTGTGGAATCATATAAAGCTATAGCAAGATAGGTGATAATTTAACACAACATATGTGCCTAATGAATGGTATAGACAATAAGGGCAAGTAATTCGCAAGAGAGTGAAATCACTGTGGCCGGCATGATTAAGAAAGTGGGACATATTACATTTGAACTACAATAGGTCTGGGTAATGAGGCAGGGGGTGGAGGGATTGAGGGCAGGGCATTTCAAATAGAAATGAGAGTTGTTTTTTTTTAAAGAGACACTTGAGATCAATATAATAATAATGATGATGATAGCTAGCATTTGCAAAATGTGTTATGTACTTTATCTCATCTGATCCTCACAATATCTCTGAAAGGCATTGTTAACCCTATTTTAGAGATTAAAAAACTGAGACTGACAGAGATTAAGTGATTTACCCAGGACCATACAGCCAGCAAGTTTTTGTGGCAAGATTTGATCTCAAGGCTAATAGTTTATCCACTTTACCACCCTCATGCCCTTATTATAAAAGGAACAATGGCTTTGTCTTAGGTAATTATATGATATCTTTGAATAGATAGATTAGAGTCAGACTCTGGAGAACCTTGAATGCCGATTTATTCC